>OY748289.1:2162843-2762843 GCA_963556515.1 Nudaria mundana | reverse complement strand
TTTTCGCCGAGTAACGCCTGGTTCCATCCAATATTTAAATATAACACTACCTGAACTTTGTAGACATTTTACAAAAAATAAATTTCTGAACGCACACATGATGTCTTCAGAAAAAAATATTTTTTTTGCTTAAAGTTCTCAGCAACCAGGCCATAAGCTCCAAAAAAAAATAGTTGTTACACTATTTGACAGGATTGTACAACTAATGTTTTATATGTAATAAACAAATCAGCATCTATTTCATTGTTTTTTAGATGTATTCTGCTATTCGTGACGGAAACAAATCTAACAAAACAAAAACCATGGCAATCGGTCCAGCCGTTCTCGAGTTCACCTTTTTTAGGTGACAGACCGTCTATGTTCCAAGTGGCACTTCTGAGTTTATTTAGTTCCGTGATAATTTATTAACTAGTGTTGTCAAGAGCCCCAGGATGGTGCTCATTTGTTGTAAGATTGTATCTATCTTCTGTGACTGTTTTATAAATATTTCCTGTATTTGGTTATGTAGTAATTGTTGACAGACTTCAGGTTCAGATTGTTGATTTGAGCCTCGGGCCGGATGGTTACCATTTACCACATCATTATACTTCCTAAAAGTATTTCTTGTTGGTGGATGCGTAGATTGGTTTGTAGGTTGGGGTGTTAGCTTTGTACCACCATTTGAAGAGCGAGACGCAGCAGCTTTTCTTGTCCCAACGGAAGATCGTTGTGTTTTCCTGGCCAAAATTTCCTTGTATACCAACCTTTATAATACGCCGGGTGCGGGCAGAGACATAGGCACATGTTGCAGGAGTAGAGTGGTCCAGTTTAGGACAATCTTTAGTCAAGTGTGATTCTGCACATTTGACGCATCGACCTGGTCTCATGCAGTATTTTTTGGTGTGACCATACTGCTGGCATTTTTGACACTGAACTATAGTTGTTCTTTTTTCTGGGTCTTCTATAGTGACAACTTGGTGAAAAATGTGTCTAATTTGCTTGGCTACTTTATTATGCGGACCAGGTTGCAGGTTGACAAAGAATGTTGAAGTAGGCTTCTTTTCGGGACCAAATCGAGCATTGATAATTTCCCCTACTACTATGTTACCCGTTTTCTCAAATTCGGATTTTATTTCATCATGTGGAGTAGTGCGGTGTAGGTTTCTTACTACAAGTCTGAAATTCCTATCTTCTTTCCTGTTAAACGTATGGCCAATGAGACCCTTTTCTCTTACCGCCGTTATAAGTTTTTTATAAACATCTATGTTTTCACTCGTAATTCTTATTAGTGTTTTGTTTACAATCTTGTACTTAAATGTAGTTTTTTCGGTTGCCGATTCAAGAAATTCGGTTAGTTTATTGACGTCTTGGACTCCATATAGTATGATTGGAGGCGGATTGCTGGGTTTCTTTATTTTTGGTTGAGTAGGTTCTTCTGTCGAATTTTCAACTACAGGTAATCCCGTGAACATATTAGAGGTAGGTGTATTTTCTGGAGACTGAGAGTTTGAGAGTTTCCTTTTTTTATACCTATTTTCTGGAACTTTTTGCCAGTCAGGCAAGCCGGTATCACACATTTCTTTTTGAGAGTCTCGTGGATCCTTTGCTTCTTGACCTATATGGATGGCACTTCCAACCGATGCACTCATTTGTCTTATAAACAGACTTGGGTGAAAGGCTTGCTTCACATATTTCTTAGTTTGACTAGTAACATTCACTGTCACGGGGGCCTGGGTACCCACCCTCGTGGAGTCTTCGGTAGTCCATTTCACACCTTCCAGCCCGGGTACTGGAAGGCGCCGGGGGTTAGCCGGGTCGCAAGACATATCACATTCACTTTCTTTAGACATTTTCATAATTATAGAGTTGGGAAAGAAACAATAGTGCTTTCCCAAGGCACTATTGCCACAATTTTAGGGGGTTTTTAGTTCCCCTTGGCCTGTGTTTGCCGGTCAGGTTATTTAACCGCCGCCTGTTGCTCGGCGTTGTTGCTCGTTTTGCACCACCCGGGGGGCACGTGTAGGGTGGGCCTAGGAAAGGCCTTGGTGGTAAATCCTACAGACGCGAGCAACATCACCCCCCTTACATTACAAGTAATTTTTCACATGTGTTATGATTATGATGCAACTCAAACATTTAAGGCAACTCATGGAAAGAAAATTGCACGAAAGGCTTATTTTATGAGTGATCACAAAATCAACAACAACAGCGGCCCCCTTCCTGGGAAGGGGAAATAAGGGGTGGCAATATTGTCACATCACTCAATAACAACATTTTGCGCAGTATCAAAAGCATTTAATTTGATAATAACATGGCATGATTAAATTGTGTAACGACCGTATTGTTCTACAAAATAAATGCAGATTGTTTTAACTCGTATAAAGATTATTTTATTTCACTTTGTTTATTTCAGAAATATACGTAACTTTTTCAGAACGCTAATTTTATGATATTTACATGTTTGATACAGATAGAACATAGTTGTTGAATTTTTCCACTCTCTTTCGTAAAGTGTAAAGTAAAACGAATAGGAAAGAAACCTTTAATCGTATTTTTGTATGTATATGTGTCCTATTGTTGTATGTATAATGTATTAAAGAAACCTTACGGTTTACCTATAAATATTTTTAACATCATAATTTTTATTATACACCTACGTTTCGTTAGTAACTTTGTTGATCTCATGTAATAGGGACGAGCCATTCTTCTTCTTCTTTCTTTAAAAACGTAGTTCTATCGATGTTCATCGATAATTTCGCCAATGTCAAGGTAATGCTTGATAGTTCCCACACAGAAGAACTAATTTAACTAGTTCACGGTGCGGGACAAAGAAATGTGGATCGGTATTGCAATTGAGCGTCTGGGAACCCGATATTTGCGGAGCGCCAGAGGTAACCTAAAAAGCCACCAGCCACGCGCTCAGCAAAAATCGAACTCCCATTAACCGCTTATTGAGAACTTTTATGTTTGTCATAGCATGATCGTCCGTTGATCGACAGTTGCACCATTTACACGCTGACTTAGACCCTAAGAAGTCGGCGGGAACAGCTCGGGATGCCATTATATGTGTATGTAGTGTTTGTACTTACAGAGTGTCTTAGGCATTGGCTCATTTGGTTACCAGGTCTACATTTCCATAGTTCTATATTCTCAATCTCAAAGATTGCACCGAATTACATGCAGGTATATTAAATCTATCTGCTGCCCGTGAAACAGAGATAACCATATACACACTACATTATGTATCCCAATATATACCGGGTGGTTGATGGTTTTCACCTGATAAAAAAATCATACGTAGAACCCATTTCCCTGAAGGCTTTCAACGTGACGTGAGTTACAAGTTCCCCTTAAATATATAACTACGTTAACCTACCATTAGAGATATGAAGTTCGTGTATTCGTGTATTCTAGTACCTATAAAAAGAACTAACTTTTACCCTTTATTTACTATTGGAGTTTAGGTATCTTTGACAACATAAATAAACACAATCCCACACGTATAACGCATAACGTAGAACTGATTAGTCTGTATGTATATTTAAATGTATGGTAATAAGTAGTTTACTTTTATGTTGTTACCTTAAATTGTGGAATAATTATAAGTTTATCCACAAGGATACCGAATTCTAATGATGTTATACAACCTAAACTATCATAACAATCATACGAGTATCATAACAATCCTTTTCGAAGCCTGTCTAGTAGTTGGCCCCCGTTAACTTTTTTAGCAAACTAATATAAATGTAACTCCGAAGTTGCTCTGTGATATCTGACAGCAGTTGACGAAGGATTTATCCATAAGTGTACATGAATAGTAGTTTATCTACTCTGTTAATCTATCTGTTTTATTTATATTTCTTATTTCTTCACCAATGCCTACCCGCTCTTTCTTAAATTATGTTCCTTCTACTTTGTCCAACCAAAGGTTGCCTGTAAGAAATCACTTTTTATTGATAAGGCCGCCATTTGTACATTTTAAAACCTGTTTATATTTGTTATGCATTTTATATTGGTGTACAATAAAGTTTTATTGTATTGTATTGTACTCTCATGTCGTAAAGTTTGAGTTATCTATTATAAAGAGGAAAGATTTGTATGTTTGTAATGAATAAACTCAAAAACTACTGTGCCGATTTCAAAAATTCTTTCACCATTGGAAAGCTACATTCACCCTGAGTAACTTACGCTACTTTTTATTCCGGTAATATGTTCCCACGGACCGGAACCGGGAACGAGAACTAAATCGCGCGGGCGAAGCTGCGGCGATCAGCTAGTGAATTATAAAGTTGACATAAGCCGAACATAATGCATATGAAACGACTTATAAAAAAATTTAAGTCATTTTACGATACAGATTTTATTTGAGATTTTCTGCGAAACCAAATCGTTAAATACTTTTTAATGTAACAAACTTGCAATGTACGTTAATCATTTCTTAAAAAATGTGCTAGAAGCGAGATTTAGAAATCCATTTATTTCTATTCAAATCTTTAAACAATTACTCATCACATAATGAGATAACCGTGAGGGGCTCGTGGTCTGGTGGTAACCGACAATGTTAACACATTACAAAGGTTAAGCAACATCTAGTCAGGCCAGTCTTAGGATGGGTGACCATTTCTTAAGACATTGAGACTTCCCCGTGCCTCGGAGAGCACGTTAAGCCGTCGCGGTTGTCAAACGAACATCTATGCCAGTCGTTAGGGGTAGTTGGAGCCCTAAATCAAAAATCCGAAAGGTCTAACTACAGAACTTCAATATCGCCCACGGTTTGTAAAGGTCAGATGGCTGTCGCTCCACGAAAAATATCGAACTTTAGCCGCATCGCAACCGACCTCAACTGCGTTGGGAAAAGCCTCAGTGAATGATAATGGCATAACCTTCCATAAACAACCAAGAAAGTTTATTGCTAATGCTTTGATGAGTACCTACTGACCACAGAGCTCTCTAAAGGAAAGTGTCGACTCTATGGTTTGATAATATAATAGTAAACCATGGTTGAATGGTATGAACTGGTTAAAGAAGGCACATATATCGTGGTCTGATGGAGACCGGGTGAAACGAGGCAACCAATGACGCGTGAACAACCTCGGTCCGGTCGGAATATCCGGCAGAGAGATAGCAATATTTAGAATTGCGGCCAAATAGTTTCGGAATTAGTGACCTCAGGAAGTAAATCTAAATTGCTCTTGATATTTTTTGCTCGAATTCATATTTGTGTAATACTCGAAGGTATCGAAAGAGTCTATAACGTTTAAATTAACTTGCTTCCGCTTCAATTTCACGTTGATACCTCTCTAATCTTCATTGGTAGGTATCAATATTACTTGGGATTATATGCTTCGTATTTCTTAACTTATACACATGCATGACTGTCGTTGAGGATGGATAGACATCATTTATCGACATAAAAGTAGGGATGAAATTACCGTATTACCTTTTACTACCCAATTACCTACTAGAAGTAGGTAGGCATTTAAGCGGGATCTATTCACTTGTACACAATAGGGCGTACGTATTCCACTGAATTGAATTTATTCGTAATGACCAGTTTTACCTTAGCAGCTAATCACCGGTCTCGCGGAATTACTGCTCTGATTTGCAGCGCAGGACTTCCAACCTCCATGATCGAGCCCTGAGGGGTTCTATGCGGTTATCCAGTTATCAGAGTACAAGCTCTGCTCTGCTGCTCATAAATAAAATCTATCACCATCTTTGTTTCAAATTATACAAAATGCGTGTATTATTTATTAGCAAAGAATATAATACATTAGGCTTTATTTTCAATTAGTAGTGGTTATTTAAATTAAAGTGCCCAAGAGTTGTGGTCGACTTGTGGGTTTGTAGTATGAGTGTGTCGAATATACTTACATAAACATATTATCTCAAATATAGGTATAAATAAGTCACCCATTATCGAATGAAAATTATTTTGATGTTAAAAGCTCCTCTTTTACCCCCTTTTTGCAATTTTTTGCTTGCTTTTTAATAAAGTTCGAGGATATTTTTAAATGCCTCCTTATCATCCATTGCCGGGTACAACCTGATAAGTATACATAAATATCCTCTCATTTATCCTCTTGGATAGGTGAGAGGATACCTATATACCAAGGGAAGGATGAACGAAATCCATCTGGATTCTGCACGCTTTTCGACTGTATTCGGCCAAAGCGCATAGCCACTAGCTATTCAGAACTTCGATGTTGTGTTCTTATGTGACATAGCTAATTTTTGTATAGCATGTGCGACCACATACGCTGCACGTCAGCACTTTGAAGACATAGTTATACTTACGAGTTGCGTTTGGGCTCGAGCTTTTCCTTGCCCCTCCTCTCGAACTCTGCAGTGGCTGCTCCCAGCGCTAGAATTAGTCGCTTGGATAGGCAACGCTCGGTACTTCAGTCCCTTATTACTGCGGGTAGATGACTCTTCAGCGACGTCTCTCGACTTGAGCTAGTAGTCTCATGTTGGCCAGAACGTTCCTCCTGGAAAGGAGGACATTCACTAGTCTGAACTAGTGAATGTTACCTTTCCAGGAGTCGAGCACAAGACTGCGCACTCGCTTTTCAAGGAGCTCAGCAAACGGCTCAGGGAGGTAACGGGAGACTTACGTGCCGGCGGCTTTCTCGCGCAGCGGATAAGCATCGCCATACAGCGCGGGAATGCCGCCACCATGATGGGCACCATACCGCGGGGCCCAAACTTTTTACACGTTTTTTAAATAGAAAAAAAAATTGTATTAATTTCATATTTGTAGAACGGGGTGGTGGAGCGGGAAACAAAGAAAGTACTCGGAGCGTAGTTGAAAGTTAATATAATAATAAAAAAAAATAGCCTCTGACATCCGGCTTTCCTACGAGCGCCCTCAAGTAGGTTTATAGCACCCAGCAGGGGTGGATGGCCGTATACCGTCCTTGAGTCAGTCCTAAGAGGTCCACATGGATACTCAAGCAGTGGTTGAGGTATCCAGCACACGCTCCTAGTCTCTACTCGTAGCAAGGAATTCACAACAATATCAGTAAAGTGACGAGGAGGTCATTGACCCTTCGAGAATCTTGACACCGACTTCTAAAATTACGGGTAGCGCCATCTAGTTCTGTCTTCGGTACTAATATAGTAGAACGTACTAGAATAACGAGTAACGCAATCTGTTGATCTTCGGTGGTAGTCTCGTTACATATTCTATTATACCTAGTTTTTAATTTAGTTTTAAGATTTTTATGAATGTAAATATTAATTGTAAATGCGTATTATGTATATTGTAATTCTTATTGTAAATAAATACCATCTGTCTATATATCTGGCTTATGGATAAGTATGCCATTGACAATTGCCATAAAATTATTGGGTGGTCTTTATTTATTTTCTGAGTATAATTATTTCTTAGTACCTACCTACCTATCTATCTGTTTTAATTATTATACATGGGGCACACTAAAAGTTTTGCACTTCTAGCTAATCGGAACTACCTATTTGAATTTCGAATGTTATATTTTTTTAAAACGTTGCAACCTTCTTAGTAATAAAAAAAACAATTGGCGGGAAATCATTTGTCAATTGTTTTTTATCACACATCAAAATTCTACATATGCAACGAAAATGGAATTAAGTGGAAAATATTTTAGAGCGATGATTTTTTATGATTTTAAAAGTTCTCTCTCTCCGCAACGACTGTGCCGCTCGTCTTCAAAATGCTTTTGGGAGAGAAGCATCTTATTTGAGCACCGTGAGGCGATGGTTTGCTGAATTTGAGAGAGGTCGAGTTTCTTTACATGACGAATTTCGTGAAGGGCGGCCTTCAACTGCCGTCAACGAAAATAATGTGGCTACTGTTAAGCGGTTAACTGAAGAAAGCCCGCGGATTACCAATGAGATAATTCGAGGACTATTGGGGATTGGTATGAGTCAAATCCAGAAAATTTTACACAAAGAATTGAAAGTTCGGAAACTTTGTTGTCGTTGGATCCCTCATGAACTGACAGCGGAGCAGAAGCGGGCTCGCGGGGAATGGTGCTCACAGATGTTACTGAAGTACGACCACGGGCATTCTAATGCTGTTTATGACATTGTCACAGGAGACTAAACGTGGATTTATTGTTTTGAACCCGAAAAAAAACAGCAATCTTGTGAATGGGTGTTTGAAAATGAGAACAAGCCAACAAAAGTGAGGCAGGCGAGAAACGTTGGTAAAAAAATTATCGCGTTTTTTTTCTCAGCTACGGGTCCCATCTGTACAATTCCACTTGAAGATCAAAAGAGTATTAATGCCGAGTGGTATTCTACCATTTGTTTACCCAGGGTGTTAGAAAAAGTTCGCGAAAGACGACCCAAAAACCGCGTTCTCCTACATCATGACAACGCTTCTTCACACACGGCCAACAAAACAAAGTAATTTTTAGCTTCCGAAAAAGTACAACTCGTCACTCATCCTGCGCATAGCCCCGACCGTACTAGGTCGGGGCTGTGATTTCTGTATTTTCCCCAAAATCAAAGATTTGATGAGGTTTCACTTTTACCAACTCCGAAGAGGCAGTGAAAGCGTTCAAACAGCACGTAGAAAACATGCCTTCAGATCTGTGGTCCTCCTGTTTTAAAAATGGTTCGATCGCATGAAAAAAATTTTAAAATGTAAAGGAGAGTATTTTGAAAAGCAATCAAACATAATATTTTGGGTTTAACATGTTTTTTTAAGTTACGCAAAACTTGTAGTGTGACCTACGTATTGTCAGTACTAATATAAACCGCAGAAAATAAGTACTAATAATTAGAAATCATTGTTATTTTTATATCAATTTAATAATAAATAATAAGGGCTGTGCCATAGAGTCATAGAGACTGTCTCAAAGAGAACAGCTGTTCTCTTTGAGACAGTCTTGAGAATGCCTCGTGAGTAGGTGAAACATAAATGTCGACGTTTGTAATGTCTTCTATTTAGTGAAATTAGTGCAATTATATAAAAATTCAACATCTTTTTGTTTTAATTTCAAAAACTCTGGGAATACTTTCCAGGTAATCCCCATTCTACGCACCAAAGGACAGAACTATATAGGTAGACATATAGGTAGAGGTATAAGCACTTTAGGTCAGTAAGATATGCCGGGGTGCATGGGTCAGATCCTCCACGCGGTGCACCCCGGGCAACGGCAGTGGCTGCAACTCTGCGGCAACATACCGTAGAGTTGTAGCTACTACGGCTAATTCTGGCCAAGGTGGGGGTCTTGTCTCCTCAGAAAATGAGGAGCACAGACCCACCACGGTGGGGGCCTTTCGAGGCCCAGGTCTCTCCGCCGACACTCTGCAGAGCAGAGTGCTGCTGTGCGGAGAAACCACCTGGGCGACGGGTCCGACATCACTGAGATCATCAGCGGTGTCGGACACGGTCTCGTAGAGACCACCGTTCGGCCGAACCCCGCCTGGCAGCAGGCGGAAAGCCGGTTCCTCGGAACCGCGAGGAAGAAAACCTCGTTAAAAAATCAGCAACGGGACGGGCGGAACGGTCTTGTGAAGACCCCCGCCCGGCCCAGCCGTAATCCTGAATTGACAGGACCGGTGGCCCCTCGGGGCCGTGAGGATGAACACCTCTATAAAAATTAACCCAATCCCAAGCTCTGACACCCGGTGAGGGGATGAATCGTGCAGGGGAGCTGTCACGCCTAGGGTGTCACCCGTCGACGGACGTTAAACGAAAAAACAAAATGGCTTTGCAAAGTACGGATGCGAAAACTACCCAACGGGGAACTGGAGGTGAGGAATCCCTCCACGAACACCCGGCTGTGACTGATGCGGGGCTCAGGCCCGGCACCAGTCACAGCGACCCCCAACAGGTATTTGGGAGGGGTCAACAAAGCCCGATAGGCCAGGGGGTGTGCCTCAAAACCACCCCCAAAACCGACGCGGAGGTCGCGTCGACCGCTGCTGGGACGGACGTCGTTCCCAGCTGCAAGGAGACGCAGGGTTCCTCTTTCTGGAAGACGCCCGGAAAGAGGACCCTGGAGAAGAAGACGCCGAAGGCGGGCCCGTCCCGCGACCGGAGCACTAGTGCTTCCGGGCGGACCCGATCTAGCGAGACCAGCTCCGAAGAGGGGGTGCCGCCAAAATTTATGGCGGTCACCCCGTGCGGTACATACCGGAAGACGCGGGTGAGAGGGTTGCCAAAGCCCCCCGAGCCCCCCCAACGGTGCCGTTCTTGCCTAGTAGCAGGGACAAGGAGGTGCCAGCCGCGCGGGAGCTCATGCTGGCTCTTGCCCGGATTGCGGAAGCCATGAAGGGTGGCACTAAGAACATGCCGGGTAAGAGGCAGATAGTGAAGACGGCCGTGACTCACGCAACGTCTTCACTTGATGAGCTCCTAGCGCGGAGCGTCCCCGTGGAGGAGCAAAAGCTTCGGGATCAGGTGGCCAGTCTGGAAGCGGAACTTGCCGCGTCCCGGCAACAGATGGAGGCCCTGCGACAGGAGGTCGCGAACCTGACCAAGCTGGTCAAGGGGCCTCCCGGGACCCAGACTGGGCATCCCATGCCGCCTTCCCCGGCGTCTACTAGGACGGCAGCTGAGACCACCTCCAACGCGGCGCCTGGATCGCCACCACGGCCTGCGATTGCTCGGTCGCCGCCACGGCCTGCGACTCTTACCGAGGTCATGGCGGCGATCGAGAGGCGCCTCGGCGTCCTTGAGGAACGGGCGTACCGCCCTGCGCTGACGCAGCCCGCGTTATCGTACGCGGCTGTTGCCGGCGCCGGCGTTGCGCCCCGCCCTAGAGGCAGGCCTCCTAGCCGCCCCCCCCTGCCCCCATCCACTGTCCCAGCGCGGCGGACGCCGGCCGAGGCTGCGGCTATCTCGCGGAAGGCCAAGGGGAAGGGCAAGAGGAGTGCCACCCCCGCTGCCCCCAGGGCCGCTCCCGCTGTTGCTCCCGCTGCTTCTTTACATCCCTCCAGGCGGGAGGAATGGGAAGTAGTGGGTGCTAAAAAACAGCGTAGGAAGAAGAACAAGAAAGCGGCCAAAGCCGTCGCGGCGAAGGCGCCGAAGAGGCCCCGTCCCCCTCGCTCCACCGCTGTCGTCCTGACGGTGACGACAGTGGGCGCGGAGAAGGGTGTGGGGTACGCCGACGTCCTGAGGACTGTAAAGGCCTCAGTCGACCTGAAGGCCCTCGACATTCAGGGGGGGCTCCGGTGCAAGAACACTCGCACCGGCGCTCGCCTCCTCGAGGTCTCCGGCGCCTCCAGCGGCCCTAAAGCCGATGCCCTAGCGGCTAAGCTGCGGGAAGCCCTGGACGCAGAAGCCGTCCGCGTCACCAGGCCTACCAAATGCGCCGCATTGCGCATCTCAGGTTTGGATGACGCGGCCACGACGGAGGAGGTTATTTCCGCCGTCGTGGAGGCGGGCGGCTGTCCCCATGACCAGATCAGGGCTGGAGAGATCACCTTCAGCCCCACTGGTCATGGCACGACAGTCGTCCAGTGCCCCGTCGCGGCGGCTCTCAAAATAGCGGACGGACGAAGCCTCCTTGTAGGGGGCTTCTCAAAGGCGCAGGTGCACCTCCTGCGTGCCCGGGAAACGAGATGTTTCCGTTGTATGGTGGTAGGGCACGTGGGAGTGCAGTGCACAGTGGAAGACACCGTGGGCGACCGGTGCTTCCGCTGCAGCCGGCCCGGCCATAAGGCCAATGGCTGCGAGGCACCGCCTCGCTGTTATAGATGTGAGGCGGAGGGCAAAACGGCGGACCATCGGGTCGGCAGCCGTACCTGCGCTGCCTCGACGCCAAAGCCTCATCCGTCCGCTGATGGCAGCGGGGGAGCCGCTTCTACGCGGCCAAGTTCGCGGCGGGATGCTGACATGGACGTCCATTAATGTACGCGCATGTCTGCATCCTGCAGGTGAACCTGAACCACTGCTGCGCTGCTCAGGATCTTCTGTACCAGAGCATCGCGCAGTGGTCCATTAACTTGGCCGTGGTCGCCGAGCCGTACTACGTCCACCCGGGTCCACCCGGTGGACCAGGACGGCTCGGCCTGTTGTATATTTGGGGGTTCCGCCGCGGACACCTCACGCCTTGCATTCATTGCAAGCGGCCGGGGGTGTGTTGCGGCGGAATACGAAGGGTTTGCGGTCGTGTCCACCTACATCTCGCCGACTCTGGACGAGCCTCAGTTTGAGATATGGCTCACTGAGCTCGACGTCGTCTTCGCTGCGTGCCGTCCTCGCCCTGTCCTGCTCCTGGGAGACTTCAACGCCTGGAGTGTGGCGTGGGGCTCCCGGGAAACTAGGGACAAGGGGAGGCTTCTTGAGGACTGGACCAGAACGCGTGGTCTGGTAGTCCTCAACCGGGGGAATGTCGCCACCTTTTGGCGGCGGGGGACGGAGTCGATCGTGGACGTTTCTTTCGCGACCCCTGCCCTCGCCGACCGTATTTCAGGCTGGCGCGTGGAGGAGGGTGTGGAGACGCACTCGGACCACCGGTTCATCCGATTCGATGTTGCGCCCCCACCTGGCCTCCCACAGCCAGTCGAAAATCCCCCGGATCCGCGTTGGGCACTTCAACGTTTAGACCGGGAGGCTCTCCTGGAGGCGGCAATCGTGCAGGCCTGGATTCCAGCGCCGGACAGGCCTGCCGATGTGGAAGCCGAAGCGGAGTGGTTTAGGAGAGCCATGTCGCAAATTTGTGATGCGGCGATGCCTAGGGTTACACCCAGACCGGCAAGGAAGCAGGTGTACTGGTGGTCGCCGGAGATTGCACAGCTGCGCGCAGTATGCATCTCCGCCCGCCGCCAGTACACCAGGTTTCGCCGGAGGCATCGCCGCCCAGACGACGCGGCAGCCCGAGAGGCGGAGCTTTATCAGGCATACAGGGAGGCCAAAGGTATTCTCCAGGAGACGATAAAGCGGGCCAAGACGGCGGCCCGCGAGGAGCTCCTGGAGACCCTTCAGCAGAACCCATGGGGGCGCCCTTACCTACAGGTCAGAGAGAAACTCCGACCCAGGGCGCCCCCACTGACCCAGAGTCTCCAGCCGCAGCAGCTGGAGCGGGTCATGGACTCCCTGTTTCCCACGAGCGCGGAGGAGCACGTCCCTCCGCGCATGGCTCCGTCTCTGCCCGACGCGGATAGCACCCGCGAAGACGACGTACCCGAAGTCAGGGTGGGGGAGCTAGGTGCGGCAGTACTCCGGCTTAAACGCCGGAAAATCACTGCCCCCGGACCCGACGGCATTCCTGGCCGTGCGTGGGTCCTGGCTCTCGAAGAACTCGGGCCTCGACTGATGGGGCTCTTTAGCGCATGCCTCGAAAGGGGCCAGTTTCCCAAGGTGTGGAGGACGGGGAAACTGGTCCTGATCCGTAAGGCGGGGCGGCCGGTGGACTCACCGTCCGGATATCGGCCGATCGTGTTGCTCGACGAGGTGTGTAAGCTCTTTGAGCGAATTATCGCGGAACGCCTCGTCGAGCATCTCACGAGTGTGGGGCCAGACCTGGCGGATAACCAGTTTGGTTTCCGTCGGGGACGCTCCACCGTGAGCGCGATCATGCGCGTGAGGAGCCTGACGGAGGAAGCAGTCTCACAGGGCAAGGTGGTGGTGGCGGTGTCTCTTGACATCGCCAACGCTTTCAACACCTTGCCATGGAGCTGCGTTAGGGAGGCGCTCGTGTATCACGGAACGCCTCTCTACCTCCGTCGTATTGTCGGGGCCTATCTCTCGGAGAGGGCCATAGCTTTCCCCAGCTGGCTCGGGCCAGCTCGGCGAGATGTGTCGTGCGGTGTTCCACAGGGGTCGGTCCTGGGGCCGCTTCTGTGGAACATCGGCTACGACTGGGTGCTGCGGGGTGCGTTGCCTGAGGGCGTCGGCGTAACGTGCTACGCCGACGATACCCTCGTCACGGCGCGGGGTGCAACGTACCAGGAGGCAGCACTCAAGGTCACGACGGGTGTTGCTCAAGTCGTGGGTCGGATACGGCGGCTGGGACTGGAGGTGGCCTTGCACAAGTCCGAGGTTCTGTGCTTTCACAGACCTCGGAACGGTCCACCTGAAGGTTCCAGCATAAATGTGGGAGGCGTTAGCATCGGCATCAAGCCCTCGATGAAGTACCTAGGGATCGTACTTGATAGCCGATGGAACTTCGGACCACATTTCCGAAGTTTGGTCCCTAAAGTGACGGGGGCATCAGTTGCGCTTTCGCGACTCATGCCCAACCTAAAGGGACCCAATGCCTCCTGCAGGAGACTGTACCTGGGGATCGTGCGGAGTATGGCCCTATACGGGGCTCCCGTATGGGCGGCGCGGTTGACGGCCAACAACTCAACGCTCCTTAATAGACCGTTGAGGACCTTGGCCGTCAAAACAATAAGAGGGTACCGCACGATCTCCGGAGAGGCTGCATGTCTCCTAGCCGGGACCCCTCCATGGGACCTGGAAGCGAGAGCCCTTGCGTCATTGTTCCAATGGCGCAGGGAGGCGCTGGAGCGGGACCACAGGCCTACGTCTCGAGAAATCGAGGAACGGCGGTCCCAACTCCACCAGGATCTCATGGTGTCATGGAGGGTGCGACTTGAGCAACCCAGATGGGGTAGCACCATCATCGCGGCGGTGAGACCGATCATGGACGATTGGCTGCAGAGGCAGCATGGTGACCTCACGTATCGTGCGACGCAGATCGTTACCGGGCATGGATGCTTCGGTAGCTATCTGTTTCGCATCCATCGTGAGGTCACACCCCGGTGTCAACATTGCGAGGTTTCCGGCGACGACACCGCACTCCACACGTTGGTGGAGTGCTCAGCGTGGGCGAGTCAGCGCCGGGACCTCGTAGTGGGTCTGGGCGTGGATATCCTCTCGCTGGAAACCATGCTCCAAGCCATGGTCTCCAGCGCGAGTAGGTGGAACGCGGCCGTGTCCTTCTGCGAGCAAGTCATGCTCGCGAAGGAGGCGGCCGAGAGGGAGAGGGAGCGTACCCTTCCCGCCGAGTTCCGTAGTCAGCGGCGAGGGCGCCGCAGACTCATCTACGCCCAAGACCATTGACCTCCATGATCGGGGCCTGAGGACGGCGGGATCGCCACCCACCGTCCTTACAGAAGCAGGCTAGAAGGGTTGCGTGCTGCGGGGCCTCTGCCCCATAGCACGCAACCAGATTCACTCACTGACGCGGGATAAAACCCTACCCCAACGACGCGGGATTCCCATCCCGACCTAACCCCCGCAGAGACCACAGGGGTGGTCAAAGTCCGCCGGGCGCCACTGGAAATACGTTCTGCTTGTAACCAGAGACGCCCGGCAACGGACGTTAGAGCGGCCGCGGCCCTAGGCCGCGGAATTAAAAAAAAAAAAAAAAAAAAAAGTAAGATATGCCAAAGAAGTATTCGTCTGGAATAGCAAATATATTATTTCCTTATAAGTCTCGACTGAATATTAATTCGACTATTGAAGTAACTCGAAGGATAGGTACTAAACCTTAGTTGTATTTATTGAAAAAAATCGGTAATGTATTAATATTATCAAGTGCATTCACAAGTACATATGAAGTAAGACGTACGTACGAATTAATTAAAATGATTATGTATAAATAAGTGTTCGGTATGTGTCCATATTGAGCGAACAATGGAAGAACACGTAGTAGGAAAAATCAAAACTACCGATCTAATTAAACGGTAATACATAAGGAATAAAGACATAGTTATTAAATTTAAGCTTAGGCGATATCGGTCAGGTATTATACAGGGTGTTATGTAAGGGTTATATCAACCCGAAGACACCTCCATCAGCTGATCGCCCAGAACGCCTTTTGATATGTTTCGACCGAGAAACAAGAAAAAAAAAGTTCATCATAAAAAAAGTTATATGCGTTATTTCAAATCAAAACAAACGTGTCCCAACACTAGTGCTTGACGGACTTTCAAACGGCGCGACCTTGATGCGAAACAGTGACAAAATGTTCCAACCAGGAGAGAGAGAGTGTAGGTTTTTCACAGGCGCGCTTTATTTGTACTACTTATTTGATGTCAATGACCGAATCAGCTGATTTTAGCTAGTGTTGTTCAAACAAGTGTATTATTCGGTAATAATGTTATTTTCTATATGATTTTTTTTCTTGTTGGGCAATCGACACACATATCGAAACGGGTTCTGGTCGACCAGCTGATGGGGCTGTCTTCGTGTTGATATAATATGTAACAACCTGTATAAGACAAGCGTAGTATAATGCAATCTTTACGCATTTTACCTCACCCCTGCGGGGATATACTACGCGTTCGAAGACGGGACGAATCGTTAGTTGTTATTTACACGTGGGATACAGGCAACGAAGTCAATAAATAATGTTCTAAAGCGCGTTACTGGCGGTACTCGCACGTAAGTCTGCACACACGCAAGAACTGGACAGAAGTGGACAGAAGTCAATCTCATGTATGTACTTTACTTTTTACCCCTACGTACACACGTGTCACGTGTCTTAACGCGGTGATCGATTGGCTCGCTTTTAGTGATTCATTAGCGTACCCAACAGTCTCGACTGCTCAACTGCCGATATTTTGATCCGTGGACTTAGAGCCAGGGAGCAAGTCTGCAGACTTGTGCTCCTTTGGTGGTTTTGACTGTTTGTTGACTCGCGAGTTCGTCGGGCGTTCCAACGGGTTTACTCGCCAATGGATCACCGATCACCGGTTTTAGGCGGATGACACTCGCGCTGCACCGTCCGCGCGTCCCCTGAAACATAATTGAGATACCGTGTCCGTGAGCGGTGGCTATATATGTGCGTGGTTCGAATGCGCTTTGTACGTAGATTGCCTGCTGTACCAATGTGTTTTGTGACATTGAACACATTCATATTCAGTACAGTGTATTTCGCAAGTTCACGTGTGCATTGTCACAAACCTCCTTTGTCTAACAGGTAGGTACATTGCTAATCTCCTGCGGATGGGAATAAAAATATTGACTACTAGCTAATGCTCGAGGCTCCGCCCGCGTGGACTAGGTTTTGTTAAAACCTATAGTGTGTCGCACAGAGAAAATTTTGCTTTGCTTTGTTAAATTCATATTTTAGGTTGATTCTACTGCAGAAAAAATTAAGGTCTGATTTGCATCATAAAAGTCATTTCATTATCTATAAAGGCAGGCTGGTGTCGTCACATGAAGCCATGTCCTAAATTTGCATAATTTTGCTTGTCACGATGAAATACCGCCTGAATATGTAATATGGTACATCTTTATAATTTGTGTTTGGGGTACTATTTTGTTATATTCTTTTTTGCTTAGAATAATCTAATTTTAATATTCATAAAGGTGACCGTTTGTAGGGCCACAAGGTTTAGATGTCGTGGAATAGTCTTCATTATCACGGGAACACATACAACTAAGATACAACTGTAGAAATGTATTATGATAGAGTAGAATAACCGCAACTATACAAAAACCAAGAGACATAAATAGGGAATTTACAATTACAATAATAAAACCTTATCGCTTAAACGGATATCTTCTGAGCAAATCAATATGAAAAAACAGTATAAAATATTAAGCTGAAAATAATTCTGTAAATAAAAATAAATAAAATAAAGACTACCTATATATAATATATGTATAACTAAAGACTATAATAAACGTTATAATAATAATAATAGATTATTAATTGTTGGAAATTGTTGGCTTTGAATTTTTTTCTTTCTCTTTTCGTAAAAACGGCTCGAAAGATTTTCTTTTAATTTTTATCAATTGTACCTAATAGTTAGAGCGTATCGAGCGTAGCGAGCGAAGCTCTCATGGTGCAAGAAAGTTCAATCCTTTCTTATGCGAGATTTCTGTCAATACTTTATCGATTTCAACTATTTATATATCAAATTAAACTAGATTTAACTGACATCTTTCTAACCGAGCCCGAAATTTCAATTTTGGCCCTCAAAATTAAAAAAAAAAAATACCATTTTTTTTAACACAAAGATATGTGATGCTTGCTGCGCTCTAATATGCTGCCGCCAAGCAGGGTGGCGACCTAGTTAAAAGGGTCTCGCTATCATTGAGCGTAGCGGCATTCGTGAAAATTCAATCATTTGAGATATGAATTTTAGAATTTTTTTCATGTAATTTTCCAAGTGACAGTACTACCGTCCCATGATGGTTAATTTATTTTTGGTTAACTTGGCACACTTATTTCTAATTGTTGTGTAATGAATTAATTTATTATAGTAAATTACGCGCGTTAATAGATTTGTAACTACAAATACATATTATTGCGTGGCCGCTGACCCGATAACACGTGTAATTAATAATATTAGACATAAAATATAATATGTAAATTATTAAACTTCATTACATTTTAAATTGCCTTTACTCATTTAATTTGAAAATGGCAACATTAGTAACAAGTACCTTATACCTACTATTACAATAACATTGATTGATTAATCCTACAATAGTTATTAAAAAACCAATTGAATAATAATATTATAATGAGAGAGCAACAATATTCCATTTCAAAAAAGAAATACTGGACTGATAATCATGAAATTTGGTACAGTCTAGAGACTGAGAAAGGGTATAAGCTTTTTATCCTGGTTATGAAGATCAGAGAAAAATGCGTCACAAAAACACCTGTTGTCTCGACTGCGACACGTACGTGACAATATATAGAAGAGTGGAGGCCATCATTTATCAAAGAAGGATTTATTCTAGTCACAGAATGTGCAGCGCGTGATTCACCTGCTGATCTAAGGAAGCTACCTAACAGTTACCTACTTGTTAGATAAATAAACAAACCGATGAATTGTCTTTAGACTGAAAACGAAAAACTTGACAATCTAAGCAAAATTAAGCTAAAATATCGCTGATGTACCTATATAACTATAACATTATTTCTTCCTGTATTTTTCCATCCATCCTTTTTGCAGTACGATAGAACTGGCTCACCGTCACTTTCACGGGATATGACTGTGGGGAACCTCCCTTTGACTGTGGTGACAATCGAGAAGCCAGTGCACTCTAGCACAGAATAAGAGTAACCATAGGCAACGGAGCAGTACATCTCTGTCACTCTAAGACATGTAACCAGTAACCAGGGGAGGTGTACCCGACAGAGATGACCCAATTGCACTAAGGAGTCGTGGGATACTCTCTTGCTCTGACTAGTACAGGGCTCAGAAGAGAGTGGAGGTGGTCAATATCAAAAATATTTTAATTCATGTTCAGTACGTCAGAAAGTAACCCTACAAGATTATTGCTGTTATATTTACTTGTGAGTGTGAGAAAAGAACTGGCATTAAAAACTCTAGGCTATCCTTTTCTAGCCGCCATGGGGTTTTAAACAAGTATTCCCTACCCACTCTTCAGAATGCAATATTACCAATGAAGGACAATCTAGACATCCTTGGCATAGACGTTCGTCGAGAGCTCAATAACACAAAATACATTGAGAGATGTATTGGGCTAGCTTCGCGGAAACTAGGAATACTGAACAAGGTAAAGCAATTCTTTACACCGCACCAGAGGTGTCTGCTGTACAAAACGCAGATTAGACCCTGCGTTGAATACTGCTCTCACCTCTGGGACGGCTCCGCGAAGTATTTGCTGGACGCACTCGACGCTATGCAGCGACGCGCTGTTCGCATTATAGACTGTCCGGAGGTAACGGGAAGCCTTGAGCCGCTAGCCCAGCGCCGAACAATTGCTTCCTTGGCCGCGTTCTACCGTATTTACCACGGTGAGTGTTCTGAAGAGCTCCTCAACCTGATCCCACCCTCTCCCTTCCGATCCCGAACAACGCGTGCCGGGCAGAGATGTCACTCTCATACCGTGGAAACCATCTTCGCGAGAACCGAGCGTTTTAAACGTTCGTTTCTCTGCCGAACGATGGTGGCTTGGAACGCCCTGCCTGCGCACGTGTTTCCTCCAACATATAACCCTGGGTTCTTTAAGCGAAGCGTGAAGAGGCACATTACTGGGTCGTCAAGTTGAGGGCCACTCTCTATAGTATTCCTGTGTACTGTGAGAGTCACCCTCAATTGCCATGTCGCCTCAGCTTACCATCAGGCGGGTGGCGTCAATTTGTCGACCAAAATATAAAAAAAAAAAAAACTTTCTACATCTATGGATGAAGCTTCAGGCGATCGATAGTATTCTAATGTCCTACAAAAAAGATTCTACTGACGCTGACCTTAAATGCGTGAAAATTGAGCGAAGGTAAAATAAAAACAGCCAGAGTTCCTTGACCTTTAGGTACCTTTAAAATTTTATACAATCGCAAAAACAAGCAATCTCAGGATGCGTTTGAAACCGTCTCCAGGTTGTATCTCTCAGTGAACTGAGGTCTAAAAGTTCCAAGACATTCACCTTTTGGTTTGAACTCCGCGTGAGATCATTGTTTTCTTTTGCGATTTTTTCAACATTAAACAAGAAAATTTTAGCATCATAAATGCTTTCAACATTTAATCCACATAGGTATGTAATCAATGTATCTGAGGTAATAATTTCTGGTAATTTCATCTAAAAAACTCAGTAAAAAATACCTACGATATAAATTCACAAAACCTTGTGATTAGTTTTTATGAATGTCGATGGACAAATCATTAATTTAGTGATGGATACAAAACACGTACCTACCTATTATTTAATTATTCAAACTAACGTTAATAAACGCTTTAAAATTATTGTTTTGAGATCCTTGCACCCGGATGTTTGAAAACCCATTCAAGTGATTGGGTCCGAAAAAATATAGTCTTTATCTTCGATCCTTGTACTTATACATAAGAAATTACAAAAGTTTAGATTATTGCTCCTTTTCAACTTGCAGACTGGGGAGAATTTCTTTCGTCTGTACCTCTACATATCTACATCTACGGGTTCTGTCAGATCATGTTTGAGGCCGTATTTATAAACCAATTTGCATGAAAATTTACACACGCACTCCTTGGTTACAATGAATAACGTTTGAATAATATTTTTTGGATTGGATGACAAATGAAAGAGTAATTAAGAAAATTAAAAGAAGAAATTTTTTAAACAAAGCCGCTCCCGAAAATTACGTTTCACAGAACCACTAGTTTTAATGTTCCAGTTTACAAGAGCGAACGATGAAGTTACCAATAAGAAACCGAGCTCGTGAAAAATCTGAATAATAAATAAATTATTCAATGTCTGGTACAATTTTTACTTGTAGTTTGGTGGCTTTGCGAGCATCACACAAATATGTTAATAAAAGTACCTACCTACAAGTTATTATTATCATAATCATAACATAATATAAAATAAAGTCGTCCATTCCGTATTTATGCTATCTTTAAAACTACGCAACAGATTTTGATGCAGTTCTCGAGGAAGGTTTGAGTGTATATAATTTGTCAATTTGTCTAGCGGGCGGCAAACTAAGCATATTCTGATGAAATTTTAGTTTGGGGTATTCGGTAGTCAAAACTCTATACGCGCAGAACCACAGGTTCAGGAACCAGGAACCGCGGTTATTAGATATATTACTGGGCATATTATGTAGAAAAGCTTTTATGCTATCTTATTGCGCAGCAAAAACTGTTCATTAAAAAATATACACGTCATTCCTGTCAAAAGTTTTAATATTGCCCAATTTATTCGGTTGTTTTTCTTATAATTGGACAACATCATCTTCAATCAATTAACGTACGTAGTTTTAAATGATACTCTCGTCGTATCACACTAGATAACTAATTAAGTAAGCAAATTATACAGTACGTTAGGTAGGTACCTATGTGATAGAGATTTGGAAAGGAACGCGTACGGCGTACTGGGCAGCGTAAACGTTAAACTACTCGTATTTTGAATACACATACCTACCTACCTACATACCCTTAAACGTTATTCTTTAAAAAGAGACTAAAGACTGAAACCCTCTATTAGAATTCGACCCTTTTTTTTTTTTTTTTAATTCCGCTCTAACCTCCGTTGCCGGGCGTCTCTGGTTACTAGCAGAGGGTATGTCCGGCGCCCGGCGGACTTTGACCACCTCTGTGGTCTCTTCGGGTGAGAATTCGACCCTGTACTTTTTGTTGTCTGCTTCGGTAGCGTGGTCGGTAGTGCATAGGCTTTCGACTCCGGAGTCGGATTCACAAATGTTTGTTTCGGAGTTTAGGTGTTTTCTATGTATATTATTTACGTATTTAGAAATATATAACTACGCTTATGAGTTGTCTAGATCCCATAGCACAAGCTTATAGCTTAGTTTGGGCTAGATGACGTTGAAATGAAATGAAATGATTTATTTATTTGTATAGGTCACTAAATGGCTCTTACAAACGTCAGTAAGTACTTAAAATAAAAAATGTCATTGCTTCTATATTTACATGTACTGCCAGATTCGCAAAGCAATAAGTAGAACCGAGAGAAAGAACCTGGCAATAAAACTCTCGGTCACTCTTTTCAAATAATTGACTCATTTACACATTTTCTTAAGACTAAATGTGGACGAATGTACATTGGTCTCGTGTCAAAATCAAAAAGAGTGTATAATACAACAAAAAAAAATTATTATAGTTGCCTAAGTACAAAATATGCTACAATTACGGCATTTTAGGAGGCGCCTGCACCATGCTCAAGCCTGACACTTTTATCATTAAGGTAATCAACTGTCTTATAATATGCTTTTTGACATTGTGAGCATGTCTAAAATATTTATTATTAATTATTCCCTTTATTATCATCTAATCTTTGCGACATACATTATTTCTAGATCGCGAGGGTTGGCGTGGTATTCAGTTTTTCAATTGACTTCCAAAAAAGGAGGAGGTTCTTAATTCGACTGTATGTTTTTTTAATGTTTGGTACTGTGTGAACCGATTTTGATTTTTTTTTAAATGAAACCTACTACTTTCCCTCCCCAGTGTTTCATTTAAATTTGGTCTCATTCCGACAATTGTTTGACCCCATTTCGGTAATTTGGAGTTGATTGTTGTGTCAATTTTTGACGTCTATTTTGTGACTTATATTATCTAAATATTTAAGAAGAAGCAAACTCATTGTTTTTAAATACAGAAATATAGGAATTTAATCTATTCCTTAGAATCTTTTACTAAACGTATTTCGTTATATTTTGCACAATGCCACCATAAGCTCCGATATGAAGAAGCTTTCGTTATCCTTTAATTATTATTAATTCGTTCGTTCCCATCAAAGTGCCTAACTTATGATGTTAGTTGACTTTAAATACCAAAATATTGTTAGAAGAAAGAACTGCTATAGTAAGTTAAATAATAAACTTAAGACAAATGGATCTTTTACGCGATTATTGAGATATACACATACCTCTTCTTTACCCGACGTTTTGACCCTGTTACAAGAGCCGTGGTCACGGGTGGACTGGCTTCAGCTCATCGTCGTCTTCGTGAAGTGCGGGTTTGTTCAACTACCCTCACTTCGTCGTCACTAAATATTGTGTTCGGAGAGGCACCACGGCACACCACACTGAGAGTATCTGCACGCGGGCGTCGTTGAGGTTACGTAGGCGAGTACATTTGCTGATCACCGGATTCCACGTCGTAGATAGTCGATATCTCCGTCGACATATCCGGCTCTCGTAACAGGGTCGAAACGTCGGGTAATAAAGAGGTATGTATATATCTCATTAATCGTGTAAAAGACCCGTTTGTCTTAAGTTTATAATGTGTACAAAACGCGAAAGTTTAAAAAGTACGAGTATTAAGTTAAATAAGTCTAATAAATAACAAAAACATAGACCGACCTAATAGGTCGGTCAAGTATTTCCTTAATATATTGTATGTACATGTTGTATAGTATAGTCACATAAAGGAAAATTCAAACGCAACGGTGTTTTTGCTGTAGCATCATGATTGTGCTATCCTAAATATTGTTTTGATTATTGTAATTTATCTGTCGAAATAGTAACCTATTTGGCACAAAGAATAAGCATGGCCATACAACGTGGTAATGGTGCCAGCCTTCTCGAAACATTGCCAGTCGGCGACGAGGTGGAGGAGTTCTTTGACGGAGTTAGAATTTAGATGTAATCTTAGTAAAAAATTGCACATACTTCTTGCTATCGTACAGACAGACAGCTGAATCTGTACATCTAGGGATACATATAAATGATATGGAAGTGTCTGTTTATAATTCTAGGAGGTACACGTATATCCGGTACTTAGGTACATATAAAAATCTGAAATTAATATTTTTCTCCGTGTGTCTTTTTGTTCCGGGTAATTTCGGAAACGACTGGACCGATTTTAACAGGGTTTTAACTGGCCGACGCACGGCTGGTGATAGCTGATATTATAAGGAGTAACTTAGTCTACTTTGTTTCGCCGCTTCTGCGAAGCCAGGATGGACAGATACCTATTAGGTAGTAGGTACCTATAGTATAATCAATAGCTTGTGAGGTAACGGATCATGTACTATTAGATGTCTATGCGTATACAATTTGGTCAACACTGGACGATAGGACATTGTAATATTCAAATATTTATCAACAAGATTAGACACACGTACCGTCACTATCAATAATAGTAAGATATCACCAGTTATTGATTGTCGCATAACATGGAACTACTCAATTAATTTGTTATTGTATTTTGTCTAGGAGCTGTTGACAGCGATGCATTAACTACAAGTTATAGAAGCAAAAAATCAAAGCAAAATCGAAGCTGAGATTAAAGTGACCATTGCGTCTGCGCTTGAGCACCCGGCGAGCGACGTGTGCCCGCGCCGCTCCACTCCTCCACCGCCACCACTCCACCGCTGCGAGCCGCCGCATGCGCACGCGACGCGAGCGACGTTCATTGTTGTTATACTTTCGATATATCTCACAGTGATTGATTACAATAATAAACAGAATCTAATTATTAGTAACAAACTTTATTGCCAAGTTCAGTGATTCAATATATAATTTAACTGTATCGTTTAATATACATTTTCTCTTATAAATGGACAAGTGCATTGAGTAAGTGGAGAAGGCTACATTCCAAACCGGTGTCGTTCTTTAATGGACGAGGTGTGTACTACTCTGTGTGTGTATAGTTGTTATCGAGGGTGACTGGTTTAGTGTTAGTATTTACAGCTTTTCCCGTTTAGCACACAACATTACAAGGAGAATGTCATAATGTAACAGTGTTGATTAGTAATTCAAGTGACTAAAGTTATAATGGCTCGCGGGACACTGAGCGAAAATGAACGCAACTGTTTGGAAGCAGGAGCGAAAAATCAACCAGATCGACTGCAAGAATCCGAAAAATCGCTTAGTGATTGCAAATCTAATGGACTCAGAGTACGTTTTCTGGACGAAGAAGGTAAAACAGAGCGGACGGTAAGCGCCGATGAAGTTGATTGCGCGGTCACGCGCGTTAAGAAAATACATATTCTTAAAAACAGAAGTTCAAGCGAAACGAGCTTAATGTTGAGAAATCCCTCACTTTTCAAGAGGCGTTCTAACTCTGAGCGTCGATACAGTGACGGTCTCACAGATACATTAAACAACAACAACAGTTTGAACGAAGATTTCAATGGTAGTATAAAAACATGCGAATTCGATAATTCCGAAAAGACTGATGAAACAGATGAAACCAAAGATGTAAACGGGCAGAGCTTTAAAAAGAACTGTAACGTGTACAGTGTAAACCAAGCGAAGACACTGACGCCGGAAAAGAAGAAATCGTTAACGATGCCGAGATTGGTTGCACATAAGACACAAGAAAATGGACAACCGAAGTCGACTCTACCAGCGGAAGGAAGCTTAGCAGATGGATCATCTGGTAAAGACTTTACAACTCGTGCGATAGGACGGCTTTCCAGGGGCTTGGGCAAACTGCTTCGGCGTACAAACAGTGTACGCATTAGTGAACCTGATCCAGTGTACAAAGTGGCGTACCTTGGGAACGTTCTCACCGGCTGGGCTAGAGGTAAGTGTCTTACAATAAGTTTAGTAAAACAAGTCATCCAATCATTTTTAAGTTATGAAAAACTAGAGTTGCATCCAGTATCGCGATAACACAATACCGTTGCATAATTTGGTAAGTAGTTAATGATATCCGTAGATGTACCTACCTTTATAAAATTTACATGAAATCCCCTAGTGCAACTGATTTTCATAATTCCTACATTGCCACTTTATCGTGATATTACAGTAATATTATATTAAACCAACCTCTGTTTAGGAACATCGCAACTCTAGTTTGGTAGTATGATATGATAATTAATATATATAAGCAGGAAGTTGTCGTATATGCGGTTAATTTTTAAATCTCGTGTATAAAAACAGTTCCTACTATAACAACATTTTTCGATACAACCTGTTAGTATTCTTAATAATTTCGTAGTGCTTACTTTATATCAATAAAGTCGGTAACTAAACTTTCGTAAGTGGCACAAGGTAAATCAAATCATCCAAGCAAGACGGTCGGATCTCTAAATTAGTAGATTAACTGCACAAAACTACAATATAACACACAATTTTTAATAATATTAAATATATAGATATTTAAAATATCACAGCACGTGTTTTTAACATTGAATAGAAGTATTATTAATATTGTTTTAGGACCTCTCTCAAAACTGCAAAAAATGTTTTAGAAATTAGTGTTTTAATCTACGAAAGAAAGAATTACTAGTTACTAGATACATTTCTGAATTAGAATCCAATTGGAACGAATATAATAGTAAACCATATCACTTAGATATTATGATTGAAAGAGTTGAGTTTTAAAACTTACTTAGTTGCATCGCAGTTCACATGAAGAACATAAATTGTATTTAATATTTTTTTCGAATTGTATTTAAGTATTATACGTACATTACTGTGTTACTGATGATTATACTAAAATATTTATGTCAACTAACTTGAAATAAAGGCAATGATCTTGTTTCAAAATGAGTTATTTAAGGGAATTTCGGTGAGGCCGTACCTGTACATATTGCAAAAGATTCGTAATGTAAATTGTCTTAATTCTGAAGTTCCTTAATATTTTATCGACAAATTCAGAATTACAATAAGGTATTTAGATTACGAATCTTTGCCACATTGAAATGCAATCATCGTCTGTTAGACGAAGTTATAAATGAATTGTGTAAGAAATACTTTGAAGTTTAGTTTAACTTCCTTTATAAATATAAACATGGGAAGAAATTAGAATCGATATCAGTCTCTACATTTTTGATCTGTTCGCGAGTGAAAGTCCCAGCATCTGTACCTACATAGAATCTTAATGTATTTTCGCTACTTTTACTTAATACTGGTAACTGTGGCACTTCTGCTATTCGGAATTATAAAGAGAATTGAGAAACCCTTGGAATGCTAAATCTTTTGCAGTTTTTAAATTATCGGTAGATTCCTCGATCAAATAAACTACTCGATTAAATAAATGAATTGATGAAATAATTATTTGAACAAATGTTGTTTATGATTTATAATGGGTTGGAAGTTGAAGTCTCCTACAATTAATATACAATAATAATAATTATAAACATATTAAATAAAAACATGTAAGTAGGTATAAGTAATGTAGTGGGATGATGCCGTGAGGCGAAACCGGTCAGGTGTTTAGAGGTAAATATAGTCGGATAGTGCAACATGTCTAGCAAGTTCCACCAAGTGCCATCGTTCGACAGATAAACTAGTTAAAAAAAAGTTTTAGATGAACTAAAATTCGTAAAAAAAACACAACAAATACATTTTTAAGTATGTTCAATAAACATTTTTTCTGTATGTTCAATATAATTACACCTCTAAGGAATAAAACTTTGATGTATTAAAGGTCACAACTGTCTAAATAACTTACGGTTTTGACATCATGTCATAAAAATAAACCGATTTGACAGCCATCTAACCTATTCAAACTGCGTAGTAACTTTACTTTATTTAAATCTTACGTCAACTTAGAGATGTTTACAATTTATGTATTTTTATATTTCTTTTACAAATTTATGTGTTTTAAGGTTTTTATTTTGTATTTGATTAACACAATATTTATCCAAGAATCTAAAATTTAGCAAATATATGCGAGTTTTAGCAACATAATAATGGATTGCTTTGGTAAATAAAACTAATAATTTTCACATGGAGATGATATCAAGGTAATTAACTTTAAATAGTATATGTAGGTATAATAATCAAATAGTTATTCGTTATGAAATTATAACCATTTATTACTATATGTTATGTATAGCTCTCATTATACTTTGTCACGACTATGAGTGGAACGTTTTTCTTTGTATAAGTATACATCTTTACAATACTAATGAAGATGATTAAGCGAAAATCTATCACAGAACTTAGCAATTTCTTTGTCTGTCAATGACTGTGTTTAAATTGTTATGTATCTAATCTATAGCATACAATAATTCTGTTTATTTTACTTTTAGAATTTTTTTTTACTAAAATGTTGAAATGGAAATTTGTCCTTATTTAGTTATCTCTAGAAATTAAACTAAATTTTGATGAAAATGTAAAATCCCTGTTGTATAAATTAGGTATTACTATTGTTTTTACTTTGATTTTTTCCTTTAGGGGATAAATATCCATTTTGACAGCAAGTTATTAGCCGTCAAAATATACCTTTTATGTCACCCAGATTAGTCAAATCTATCTTTGATTATTATTTTGACAATTTATTTGTGAAATGACATGGTACTGACCAGCTTTAAAGTTTAGTGATGTTTTTCAAGGATTTGTTAAACCTACGAGTATATCATTATTAGACTTAGACGCGGGGCCGTCTTTAGACTATTGGGGGCCCTGGGCATGGTAGGATAATGGGGCCCCTATTTTTTTTTAAGTACTTAAAGTCGCATCGCCCCCTACGTTCATTGCCGATCGTCCAAGGTAGAATTCCTGTGGCATCGACGGTCAAACGGACGTCAAATATTTTTATTATATTTATATTTTTTTGTGTTGTGACCATTATTAATATTTATTTATTTAATCTTAGAATAAAAGTACGTAATATACCTATTATATCCAAGATGTCACAGGATATAAAAGCTCGAATGTTGTACCTATACCAGGCCTCCGTCACTCCATGTACTTACGCGCTATAATTACCTACCGCCCGGCGGGCCGTTTGAGGACCAGAATTCAGTGCGGTTTTCGCAAGCGAAGCGCACGCACGTTGTTCAATTTTAATAGTTCCATTCGTTCGTACGCGTACCTACGATGCCGTCCGGTGCCTTATGTGCTGTAGATGGGTGCAAATCAAGTAAAAGAAGGGATAAACACTTAACATTTCATTTTTCCAATTACCTGTCAATGACGAAAGGTAAGAACAATTGGAACAAAGGTAAGAATAAAAAACTATTACTATTTTTTGTCGTTTAAAAATTATTTTTATTAGGTTTTAATACTAAGCATTAGCTTGCCTTTCAGACACAGATTTAGATATTTTTGTTACACAGAAACGTTATACTTTATTTTAACAACGTTTAAAAAGCTATTTTGATTAGAATAAAATTGTGATACTATTTGACGGACAGTCTTGCAAATACCTACCTACGAAACTTCCAACACAAGTCGCGCCGCAAGAGGCAGCCCTACGATTGCTGTGGGAACGCGCGGTGCGAAGCAATCACAACTGTAAGCTTGAGCATTTAGGCACATTTTAGCATGCAGTGGTTGCTGACGCGACGGAGTAGGCTATTATAGCAGTAGGTATTGGAAATTTTCTACTGAGTGAAGTATCTGTTACGTAGTAACTATTTAGTAATCTGTGCCTATACAGGCATGCAGATTACAATTACCTATCTCAGACACAAAATTATCGTACTTAATAGCACTACATACATAATTCAAATTATAATAAAACTTTCAATAGAGCGAGAGCTGGTAGACATTTTAAGGGAGATGTTTGAAATTTTAAAGTTTGTCACAGGAAGTAGGGGGCCCCTAACCATCACGGGGCCCTGGGCAAGTGCCCATTGTGCTCAATGGGAAAGATGGGCCTGCTTAGACGTTAGTAGTTACAAGATCGTACTGTTATTTTGATTACATATTAGTGGTAGAAATTCTTGTTGGCAAGAACTAAATCTTATTGTTACAATATTAATCGCTTTTTCAAGGAAGAGATATTATAATAATTAACAAGTAATTTGTAGATTTTGTTATTTGACTATCAAATAAAAAGCTGCTTACTAATGTTAAATAGAATGATAGTTTAAGGAATGAGAATCTTTAATACTAATTCCAAAAAAGTATAACCGACGCCACTTTGGAGTTACTCCCAACCATAGAGGCTAGAGACATTATAGAAGTGATGTGATGAAAATATTATAGTGATGTCCACGTAATTTATAGTAACATTAACTTTGTCTATGCAATAGATTTACTAAGTTTGTAATGGGACCAAGAAAAAGAAAACTGACTTTATTATCAGAAGTGGGAAGGTAGACCTTTGAGAATAATATGTGACTTTGCGTTTGTGACTTTTTCTATGTAGTAAATAAAGTAAGTATATCTATACTTATAATAAATCTGTAGAAGTGAAAATTCTGTACATCGAAAATATAAAAAAAATAAATGGCGGGGGGTGTTACTAGACAGACACAGAACCTAAAAATGTGATTAAAAAAATTTTTGTCTGTCTGTCTGTCTGTTTCTTCAGGCATCACGCAAAAACTAGCGGTTCGATTACGATTGAAACTTGGTATAACTATTCTTTAATATCCTGGGCACCACACTGGGTACTTTTATCCCGGAAAAGTATATACAATAAAAAACAAACTTAATTTTGCTGTTCGATCCCTAGACCTGATCACTGTACCAACCGCAATTAATATGTTTGTCGTAGGTTACGTCACCCGCAGTGGAGTTTACTAAGGGGCGCTGCACACGGCTAAGATACTATAATATTTTATCTTAAGATACAATATCGCTCAACAGCTATACACAATAAATCAGTAACTGGTGATCAAGAAAGCTATAACATGCAGGTGGAGCTGCGGGCAACACTTAGTTTGATAATAATTTAATAGAAGAAGTAAATACCATAAACGGACTACCTACTTAGCAATTTTGTAGAAATTTGTTTTAGATACTTAGTAACGGATAAGAGTCAAAGCAAAAATTAAATTATAACAAAATTTTATATATTGTACTAAATTTTCCCCATATTCGCAACATTTTCCATTGCTACGAGTACCCACTTCGCTTTAATGGGTCGCAGCTTAGCCTTCCCCAATAAACGGGCTACCACAATTTAAAAATCTCTTGAATACGCAATTGTATAAATAAAACCTTCAGCATTATAATAACCAGTGTAGAACATAGACACGATATGTTATTATATTACCTTAGCACCTATAACTGTTGCAGCAGGCTATTGTTGTATAGATAACTATTGTGTCAGCGGAAGCACTTGGTTCTGTTCGGTATCACGTCTACAAACCTCTCTCTCGCACCATTTTTTTTAGTATCACATTCCAAGCCTCATTGTTTGGGCGTTCGCTCCCACCGACACTGTCACGCTTGGCGGCATCTACTAAAGCGTCTATAGCTGCTATAGCCATGACTTTTATTTTCAACTAAGTGACGCCTGCGGCTCCGCTCACGGTTTCACTATTTACGTAGCTATTATGGAGCCTTTTTTGGGGTCGAAAAGAGCACATTTTAAATAACTCAAAATTAAAAAAATACCTGAATTACCACTACTATCTTTACAAAGCTCCTTATGCATTTAAATATTTTGGTATTACATTAGGGTTTTGTTCGTGCTGGAATGAATTAGGTCCGGTTTTTGTTGAGCAATGAAATAAAATACCAGTCGTTGTAAAAACGAAATTTTACCTTGTCGACAGTTTGCAAAATAAGTGGCGAAATCTCAACCTGTGTTGTCTAGCAAGCAATATTATATAGTTTTTAGACTAAAATATGTGTTGTACAAGCCCACCGTACTGTAGACGTTGTAGGTTCCTACGTAGGTATGTAAAATTGGTACGGGCCCTAGCTGTTGGAATATGGGGTAAATTTATATTGCTCGGTAGAATAGGTATAGCTTACTTACATAGCTTGGATAAAAGGCTTGCTTGGCTCTCTATTATGTGACCCAACAGAACTACTGGCAAAATGTGGGTAGGTATAGTTAATGCACGTCTACCTACCCCTCGCCTACCCGAAGAGGCCACGAGGGTGGCCAAAGTCCGCCGGGCGCCACTGGAAACACCTTCTGGTATCACTAGAGACGCCCACAGCAGTGGACATGGGAGCGGTCTCGAATTAAAAAAAAACCCTCGCCTACAGGCGTGATTGTATGTTTGTTGTTGTCTATTATTGTGTTAATTAGCTGTGATGTAATTAACAGATTTAATGGGACTAGTTTAACATATTCGCCATGAGAGCGAGCTATTAGTCAGAGTTCGAAGTTGTTTTCCGCAATAGTTTCCGCATCCACTTTGCCCAATACATACCTACTTACTATTTATTTTCCTGTATAATTTGAGGATCCTTTTTTGTCTGAGTTATTTTTGCTACAATATTTTAGGTTTTATTTTTATTTTAGCTTTTTATTGATGTAGGTACCTACCCACAATTTTTTTAAATTACATCTTTATTTCTTTTTGTATTAGTGTTGTACACATACTAGCACAGAAGCTCTCAAAAATATTACTATACCTACCAGTTTTTCCACATTCTTTTTGGATGCTCCGATCATATTGGTCATAGTGGGATGTTATGTAGCCTATTAGTCTTAATAATTGCAATATTAAACTCAAAAAAAACTAACCGGCAGTTTCTGAAATTAGTGCGTTCAACCCACCAAACAAGCTTTTAAGATTTATAATGTTCAGGCCAAAATCGCCATAAAATAAAATTTTTCGTGTACCTATAGCAGCAGTTGAATCATGTAACAATAATTGGGAAAGTATGTAATTGTAGATAGAAAAAGACAGAACTTCAATTAGTTTTATGACTTGAAATACCTACGCGCTAAGTAATAACCCGCTGAGATAGTTCACATTTAATGACTAACAAAACATAGTTAATTTTTTTATCGAAAGTGTCAAAACAATAATAATTCCTCTGGTAATACCCGCTAAGTAATAACCCACTAAGATAGTTCACATTTACTGACTAACAAAACATAGTTAATTTTTTTATCGAAAGTATCAAAACAATATTAATTCCTCTGGTAATACCTACCATAGGTAATAAATACCTCTTCTGCTGTTCTGTGGGTAATACCTTGGCGGAAAGCCTTGGTGAAACCAAAATGACAGAATCGAATTAATCTGCAATTATATTGATGAACCCTTCAATCGCTTAGTCATTATAAATTGACGGAAAATCTTAAAACCAAACTACTATAACCACGACCTCTCTTCACCCAAAAATATGCAAATTCAGATAAAATATTGTTTTTTTTAATAGTCGTTATGCAAAATATTAACATAATTATAACGATAATTATAATAATTACTCATCACGGTGTAAAATGTTAATAACTAACGTAAAAGTAAACAATCACTAGCAATTTTAGAAGCTATTTTAGATAGTGGTGAGGAAATAATCACTATTTTATAGGTACCTATTTATATAAATTTTAATTTTCAAGTCTTGGAACCCTTATAGTTTTGTCATGGCCGTCCACCCGTCCTCAGCTTTGCACAATTTGCCAATGGCCATGTCTCAGTTCCGTAGGTAATCGCCACGCAATACAAATTGGTCGAATACCTTACTTTTAAGACACTGCGGTATGTTGGTCTAGTCCAGAACTTTAAATACATCTTCCAGGGTTGCGGTGAACAGTTTCTCTCACTCCTTGCTGCAGCTGGATAGGGTTTGAGGTCTGGTTCTGTAGTCTGACTGGTTTTTGTACAAGCACTTTAACACCTCGATGTACCGGTAGTCGATTTGGCGCTGTAGGGACTGCAGTACAATTTAATATTATTTTTAATGCAATATTAATAAATATTTATTTACCGTACTTACATCACCTTGGCCAACATTACTTACACTTTGTAAATTTAGCTGTTTTTGTAGTATTAAACCTTCAATTTGCATTTAATTAAATGTAAAATTAACAGAAATTGTTATTGCCTCATCAAGTTTATCAAGTACTATCAAGTTTAAAGAAAATGAGTAAAAGAAATAGAGTGGAAATCCTGGTCACATTTAAAAATAATTAATCAAACAACAACCTTACGATTAGAATGTTCGGGATATTTACCATGTAACATTATATTATCGAGTCTCCGATATTTCGGCGCTGTTGCAAGCGCCATGATCGCGGAAGAATATCGGAGACTCGATAATAATGTTACATGGTAAATATCCCGAACATTCTAATCGTAATGTTAATGACCATGATACCTAAACAACAACCTTTTTTAAATTATTTAACTCAACCTTAAACTTAGTAATAAAATGAATTGTATTATTTTAATAATCTTGTTTATTAATGTAGAGCTCATAAAGTAACATAATACACATAAAATAAACACTCCAAGGATGTTACTCGAATCTTGCAATCGCTACTAAAGCCACGGTCAGGGAGTTATGTAACAGGAAAGGAAGCCTTACGTACGTCACCCTTCCCTTTAAATTTAAAACCGTAACGGTTCCGCGCCACGACTTTCAAATGAACAGACACTGACTGTGGTAAAAGCAGGCAAGTTTAAAATTTTTAGTAAATGTCACATTTAAGATTTCTGCTAAGCGTTTGACTCTCTAGATATTAGATAATCATACTTACTATATTGGTTACATATTAGTTACTACATTGTGGTGCATAGTGATCTCACCAAGATTTTTAGAGGGCCAAGGTAACCTCACCTGCAAATGGTGCACCTGCGATATGCCTAAGATAAAAGAGACCGGTTATCGGCAATGTTTCCTTGGCGAAAAGTAAGCGAATAATATGCCGTTGCCTACCCCTTCCACTAAACAGGTGTATTAATATGCATGTAAATGAGACGGGCTCTTGGTCTAGTGGTAACCGGCAATGTGAACACACTGCAAAGGTTAAGCAACATCTAGTCAGGTCGGTCTTAGGACGGGTGACCATTTCTTAAGACACTGAGACCCGACCGTACCTCGGAGAGCACGTTAAGCCGCCGGTCCCGGTTGTCATACAGTCATGGCAGTCGTTAGGGGTAGTTGGAGCCCTAAATCAAAAATCCGACCGGTCTAACTACAGAACTTTGATATCACCCATGGGTTCTGGAGGTCAGATGGCAGACGATTCACGGAAAATATTAAAGTTCAGCCGAATCACAGTTATACTGGAAAGCCGACCCCAACTGAGTTGGGAAAAGGCTCGGTGGATTAATATGCATGTAAATATTAAATTGCTAAAATCTTATATCATTCCACTGCAGCTGCAGCTGAAACCTAAGTAATTAGGTTTCTCCAATTGACGATGCGCTACAATATTTATTTATTTCTACCTACAAATATTTCATAATAATACCAATACTAGGACTATATCAGGCACTATGATGTAGGTATACCTGTTTGGGCAATACCTAATACATTTATGTCTGCATATTATTAAGGTCATCAATATGAATATAATGAAGTGTTGTAATCTCTAAGTCTACATAATAATATTATTATTTACTGCTTCGGTGGAGTCTATAGTAGGTACAATTATAAATGGAAAATATTATAAATGGTTCCCGATTACCACGGGGACACATTCCCGAGATAAAAAGTAGCCTATGATATATCGTATTTCATCAGCCATCCGCCAGTGAAAGTAAGTGGAATCCGCCAGTGGAACAAACAGACAGACAAAAGGCTGTTAATTTGAAATTCCACACAGCCACTGCAATTTTATTTATCAGTATGGATGTATGAAAAAAGGATATACCTAAGCATTTACATTATATCAGTTATCTAGTTCTCATAGCACAAGTTTTGCTTAGTTTAAGGCTAGATTACGTTGGTTGTATGTAAATGTCGTAACATTATTTGGATCATACATAACCAATATAATGTTTTGGTAATCTATTTCCAATTAGTAACATAATCCGTTGATTACATTAAAATTATAACATATTTACTTAATATTATTGAATATCTTACGTTATCATTACCATTTTGGCATTCAAGGTGTGGGTAGGCAACTGAGAGGCTGCTAGATTGCCTCAGAGCAAGCCCGCGACCTTCGCGGCACACTTTCTAGGATTAACTGCCCGTGACACCAACGTCAGCAGGACTGTTTCATATGTGAACACTTCCATTTACAATAAATATTTAAACACAGTTACTTTAATCGGCTGTCGAACTGGTTATGCATCTAATTAAGGACTAATAGATTTAGAGATTATTATTTTTATTTTTTATCAGCCTGTACTGTCCCACTGCTGGGCAAACGCCTCCCCAACTCCTTCCAACGTGCTCTATCTTGCGCCACCTCAAACCAGTCTTCGTGGTAGGCATCCAAATCGTTGCGCCAAACCTTTGGCAAACCCCAAGGCGGAACTTTTGCTTTTTGGTCAGTGACCAGGTTTGAGCGCCATAAGTCAGAACAGGCAAGATGCACATATCAACGAATCGTCGTTTGAGGGAGATTGGGAGATCTCCCTTCATTATTGTCTTCATGGACCAGTAGCTCTACCAGGCATTGTCGATGCGGCGGTCGATTTCTTTATCTTGCCTGTTTTCGAAGGATACCATGTGACCCAAGTAGATCTATTCATCAATGTACGTTACATCCTGTCCGTCTATAGTGATCTTATGTTTTGCACTGTTGGTCATTAGCTGCGTCTTGGATCTATTCATCGCAAGTCCCGCCTCAAGGCTCACCGTGCTAAGATCTTGTAGCATTACTTGTAGCTCTAAGGCTGTAGGTGCAAAGAGAACGATATCATCGGCAAATCTCAAATTTGTGAGCCTTTTGCCGTCGATTTCCATGCCTTTGTTCTCCCAAGAGCGAGCGAACTTGCTGAAGATTTGGTCTTCCAGTACGCTGGTAAATAATTTGGGAGATAGCGGGTCACCCTGTTTCACCCCTCTGAGAATATTGAAAGTGGGTCCAGTTTTGTCAAGTTTTATGTTTGCAGTACTATTGTTGTAAATTGTTTCCAAAACATTTATATGGGTGGGATCTATTTGTTGATTATTAGAGATTATTATACCAAATTAAAAATGAGGGTCGTAAGGAGCTTTATCAGAATCCAGATACTCCGATTATTTCATTGGTGATCCAGGGACCAAACCAGCTGAAAGACAAACGATACTCTGAGGAGTCTCTGGTTCGATTCCCGGGTCGAATCAGATATTTGTCTGATCCACTAATGATTGTTTCGGAGTTTGGGTGTTTTCTATGTATGTTATGTATGTATTTAAAAATATATATAAAGTACGTTTATCCGTTGTTCTAGATTCGATAGCACAAATTAATAGCTTAGTTTGGGCTAAATGATGTGTGCCCGGTGACGGCAATAGGCTTGCCCCTACTACGTAGGACTAAAAATACTGGCAAATTGTGGGTGTGTAATGCACCTCTGCCCTGCGGGATATAGGCATGAAATTAAATGTATAAAAAGATGTAAGTAACTAAAGAAGTAAGCTTGATATTGACAGAATTAAGTATCACTTTTTTTTTTTTTTTTAATTCCGCGGCCCAAGGCCGCGGCCGCTCTAACGTCCGTTGCCGGGCGTCACTGGTTACTAGCAGAGGGTATGTCCAGTGGCGCCCGGCGGACTTTGACCACCTCTGTGGTCTCTGCGGGTGTTTGGTCGGGACGAGAATCCCGCGTCATTGGGGTCGGGTTTTATCCCGCGTCAGTGAGTGAATCTGGTTGCGTGCTATGGGGCAAAGGCCCCGCAGCACGCAACCCTTCTAGCCTGCTTCTGTAAGGACGGTGGGTGGCGATCCCGCCGTCCTCAGGCCCCGATCATAAAGGACGATAGTCTTGGGCGTAGTCGCGTAGTCTGGGAATTAAGTATCACTCAGATTCTTAACATCCATATCGTCTACGAAGCACTGTGTTGCCACTTCTAATATGAATGTTATATATTTTGTAACAATGTTACAATCATTAGGTAATATTCAAATAATTAAACTACTCATGCTGTGATTTAATTTGTAATATCACAGATCATTATAATACTATTGAATTTATTTGATTTAATCCTATGATAATAATGGATTTTGTTAACGAATTTATTCTGCAATTTGACTGCACAGTAAGTCAGGCATAAAATAAAAACAATATTTCCTCTCCACAGCCTTCGGAACACACCTCTTTCCTGTTTTAACTGACTTTAAATAAGGAGGTAGTTCTTAATTCGACTGTATTTCTTGTGTGTTAACATTCAACTGGGTGAAACGATTTTAATGATTTTTTTTGGTCCGAATCCATATTTCTTTAATTTTTTTGAAAAGAATATTTGACTAGTCTAGCCAGTCATGACTCATAGTATCATTCCTAGTTTCCTTGTTTGATGACAAGGGTTTTCGTTTTGGAATTGTTATTTCTCATCCGGCAAAGAACGAATAGCAACACAATGCAACGTGGCTCTACTATGTAGGTAGGTAGGTACCTATATCTACTAGGGCAAGTTTAACCCGAATCATCGTCCCCAGGACCTTTTAAAACTAGACCAGGCAAGTGTAACCTCTTGCGTTCTCTAAGTTCTAATATTACTCACATACCTGTTTGTACGCCAGTGATTTGTGAATACATTTTCCGGTGGCATGTAAAGGGAGAGGGGGCACTGTGCTCGCTTGATAATTAAGGTAGGTACACCTTCTGAGTGAGGGGTAAACAAAGACGTAGGTATACTTTATTATTATGTACCCTTTGATCTAAACAACTGAATTAATGCAACGATATTCTAACAGTCATAATATCGCTGATATTTTAGACTAAATTGAGCTAAAGTTACTTGATTTTAAATTAAGTACCTATTTTGTCTACGTTGGTATCCAAATATAAACTTTATTTTTTTAAGTATTGTAGAACGTTGTATTTTCTCTGGTACCATAATCGCCTCACAGAGGGCACCACTGTAGAACGGGGTAGTGGAGCGGGGTACACAAAGAAGTACTCGTAGGATGGGATTTAGGAAATATAATTAACAAAAAAATATAGCCTCTGACATCCGGCTTTCCTACGAGCGCCCTCAAGTAGGTATATAGCACCCAGCAGGGGTGGATGGCCGTATACCGTACCGTCCTTGAGTCAGTCCTAAGAGGTCACATGGATACTCAAGCAGTGGTTGAGGTATCCAGCACACGCTCCTAGTCCCTACTCGTAGCAAGGAATTTCACAACCATATCAATAATATGTAGGAGAGGTCATTGACCCTTCGAGAATCTTGACACCGACTTCTAAATTTACCCGTAGCGCCATCTAGTTACGTCTTCGGTACTAACTCAGTAGTACGAACTAGAATGGCGAGTGACGCAATGTGTTCGGTGGTAGTCTCGTTACAGTATTTAATTTATTAAGTGATGGGTATGTTTAGGAAATATCCTTCGTATGTGTACACGGTTAAAAGCGATTATTACGAGAAACTTATTCTCTTTATGTTAGAGTTCATTATGAATAATGTGGTCAATGTCATACATATTACGTTCTATAAATAGCAGTAATAGATCACTTATGTACATAATATCAGTTATACCTATTAGAGTATTACTATAGTCTGTTCGATCCCCATTTACAGTTTACAAGTGAATTAATTCACAAAAAGTACTTTATTCTTAAGTAATGTTTAATAGATCTATTAAACATTACTTAAGAATAAAGACTACCTCATGGCACAATGGTACTATGTGCGGACTGCCACGCTCGAGGTCTCGGGTTCGATTCCCGGGTCTGGTGGATAATGTATAATTCTCTTTAGAATTTTACCCAGATAATTATCCCAGAGTTTGGAACTTGTGCCCGGTAAATGGCAATAGGCTCGCCCCCTATTACATGGGACCTAACATAGCTGGCGAGATGTGGGTGTGTTTGCACACCTCTGCCTACCCCTTAGGGGAAAAAGGTGTGATGCTATGTTATGTTTATGTTATGTAAGAATAAAGTACTTTAATAGATCTATTAAACATTACTTAAGAATAAAGTACTTTTTGTGAATTAATTCACTTGTAAACTGGAAATGGGGATCGAACAGACTATAGTAATACTTTAATAGGTATAACTGATATTATGTACCTAAGTGATCTATTACTGCACTACATCTAATACTACTCCAATACCTAATACTTACCAATAATATTAGTATCAATTCCGGTTGCTGACCGTAGCGGTTATGCTAATATTCTTCTATGATATTGACCATTATTCTGGTTGAATTTGGAATTAATCGTTCCACAAACGAAACCAGTTTGGTTTCTTGAATTTTATTGAAATAAAGAACAGAACTATTTTTTTTATTATTTAGATTGAGACCAAGGATTATTTATGTAGGTATGACATATACCTTGTAACACGAAGAAAACAAAGTATATTATACTTAGATGTAGCTGGCTTAACAGAAGTATTTCAATAAGTACTTCGGGCTAAGCTTCAGTTTTAGTGGTGCTTGTCCATACATTTTTAGTAATATATATTTTGAAATTGCCAGTACAGTGAATTTAAAAAATATTATGTAACGTGTAATGCTTAAAGATAGGTATGTACGAGATAAGAATTATATGAGATATAGTGTGGCATCTGATTTGCGTTGTATATGAGAATCATAATTATTTAACACGTATAAATTTATTTATTTTTGTATAATCTTCTTCTTGTTATAATGTATAGAATGAAAAGAAAGTGACTCTTACAAAACAAAAATATTCGAAAGTGAAATTTTATTACGGCCACTTGCCTACGGTAGTTTGTAACAGAATCACAATAAAAAGAAATTATCTATTCAAAGATTGCGGTTACACCTGTCTCGATGCAACTGTGGTCTAATACCACTTTAAAGCAGGTAAGTTATCTGTACCGGTAGCCGATGAGGGCAGAGTGTTTACAAGCTAACAATTAAAAAGCAATTAAATAAACTACATACGAGTATACATGATAAAAGATAGCTTGATCTCTGTGACAGCTGTCAGTGAAAATCGCGCCTATTAAGTTAATGAATACTGAATATTGGAGTTCGATTTTTATTGAGTGCGTGGCTGGTGGCTTTTTAGGTTACCTATGTCGCTCCGTTAAAATCTGGTTCCCAGACGCTCAATTGCAATACCGAACAACGTTTCTTTATCCCGCAACATGAATTAGTTAAGTAATAAGTTCTTCTGTGTGGGAAATATCAAGCATTACTTTGACATTGGCGAAATCATCGATGGACATCGATGGAGCCACGATTTTAAAGAAAGAAGAAGAAGCGAATTTCTCAATAGTTCAGACAGTAGGTACCTGTCAAGTGTAAATATCATACTTTATGGGATGCCTAAATTAATGATGGGCGATGAATCATCGTAAGCACAGACTATCGAAATTTTACCAAATACAGAATACTAATGGAAAAGATTGTGCGCGGAACGTCTGATTTGATAATATTTGCGAACAAGCGTTCATAATAAATTTACGAGATTGTTCTAGCGATTCAGAAACTTATTCATATATGGGTATGGGGTGTACTCCTTTAAGAGAATAAATGTATTTTATATTAAACTAATCGTTTAATTTAGTAACGTTCGTAAATAGAATTAAACTCAATTATACATAATATTACATTAGCGTCGATAAAAGGAAGAAACGCCGATATTTATTATCGACAATTTTTTTATATCCGGGCATCCCTAGGAATGTCAGTTTGACATATTATGTCGTAGAGATCAAGCTATATTTTACTTAGTATAAGATCAATCTTAAAAATATGATTTTACTTACCCTTACCGTGTGCGCGCATAGGATTCTCTAGTCGCGCTCACGGTGAGGGTTAGGTAATATTAATATTCATACAAATAAATATACCTAGTTACATTTATAATATTTATATTAATTCACGGTATTCATCAACCTTGAAAACGTTAAGGTCATTTGTTCATTTTTATCTTCTCTCTTTATACTAAAAACTTGAATACCTACATAAATCTCTACGATAAGAAGTTGTATGTTAGGTATAATAATATGAACCAGTTATTTTCCTGTCTTATCTATAGTAACATTATAAAGAGGAAAAAATTGATTGTTAATAGCCTAGCAGGAAAGGTGTTAATAGACTAGCAGGAAAGAAACCATATGAACTGATAAAAAGGTAGAACTCTCCAAAAATAAATGCCAAGTTTGAGTGTTGCAACTTGCAAGGTCTATTACATACCTATATACCTACTATGGTAATGACGAAACGGGGTTACTCGTGTAACCCACATTTTGTCAACAATGTAGTTTAATCGCCATGTAGGTATTGCGAGTATTTAAAATGAAACATTCTTTTCGAATTGATGTCAAATTGGAAAAAGTAATTTAAACAAGTAAATTGACACTACCTTGATCACATTAACCGTTTCTAGAATGTAGAAAAATTTTGATAATTATTCTTGTTTTTTTCTCTATTAAACTTAACACAATATAATGTACTATAAAGCGTGGGACACGATTTAAAAAAATTAAGCTTAAACTACAAAAAAAACATCATTTAAAATCACGTGTGATCAATTTATTTTTAAATTTGATTTTTTAGAGCAGAAAATTACATGGTTCGTTTCAGTAGCGTTTTTATAGTTGTTTTAATTATCATATTAAACTCTGAGTTTTTTGGATGACATGTTTTAATTGAATATAAATGATTTATTCAAAGCAGTGTACCGTGTCTTTGAAACTTATGGCCCATTAGCAGATTATGCTTTGTAGAATTTGTATTTAACCAACCCTAAAAGCTAATATAACTTGTGCTATGGAATCTAGACGACTGATAAACATACTTATATATTTCTAAATACATACATATTATACATAGAAAACACCCAAACTCCGAAACAAACATTTGTGGATCACGCAAATAATTTGATTCGACCCGAACCTGGGACCTCAGAGACGGCAGGCGCATACTCATACCACTGCGCCACCCAGGCAGTCATTATTCGAGGCAGACATTACTGGGATAAAAAAATTCTTCCGGTAGTTTTTGCGTGAAATAGCAGCAGGCTTTTGTGTTTATATATTGAGTATAGGTAGAATAGGAGAGATTATTTGGCTGAATAGCTTGTTTGAATGAATAGTGTTGGTCAGGAGAACTAGTAGGTACTTACTATATGTATAGTGTATTGTGTTATTGTAACATAGTTACATTGCATTTGAAATGTAGGTATTCGTGATATCATGTGTTGCCGTGGTACAAGTGGCAACTGAGATTACGCACGAATGCATTTAATAAGAAACTTTTACTATATGCCTCACACATTTTACATGATAAACGAAAATATGGAATTTATTAAGTAAAATGAGTGAATACCTATGTTACGATACGAAGCTGTAGTACGTAATACAAGTGCAATTGTCGTATTATAGAGGTAGAGAAAGGTAATGAAAATGTGTCATGCATCATGAGTCGGGTCCAACTCTGTTATGAAACTATTTTGTATAAACACACACGATCTAGAAAGTTTTAAAGTTAAATACCTTTATACCCGTAATGTATTAATAAAATATCTCTTCTTTTTATCAATACTTGAAGAGTAAGCTATAAGTATCCAAATCATTATAGGTTTTTATTTTACTCTAGTGGACCCCCGTACCTATAGGTAGATAATAGTATGCCAATTCTCATGGGAACATATTTTATTCCCGAAATAAAAAATCTAAATTACTCCTTATAACAACAGTTATTTGCCCTTTAAAATTGGTTCCCTCGTTTCAGTGTTTAGCCTGAACAAACGGATAAAAAAGTGAAAAAAAATTATTTTATGTTATAGGTTAGTAGGTATACCGAAATGCTTTCAATGCAAGTACTTAACTATACCGAAATGCTCTAAAAATACATTTAATGAAAAGCTGTAAAGTCGAAACTACAAATATACACTACAATTTAATTTATCTGTAGGTATAGATTTTGTTGTTAATCGTTCTTGAACGTTTATCTGACCTTGGCCGGTTAAAGGTTAAGCACATCTCACGTGTATTAACTAGCGAGTTATACACGTGGAGATAAATATTAATTCTCTTTGTATTATTGTTAATTTATTAGTTCATTGTGTTTGTATTGTGAGATTATATCTGATCTGATAGTTTCGGGTTACGCTACTATTTGGATATTTTTATTTTCATATATTTTTGTATTTCAAATCAATGAGTTTGCTTAAACTATTCTTAAAATATTAAGAAAGAAATTGTAAATAGATCACAAAAACGGATGTCACGGCCTTACCCTAACAGGGGCAGTGCTTTCCTCCTGTTAGGGAAAGGCCGTGGGATCGAGTCCTGCCGATGACATTAGTTTTTGTTATCTATTTATAATTTCTTTCTTAATATTTTTATTTCATGTTTTCCTTTTATTTTTTTTTCTAAAATATGGGTTTGATACTTTTCTGTCTTACTCTCAATTTCTGTGTGATAAATGCAATAACTTATGTACCTATTAATATTTTTGTTTTATACTAGTTATTATTATTATTATTTCGTAACGCATTTTTTCCATAAGAACCGACTCCTGATAATAACGAAAACAACAAAAAAATAATTAGGGAAATAGGTCCAGCCGTTCACGCGTGATGTCGTGACCAAGGGAATGGATTCATCATCATACATCATCCACCGAGCATTTTCCCAACGCAGTTGGTGTCGGCTTTCCAGTCAAACTGCGATTCGGCTAAACTTTGATATTTTCCCTGGAGCGACTGACATCTGACCTCCACAACCCATGGGCGATATCGAAGTTCGGTAGTTAGACCGGTCGGATTTTTTGATTTTAGGTCTCCAAACACCCGTAAATATTGCCATAGATGTTTGAATGACAACCGGGACCGACGGATTACCGTGCTCTCCGAGTCACGGAGGGGTCTCAATGTCTTGAAATGATCACTTGAGAAATGATCACTAATCCTAAGACCGGGGTTAGATGGTGCTTAACCTTTGCAATGTCGGTTACCACTAGACTACAAGCCAAGGGAAATATGGATTAATTTTATATAATATATAGATAGATAGATGTATATTACAATAACTCAATGGATACATGTATTTTCTTTCTTTCTTTTATACTTTCTTGTTATTGTGTGTTTAACCAAACAGCCAGCTAACATGCGCATGTAACTTTTGAGTCTTAATAGTAGTGCTCTCTTTATTAATATAATAATTATAATAATATAATGTGCTAATTTTAAAGTTGATAAATATTACCGATAACTAAAAATTTTAAAATGAGAACTATACTAACATAGGCTATAAGATTTTTGTTACTAACCATCTATGGACATTGTCTGAAATAAACACACCGCCGCCTTAGCAGGCGTTCCCCTCGCTCACATGATTATGACCTATAGGTCATAAGTTAGAAATAAAACAAATTGGCGTCTTGACAACTTACTAGACTAGATCTAGTTGCGCGGCTATTGTCATCCCCAAAAATGCCAACCTGCTCAGTTTTTTGTTGCAAAAAAAGGTCAGGCACATCTAGTTTACAAAAAGATGGTATTACCTTCCATAGGTAAGTATTTTTAATCAAATATTAATACAAATTTCTTTGTTTATAATAATCAAAGTCTCATTATTTCGGATTTTTCTATCAACACGAAGTCGGTCGTTTCATACAATTCGCAAATCAGTCAAACATGTCAAACGACTGACATGGGTGTTACCATGGCAACAAATACAAAGTTATGGTGTCTGTATCGGAGTGATGTACCAAGTTAGGTATCGATAAAATACCTTGAAAATGCAAAGAAAGTTAGGTGCAATATAAATTACTGGATATTATTTAAATTGTGCGGATATAAATGTCCCATTTTCGTTTTACAAAAGCAAGCCGTTGGATCTATAGTATAAACTTGGCCCAGCCACATTCTAACTGTTGTATAATATAGACCGTTTTCATTCAATTGTAAGGTACGGGTACTTGGAGACTATAGTGTTACTTAGACTTCGTTGAGTTTATTATTTCATTACTTTACTATTTTATTTTTATAAAATCGGTGTTGTACTCGTAGTGCCCTTGCCCTCATTTTATTCTCCATCGAGTTGATGCTACTATATCACTAGTGTTAACGAATGTGACGAAAGTTCATTCAAATGTTTATTTTTATGCGGTAGGTATTTATTATACATACAGAGTGTAATATTTATATGGGCAGCATGGAAAAGTCTGAAACTATAAGACATACAAAGATCTGTTCTTAGTAACCATGTAATCGATTGTAGTAAAAATAGAAAACTGAATGATGAGATGACATTAAGCATTATGATTTAAAAATAAACTGTATACATAGTCCACTGTATACAGCTATAGATATACCCTGTATACAGACTCTTCGATTTTATTTAGTTGTTTAGATTTATATGATGTATAGGTTTGATATAATACCTACCCTAAGTTACAAATAGCAAATAAAGTCACACTTTTATAAACAACATCCACCTTGGTATCATTTTTGAAACCTGATTTTAATAGTCGATTTTGTCAAATTTATCGATAAAATGTATCGACACTGTTACATCAATAGTGGGCGGTAACTTTTGGTAGTGTCATTATAGTGTTATGATATAAAATGTATATCTATGTGTTTGTGAAAATGTTAATGTGTTATTCTTATTGTCATGTGTGAGTTTCGTAGTGGCACCCGATTGGGTTTGAGCGTCTGAGAATGTATGCGTGTCGATGACCCCCCCGCACCAAACATGCTAGACTTTTATGTATCGGGAAAATGCATAATGCCTTGTCCCGTCGTATACGGCGACAGCGTATACGACGACCGCGTTGGTCTATGGAAATAAAATAATTTTAATTTATTAATTTTTTTAGGGTTCTGTACCCAAAGGGTAAAACGGGAACCATATTACTGAGACTTCGCTGTCCGTCCGTCCGTCCGTCTGTCCGTCTGTCTTAGTTAGAAAGTAAAAAAATTCACAGATTATGTATTTCTGTTGCTTCTATAACTACAAATACTAAAAAACAGAATATAATAAATATTTAAGGGACAGATACAACAAACATGATATTTTTGCTATTTTGGTACGGAACCCTTTGTGCGCGAGTCCGACTCGCACTTGGCCGGTTTCTTGTTCTATCTTTGTAACGTTTCTTTTAATATTTAACTAACTTAATAATTTAATACCTACTATTCGAAAGGTTGTTACAAAACGCAGGACGGTGAGATATGAGAATAATTTACGAACGATCACAAACTTTTCCAAACTTCGCCAACTCGCTATCTTTCAACTTAGGAGAAGTTAATGAACTTTATATTTCGTAGTCCATATTACCGCTAGGGTTGCCCAATGTAAGAACAAGACGAGACTTGAAGTAGTCTTGTATCAATTCTCCTGCCATATAAGCATGGTAAATATCAGAAGATCATCGTAGCTCACTGGTCAGAGCATTCCCCATGTTAAGGAAAGGTCGCGGGGTCGAGTCCTGCCGATGACATCTCAGGATTTGTGATTTATAATTTCTATCGATTATAGGTATTTATAGAACGGACTATACCAGCCAACCACACGTTAATGATTGATAAATAAATAATAATAAATAAATATTTTTGGACATTCTCGCACAATGTCATCTAGCCCAAATTAAGCTAAAATTAACTTGTGTTATGGGATCTAGACGACTGATAAACATACTTATATATTTCTAAATACATACATATTATACATAGAAGACACCCAAACTCCGAAACAAATATTTGTGGATCACACAAATATTTGATTCGACCCGGAATCGAATCTGGGACCTCAGGAACGGCAGTCACATACTCATACCACTGCGCCACCTGAGGTAGTTGATTGAACAAAGAATAAAATATGTATGTCTTTTGTACTACAGTCCGCCGTGTAAGACTTTTCTTACGCGACTGAACGCAACATGACATCATCATTTAGGGTGCAAAGGGGCTCTACCAACATCTATAGGGCCCCAGCGACCTCACCTGCTAGTGGCGCACCTGCTGATAAACGGACGAGGCTCGTTAATTTACGGTACCTATGGAGTGGCTTCGGCCCCTACGTGGGTACCAGGTGGTACAACAGTGTTGGTCCGGGGGGGTACCACCGTGCAGCTGTGCTAAAGCCCCCCAAGTAACCCAGCCCAGGCTGGGTTGCGTTAGGGGTTCAGCAGCTGCACCGCCGGGCCCGGGGCGATGTATGGTGCAGCAGGCATGGGACCAGTGGGGGCGAAACGGAGTCTAGTGTGGGTGGTGTGGGTCGATTCGCCGGCCAGGGAGACCCTTAGCAACGGCGTTGCCGCGGCCGCCCGCAACACAGTCATGGGGCCCGCCTGGGGCCAACCACCCCAGGAGGCTGCCCCACATGTTGCGCATAATCCTGATGTGGGATCGCCGCTCCGGGTGGTAACCGGTGTGGGGTAGCGGCGGCCTTGCATCAGGGGGGTTTGGGAGCCCTTCCGTCCGGCGAGTCGGCTCCGACCTAACCACACGGTTCTAGACAAAGCTAGCCCCTGCGCTTTGTCACTTACTGCTGCACCAGATGTCGCCCTGTCTTCACGCTTCTTCTTCAAAATCTACAATGGCAGTGCAACAGAAAAGAAATAAACGTTACACAGCGGCCCTAGGAAACCCCACAACTTCACATTTCGAGGTGGAGTTCACTAACGTCCGTGGACTCCATGCGAACCTCGATACCGTCCACCACCACCTTGAGACGGCACGGCCCGCTGTGATGTTCCTCACGGAGACACAAATACGCCGCCCTGACGACACGTCTTACCTGTGTTACCCCGGCTATGTCATCGAGGAACAATTTCGAGACAGAGCCGGGGTGTGCGTGTTCGTTAGGGCGGATGTTTGCTGCCGCCGGTTGCGCTGCCTAGAGAACCCCTCCAATTCCGTCCTTTGGCTGCACGTAGACCATGGCTCTATGAGCCAGATCTACGTGTGCGTCTACCGATCCCACACAGGGGATTCTGAGACAACAAAGCTCTTCCAGTACCTCAGCGAGACGGCTGATGAAGCGCAGGTGCGGTTCCCGAACGCTGACCTAGTATTTCTGGGGGACTTCAATGGCCATCACATTGAATGGCTGGGGTCCCTCAAGACTGATCATGCGGGTAGAGCCGCCCATGCGTTCGCTCTCTCCCACGGTCTGACCCAGATGGTATGCGGGATCACCCGGATACCAGACAGGTCAGATCACGCGCCCGCTCTGCTGGATCTACTGCTGACGAGTCGCCCAGCCCAGTACAGTGTTTCGGTAGGAGCCCCACTGGGTAGTTCCGACCACTGTGTTGTTCACGCTGGCATGAAGGTGTCACCTCCTGCACGTCCTGTACAAACGTCACGACGACTATGGCACTACTCGTCAGCGGATTGGGACGGTCTACGCGATTATTATGCGTCCGTCCCCTGGAGCCAGCGCTGCTTTGTAGGAAAGGCTCCTTCGGATAGTGCTTCTGCTATTGCTGGCGAGATCAGTTTAGGGATGGATTATTACATCCCTTTCACTGATGTCGCCAGTATCCGCAGAGCCCGTCCCTGGTTCGGGCGAGATTGTGCCAAAGCTGTTCGACAAAAACAGTCGGCATATCGCGCCTGGATCAGGGCCCGGGCTGTGCGCGACCCAAACGTGGGCCACCTCAAAGCATCGTACAACCGGGCCACAAAGTCGAGTAAGAGGGCCTTTAAGAGAGCGGATGCCCAGCGCGTCGCGCGGCTTGGTCAGGAGCTCACTTCCCATCCCACGGGCAGCCGTGGATTCTGGCAACTGGCCAAAGCCGTGCAATCTAACTTTTGTCAGCCCTCGCTGCCACCGCTGCGTTACCCAGATGGAACACTGGCTCACAAAGCCCAAGAGAAAGCGGATATGCTCGCAGACCTCTTTGCGGCTAATTCCTGGGTCGACGACCGTGGCCTGCAGCCCCCCGCCATCGCCAACTGTGGCCACACAATGCCTGATATTGTTATCAGGCAATGTGATGTACGGGCAGTGCTGCGGTCACTCGACACGCGGAAAGCCAGTGGCCCTGACGGCATTCCGGCGGTGGTGCTACGAAAATGTGCAGCTGAGTTGTCTCCAGTATTAACGCGTCTGTACCGCCTGTCATACTCTTCAGGGCTCGTGCCGGAGGTCTGGAAGGAGGCGAACGTACAACCGATCCCCAAGAAAGGGGATCGGTCCGATCCAGGCAACTATCGACCCATAGCTGTCACCTCAGTCATTTGCAAGGTGCTTGAGCTCCTTATAAATAAGCAGCTCATGCAATTCCTAGAGGATCACTCGTTAATCAATGATCGACAATACGGCTTCAGGCCAAAGCGATCAACGGGTGATCTTCTGGCATTCGTAACGCATGTCTGGGGTGGGGCTATGGAAAGGCACGGCGAGTCCTTGGCTATTAGCCTGGACATCGCCAAAGCCTTCGATAGGGTCTGGCATGCTTCGCTCCTTTCCAAGCTTCCGGCATATGGTCTACCTCCTCAACTGTGCAGCTGGATTGCCAGCTTTTTAAACGAGCGCCGAGTGCGGGTCCTCTGCGATGGCCAGGCTTCTCGCTTCTTGCAAGTGAATGCCGGGGTACCGCAGGGGTCCGTACTATCACCAACTCTCTTTCTTCTGCATATCAATGATATGCTATCCCTCGGGAACATTCATTGCTATGCAGATGACAGCACACTGCACGGGAATTACTCGGTTCGTCCGACGGCGGGGCGATCTGAGATTGAGGAGGAGAGGCGACGACTCGTGGCTGATCTCGACCGTAACCTCGACAATATCTCTCAATGGGGTACCGAGAACCTGGTCGAGTTCAATGCCCGCAAAACACAGGCGTGTGCATTTACTGCGAAGAAATCCCCTTTCCTTCCCCTACCCTCTCTTCAGAATACATTATTACCAATGAAGGACAACCTTGATATCCTTGGCATAGACGTTCGTCGAGAGCTCAATAATAAAAACTACATCGAAAGATGTATAGGGCTAGCTTCGCGGAAACTAGGAATACTGAATAAGGTAAAGAGATTCTTTACACCGGACCGGAGGTGTCTGCTGTACAAGACGCAGATTAGACCCTGCGTCGAATACTGCTCTCACCTCTGGGACGGCTCCGCGAAGTATCTGCTGGACGCTCTCGACGCTATGCAGCGACGGGCTATCCGTATTATAGGTTGTCCGGAGGTAACGGGAAGCCTTGAGCCGCTAGCTCAGCGCCGAACAATAGCTTCCTTGGCCGCATTCTACCGTATTTACCACGGCGAGTGTTCTGAAGAGCTCTTCAATCTGATCCCACCCTCTTCCTTCCGATCCCGAACGACTCGTGCCGGGCAGAGATGCCACCCCCACACAGTGGATAGCATGTTCGCGAGAACCGAACGTTTTAAACGTTCGTTTCTCTGCCGAACGATAGTGGCCTGGAACGCCCTGCCTGTGCACGTGTTTCCTCCCACATATAATCCTGGGTTCTTTAAGCGGAGCGTGAAGAGGCACATCAGTAGGTCGTCAAGTTGAGGGCCACTCTCAATAGTAATGTGTGCTGTGAGAGTGGCCCACAATCGCTAGACGTCGTCACGACTTACCACCAGGCGGGCGGCGTCAATTTGGCGAACCAAATATAAAAAAAAAAAAAAAAAAAAGTGCATTTTAATTTTATCACATTATGTTTGCGTGTCGGTTGCCATAGTTATGTGCTTGTATCACATTTCACATTATGTCTGTATTGACAAACGCATTTGACAGCAGCTAACCCAGGATTAGGCGAATGATACCTTTGAAGTTAAGTAGTGGGTTAAATTTAACACTAGATTTTACCTTTAACTCTTGGTGATGCAAGACATATTAATGATTTAACCTTAACCAGGATCGTGCAAGTAGGCCTAGATTGATCAAAATTCAAAAGACACCAGGAAAAAATATGCAACATGGCGCGAAAGTTTGTATAAATGTACCTGATAACTACCTATGTTAGTTAGTATTTGCTTATTTGAAGCTAAGTATACACTGAACGGATTTTAATCAAACTTTAGAATACTACAGCTCATAGAACAGAATAAAACTACTAACAGACGCTCCGATTTGGTCGAGCCCGACTTCCTGACCACGACCAAATTGGAACGTGTGTAGGGCGGTCAGCCCGACATAATTATTATTAATACTGGTCGAACGTGGTCGGCTCGCCGACGCATCCGACAAGCCGACCATCCAACCAAATTGGTACGTGTGGAGCGTTCCTTCCGACCAAATGCAGCTCAGTCGTAAAATTTATTTTAACAGCGAATGTTCGGGCACATAAGAAAACGTCATAAATTTATTCAACGAAACCCAATTTAAAATATACAAAACTACACGTAATTAATTGTGACACAACTTGTAATGCACAATGCAATTCAGTTTCAAATTGATGTCCGCTCCATAGTATGTGCTAATACCAACATTACGTTAACGCGTCGTGACCGACATTCAACGGCTTTGGATAAGACGTAACATACGGTCACTGAAGGAAATAAACGACTGTCCTTATAAGATTAGGTACTAATGTGGCATACAAGGCATGTGTAGATATAACAAGACTAGCGGTCGCCCGCTACTTCGTCCGCGTGGTAATTTGGAATTTTTCCCGTTCCCGTCGCTTGTAATTATTGTTCCCGTCGCGTCACCCGTAATAACATCTAGCTTATAATATAAATAGTTATTTTAGAACGATTTTTTTTCCATAAATTATTTTACAGTGAGTTTACCTTAAAAGATAGATTAACATAGGTACAATTCACATCATTTTAATTTTTAAATGGACGCATTACTTCATTGGCGGTCGTCCCGGGTACGGCCACGTTAGGTTAACCCCAGGGTTGTTACTTAAAATAGACGGTTATACGAGATACATCGTCCACTGTTGACCGACCTAATTGGTAAACTTCGTATTAGATCTGATGTCACCCTAAGCCGTAAAAGATAGATCAATCTTTGGCTGTTATATTTGTAAGTTATTTGGCAGAACATTCTTCCTGAAGAGGACTTTAAGGTTTCCTGAGTAAAAGTCTCGGACCCTTAGTTTTATCATGTCTGTCCGTCCGTCCTCGGCTTTCCTTGCAAACGGTTAGAGCTAGAAACATGAACCTTGTCACGTATATTTACTATGTCGACAAAGTGATAGTATAACATTTTTTTTACATTTTTTTATACCTACATGTATAAAGTTTAAATGGTACCTTTTTCTTAAGGCTATCCCATTGTGTGGGGTATCATTCTCATCTTTTAAAAACATTTAGAGGTTGCTAAGATGATTTTTTGATTTAAGCATATGTTTGCAAGATATTTACTTAGCTTTGAAGAGCATGTTTTTGCGAAAACAGAGCGTCCCCCCCTCTGAAATCTAAACGGCTGGCGTAAAGAACCTTACAAAATTAATGATGGTAGTCCATGTACTGAACTTTTAAGGACAATTATAGCAGATTAGATAGCTCTGTTAGTTCAGGGGGCCTACCACAGTACCACTACGTCTTTAGGAAGTATTATTATATATATTATATATATACGTTAGCATTATAGAGTTATAGAGGCTATTACGGGTGACTACGGAACCCTATTCTATGCCTGGCACGACACGCACTTGGTCGGTTTGTCTCCGGCTAGGAATATCACTTAAACATTAGTATTTGCGATTCATATGGTAAACGGAAAAGTTGTAAGTAAAGTTAGAGACAAGGTAAGACTAAGGAAACACAATTGTACCCATTGTAACCCCCGTTGGAGGTCAAAAAGTTAGTAACAATGGCGAAACTTCCCTAAAATATTCGGTGTAATATACGTTCAAAAGGTTTAGTGACTAATTAATTAGTTATACTATACCTAAGTAACCTTAACTCTTGTATAAATCATTCTACGAGTATCATTATAAACTTAAGACAAACGTGATTATTGAGATATCCATACATATACCTCTTTATTACCCGACGTTTCTTTCTTTCTTTCTAAAAAACCATTGTAACAACTCTGTGCTTAGAAATCTAAGTGTAAAAAGTTATTTACGGAAAACTTTCTAAGTACTTAAGTTTCCTAGTATTATATCAGTCATCAACTCTGTCACAAGTCTAACTCAGAAGTTACATAGTTACGACAGTAGTGCTCATAACATGCCTCGCAGTTCGTAGTATACCATTACAACCTGTCAAGCGTGAACAGTTTCAAAAGATTCAACGGCAGATTATCCACTACTGACTGCAGTACCTTCTAAGTGGCCCTTTTGAATGATATTTCACTGAATGTGGTTTCCAGGTGCCATTCGTGACAATGTCAATGTCAAAATTATTAGTATTTAAAATTTCTGAACGCTTCATTTTTATTGTTTACCTAAATAAATGGACTTTAGAATCAAAGTTAGTCGCGTATCTAAGCTCTAACTTTGGCGCAACGTTATCCTTTTACCCATTACACACAAAGTAAGTCCTCAATATAATATACAGTGAAACTTTCCTAATGAGTCACTTAATATATTGGTTAAAATGCTTCGGTTTTTTTCATTTGACAGAACTTACACAAATGTGACGTCATAGTGTAGTATTCCACACCATAGATAAATCTCATTTCCTTAAATTGCGAGGATAGTTTGTAATTTCATTAGAGAAGAAAGAGATTTGACTTTTACTCAATTATTACTTTTCACGATTGCAAACATTATCTCCGCAATATAAAGGTGTATTATCCTTTGACAAATACATATCGCGTTTTATCACGTAACCTATCCCTGACAGTAAGTATTAACGAGTAAATATCACAGTTGATTATTAATTACGGAAACCATAGATATCGAACGTCAAAACGAAAAGTAGATTTAAATCAGTCTATTGCTGTTTTGATTTCCTAAGGTGTTCTTTACAAAAAATATCCGTAAAAGTACCTAGTTGCATTATAAAAATGAATAATAATACAAACTATTGAACTTAAAACTACGATACATAGAGCTAGTAAAAGGTACCACACACCCTATGGCCAGAACACGTTCAAAGAACTAGCTATAAATAGTGACTCGGATTGACTGAAATAGGTAGATTGTTGATGCATAGTTATTATTAGTTATGTATGACCTTTCTTTTAAAATTTATAATAACCTTAACTATACGAATATAATGTACTGTTATCTAATATAATACGTTCTTTATTTTTTCACGGCTAATTCGTGTTACTTCGCACACGATTTAACGTCAACTTTCATTAACTGATAAGAGGCTGGAATGTAGGTAATATCTATTTTTTATTTAATTTATTCACTTCTAGTTTGGTATACAATTACTATAAATAATAGGTATCAGGTTTTAGACATCATTCACCGAGCCTTTTCCCAACGAAGTTTCGCTTTCCAGTATAACTGAGATTTGCCTGAACTTCGATACTTCATGTGAAGCTTCTGCCATCTGACGTTTGAAGGACATTGAAGCTCAGTAGTTAATTAAACCGGTCGGATTTTTGATTTAGGGCTCCAACTACCTCTAACGACTGACACAGAGGGGTCTCAATCTCTTAAGAAATGGTCACCCATCCTAAGACTGGCCTGACTAGATGTTGCTTTACCTTTGCAATGTGTTAACATTGTCTGTTACCACTAGACCACGAGCCCCTCCAACGAGGTTTTAGACCTATTATCTTTAAAAAAAAAACCTATGAACATCCCGGATCACGTGGTGCTTGTACGTGGTAATTTCAATATTGTTGGATTAAAGGCTGTTCTGTATTTGACCATACCTGGTTGAATTTCAAGTATCTCGCCACCTTATATTCACTAAGCTTGGGCTAGATGACGGCTGAGGACGTTATTACGTACCTATTTATTTATCTTTTTCGTTCATTACCATGATATCCTTTATTGATATTTAAATTTCTGTAATAAATATTTGGTTACCTTTAGCATTATTAAACAGAATTGTGTACAAAATGATCACAAGGCATCAATCATGATATGATGAAATAAAAAGTGCTTATCAGTTATGTAAAATGGGTAATAGTTTTTTTTACGCGTGGTTTTGCTAATGATTGATCTGTGATTTCTACACTGAGGAAAACCGATGTGTTTATTATTTTTTATTGATTTTCTTACCTGCTTATATGAAACGTTTTGCATTAATTAAATTTTAATACGCATTAGGCAACTTTTGAGTCGAATGCTTGTTGATAAATAATATCCTTGGCTGTCGGTATTCTATGTACCTATATTTTGCCCTAGAATTTGAAACTGGATTACATTTTAAAGCGTAAAATAATCATCATAATACCTACCTTCATTTTTGTGGTGTGTACAGGGCTCCTTAAACAAGAAAAAATCAATAAGTAACCATTTATGAAACCGAACCCAAGTTGAAATAACAAATACCGATATTACATAGGTATTTACATGATAGATTGTAGTATCTCTACACTCTGCATTCAGCAACCATATTTTTTACACAACACGGAACTTAATCCTATTTCTGCCTCGTCATGTACTCAAGCCACCGTGGCAGTCGGTCACCTAAAGGTTACACAACGAACTTCGATATTTAGCCAAATTCTGCAATATAACCAATAATTTTGTGTTTGTGTGATCGATTGCAAAACACGTCGGTTTTAACCATTTTTACCATCTGGACAGAAACATGTTTTACGTAATTAGTTGATTGTTGGTCGCATAAACAGTGACCAGTGTTTGCGCACGTGACTTCAGTCTTCAATCTAACTAAACCATTGGAATTTATAACGAGTCAAAACGTTTCTGCATTTAGACCGGCATGTAAAAACAAACAAATAATAATCCGTCCCTTGCCGAATGCTCTCTCGGAAGTATCACCCCTGAGCGCTGTCGACGGACTTTGGTGAAAATTGCGGCCCTTTTTCGGGTAGGGTGTCATCCCAAGCCCCACAGCCTTCTCGCCAATAACTCAGACCCCGTATAGGTACTATACTAACACAAATTGTCGCACGTTCTGTATTTTTTATCAAGATGAGAACACGAAATTCAAGTTCACAGAGCGTTCAAGATCATATCGGTATCTTGAAAGAAAGTAGCACGCGCCAGATAAACACATCACTTGTTAACCGGCCTCAATAATTTATGATAAGTGATTCATCACTTTCATTAAACAACCTTATTGTCGAAGGAAGTTGCGTCAGGTACTCTTATGAAAACTATAGATTTTGGTTTTAGAATTGTATTATTATAGCGAGTGCTATAATATGTATTTATACGATAGAAAATCAATAACCATTCTATACATAATCATACAGCCATGACCAATGTTACATACCTAAGTACCTTCAATCCCAACCAGAATGCTTAGATTTAATATTGATAAGAAACCACACACACGCAAATAATATCCAGTGTTTTAGACCCAACGAGCAATCCCATTCACTACCCAGACTAAGGTACATTCATACTGACGGTTGCAATAATCATGTGACACTGGACTTCAGCGATTATTGGATACCGTAATTGCACATATTCAGGTATGCCGCGACCTTGTTTTGCTACCTTCTTAACATAAGAAAACTTCCTCTTATGATTCAATGTTTAAAGACTTATTTGGCCTATTTTGGCAAAGGTAAATAAACCATTTCCTGACTAGGTAATATTAAGAGTTGATATCTCTATTTGCTCATGATAAGACTGGTCTTAGATTGTATTCTTTTTTATATCCAGACACTTATCTTACATAACGTACGCAGATAAATTTTACTTTGCGATCAGTCAGTTTACTTGTGGGAACTTTTTTCATCATTAGATTATTAGAGACATGCTTTGCTAGCACGAATGGGCCCTGTTTTACAAAGTTTAGTCATATGTCCTTTAGCCCTGGTTTGCTTTTCCTTTGCCCATTTTCCGCACACTTTCTTTATAAATCCTCCACAACACATGCATGTAATATTACTAAGCCGACCACAATACTGGGTAGGGAAAAGACGGCTCAAGATATTGCGTGATTGCATGTTTGTTGCTAAGAGGGTAAAATCTTTAATTTACATACTAAGTAAGTCAGAAACGTAAGTAAAAACATACACTTCTATATTTCATTAGATGGCATTACTTATACTATAATTTAAATGTAGGTACCCTAGATATTGTACTATGAACCGTGCTTTGAACTGTCATAAGTAAGATTATCAGAGAGACCCAGAGTTCATCACTCCTTTACTCCTACGATTGTGGCATAATATGTTATACGACCGTCTATAACGATTGTATGACTAATAAACATTATATTGCCAAGTTTTGTCAATAATGTGTAACAATGTTTGCATTATGGGGAGATTTAGGTAATTTCCATTGATTAGATTATTATGTATTTTGGACTACGCGGATGCTTGCTATTTGGATGCTACTGAGGAGCTTTTAAATAAGCTTGAGCGTATTAAATATGATCATGTTTCGCAATTTCGCAAGGAACTCAAGTGGCTCCCAATCCGTCTTCGGAGAGATACTCGGATATTATGTCTCCTTTATAATATCCTACATAATCCGGCTTATCCTTCCTACCTGCGGGAGCGGTTCTCCTACATGAACACTCCCGGTACTCCTTGTAGATCTCACCTCATGTACCGCCTAAACTTTCCCTCCTACAAAACCGATTTCTACTCCTATTCCTTTACCGTTCATGCGGTCAGGCTGTGGACTCTACCCCCTGATATACAAAGCTGTAAAACTCTTCCTCTCTTTAAAATAAAGTCAAAACACATTATCTGTCCTCTTTACCCTAGCTATATATGGTAGTATATGTAAGTATTGTATATATAGCTCAGTATATATTTATCTATGTATATATTATAGCACCCATAGTTTATGTAGGTTTATTTATTTACTTGCACTGCACACACTTAGCCTTTTCACTCTTACTTCTCCTCTCAGCCTGCTGGAAGAGATTCCTTTAGGAATAAGTAGTGCCCTTGTACTATGCTCACTTTATTCTTTTGTACTTCTGTTTCTTGTTTATTTTTTTGTGTGTATGTACAAAAATTATAAATAAAATAAAAATAAATATGATGGGGTGCTAAATTGAGCCGTAGAAAGTTTTAGTTCTCGACTTCTGCAACAGGGATATTGAAAATAAGGGTAAATTACTACTGATATAAATGGCACTTCGGAATGGTTAGGTAACTTCTGGATTTACTGGAATAGTTTGTACCTAGCTTAAAATGTTCAAACTAGTTCCGGATATGTCAGGGTTATGGATTCAGGCGCTCCCATCGCCCAACATCGGTACAATGTTGGACGACACAACCTTCCGCATTGCCACTTGCCTTCGGCGGGTACACCTTGTGTATCTCCGCATCATTGCACCTGTACCTATTAGAGTAGCTGTCGATAATCTGGGACACCATGGCCTTTCTTGTAGCAGAAGCGCAGGTCGTATACCTCGGCACGCTATTCTAAACGACATAATTCGTAGGGCTCTTTCCACCGCAGGTCTTCCAGCCGTATGTGAACCAAAGGGGTTTGCACAAAGCGATGGAAAGAGACCGGACGGTATGTCTTTGCTACCGTGGAAGATGGGACGGCCTTTGGTGTGGAACGCTACATACGTTGACACCTTAGCACCTTCACACCTTCCAAGCACATTCGGATGTGCCGGCACTGCTGCTGCATCGGCTGAAGGCCTCAAACGGCGTAAATATGCGAACCTAGCAGGTGAAGACATATTTGAGACTCTTGGGGCTAAACGCTTAATAGATGCTTCTCAGGACCAGAAGTCTGGCTATTTTCTGGCCCAAAGAATAAGTATCGCCATCCAACGTGGCAACACAGCCAGCATTCTGGGAACCTTCCCAGTCGGCAATGACGCGGAGGATTTTTTAAACGATATTTTGTGATTTAAATGTTTTTAGTCTAAAATTATGTATATTTTGTATATTGTAATTCTTATTGTAAATAAATATTTTAGTTGTAGATAGGTATTTCAAAACCAGTTATATCTTCACTACATCCTAAAATGTTTCAAATGGTTATTTACGTAGGTACTTAATTTTTATATTATTGCTCAAGCAATAATATAAAAATTGAGTACATAATGCACATATGAATGCACTTTATGTGCCTAAAATAAATAAACGAAATTGATTCTTTGATTCTTAAAACTTCGTAAGACTAACTTCCAATCCTATTGGTTGAAAATAAAGTGAATCCTGGATTACTACAAGTATAACATGACTAACGTGCAAGTTAATTCCAAGTCTAGAATGTTCTTAGGTTCCGTTACTTAGATAGTACGATACGATATTATGGGTATGTAAATTAGTATGAGTGCCAAGTACCGATGCTTAGAGCCCGGCCGGCCGGCATACCGACGACGACGCGACGCCACGGATAGTTCTGTCTTTGAAATGGCTATAATATTGAGGTCTCCAAGGAATTCGATTATCGGGAAATCTACGCAGCATTACAACTATTTATGTCATCAACACATATATTATTTCAAAACAAAGTTCTGTCTGTCTGTTCGCGATAAACTCACAAATTACTGCACTGCACGCTGTTGTCACAAATGGATGGAGTGGTTCTCGAGACAGGCTTGTGTAATAAAATTTTATTTACAATAAGAATTACAATATACAAAATAAACATAATTATAGACTAAAAATATTTACATTACAAAATATCGTTTAAAAAATCCTCTGCGTCATTGCCGACTGGGAAGGTTCCCAGAATGCTGGCTGTGTTGCCACGTTGGATGGCGATACTTATTCTTTGGGCCAGAAAATAGCCAGCCTTCTGGTCCTGAGAAGCATCGATTAGGCGTTTAGCAATGTCTCTATAAAGGCGGCGAGCACTCGGACCCCATGACCCCAGTGTCTCAACCCCAAACGGCTCAAATATGTAATCACCTGCTAGGTTAGCATATTTACGCCGTTTAAAGCCTTCAGCCGATGCAGCAGCAGCGCCGGCACATCCGGATGTGCTTGGAAGGTGTGAAGGTGCTAAGGTGTCAACGCATGTAGCGTCCCACACCAAAGGCCTTCCCATCTTCCACGGTAGCAACGACATACCGTCCGGTCTCTTTCCATCGCTTCGTGCTAAACCATTTGGTTCACGTACGGCCGGAAGACCTGCGGTGGAAAGAGCCCTACAAATTATGTCGTTTAGAATAGCGTGCCAAGGTATACGACCTGCGCTTCTGCTACAAGAAAGGCCATGGTGTCCCAGATTATCGACGGCTACTCCACAGGTGCAATCGGTACCCAGCCGAAGGCAAGTGGTAATGCGGAAGGTTGTGTCGTCCAACATTGTACCGATGTTGGGCGATGGGAGCGCCTGGATCCAAAACCCTGAGTCCCATTCTCCAACAGCTAGTAGGCGTGCACGCTCTGAAATATTGACAGAAGTGTCAATTAGTGTATTAATTCTCAATTTACAGAGCGGTGAATCCCACAATCGCTGTGAGCCTAGGCGTGAGGGCAGGTCAGTGTCGGGGCAAGACATCCTCCAAGCATTTATGGCATCGGTCTTGCATCGCTTGTGTATATAATAATGTCAGCGACCGAAGCCGAGAGCGTCAGCTAGTGCTGTATATCTTGCTAAATATCGAGGATTATATTCTGTAGTGCTGAATTATAAAATGAAAAAAAAAAACAACAACAGAACGTCACATTATTTTTCTAATCGTCAACTGTGATAGTTTGTTTCCAGATTGGTTCTATGTCAAAAATATTTACTTAGATCACTATTTTCTAACGAAACTAGTACGGTGTCTTGCGCGGTGCTTCGCGCCACACCAGTCCATAGGTTTTGACCCCTTAGGGCTAGGTAAAATTTTCGATTTTTTGGCTTACCTCCAGATCGAGGGCTATCCATAGAGGGGTCAACCATCATTGTAGCATAAGCAGTTCTCGAGAGCTAAGGGAGACATTCCCCATTTCTATATACATATTATTTTTAATTTGGTACAAAACCAGAACATTACATATGAATATCTATCTATATAGATAGATATTCATATGTAATGTTCTGGTTTTGTACCAAATTAAAAATAATATGTCAGCATTTAAAATAAAATAAAGTTTCAACTGTTTCAACAAGTTGAAACTTTTTTATTGTTTACTTACCTACTTATTATTTTTCAATGAGAACTTTTTGTTTTCTAAATAATACTTAGGTAGTAGTGGTTTTTTAGTGTATTTTTTTGGTATACATTTAATGCTTGGGTATTACTCGTATATTAACGATCATTATAGGGGCAATGTTCTGAAAGATGATCATCACTAAAATAACGACAAAATAATGGCTTTGATCAGAAAAAATAAATTACCCTTCGAATATTTATGTAGGTAGGTACTTAATAACTCCTTATTGTAAAACTGTCGGTGGTGTGGTCGGTAGTGCATCGGCTTTCGACTCCGGAGCCTCGGGTTCGATTCCCGGGTCGAATCAAAAATTTGTGTGATCCACATAATGTTTGTTTCGGTGTTGGGTGTTTTCTATGTTCATTATGTATGTATTTAGAAATATATATGTATGTTTATTAGTTGTCTTAATCCCATAGCACAAGCTTATAGCTTAGATGACGTAGTGAGAGAATCAAAAAAATATGGTTGGTTTTGTGGACCAAAATTTTTTGACATAAGTTGATTTCTGTGGAGTCACGCGTTAAAATGAACTTTGTTTGTTTTCCACCTTGTATCAGAACAGAATAGGAGAAAGGAGGGATTATTCTTACCAATTCAATTGTTTAGGCTCCCACCACACGGACTACAAAACCTTTGATTTATTTTTCTAATGAAAACTTGAAAATAAAACTTATGAACGAATGATTTGGGTAAAGGTATATAAATACCATCGTAACTTCGAAAATGTATACATTTATTGCAATTCAACAAAATTATGCCAACCGTTGCCAAATACGAGTACTAAATATAACTCTTGACAACACAAATCAGATGCTGTACAAATACAAAACCGCATTTTTACGCCTCTAATTACTTTATATTTATAATCTTTGTTATTTTTTTACATTTGTGAGTTAGAATATTCCGTCTTGACATAAAAACGATAGTATTTTGGTTGTAACAACACGATGTTCTTTTTATATAACATGTTATATTACGTGGATGTAAAAAAGTTAATACAAAACCCATTGTTTTATGGAAAATGTGGGATCCTAATTATACATTAAAATTGGTTGCCATTCTGATTTCCGAGTTTCCGAGTCGTAAAGAAAAATTATCATGATGGTAGATAGTGAGAACAATGAAACAAATGATGACGCCCGTCGCTTGGTCGTGATGACGTAAGTTCAGTCCCTGGCCACTATACCACAATGTACGTGAATGCATTACTAAAATAATAATATGCAACCAACATTCATGCCTTATGCTCTTCCTCAGGAGTAGTCTGAAATCACGAATTTAGATTTTAAACGGCAATGGTAATGAAAGCTGACAGTCATTTGTACTGCAACTTTTAATGGAAATTTGACATTTAGCAAATAATGTTCTTTAATCGATCGGCTACTCGTGACAGCGGAAAGTTGTAGGTTTCTAATCTTTAGTATCTATAAAATTTATGACGTAGAAGCTTCAAGATGAAATCGATGCAAATATTATAAATAATAATAAATATTTAGGACAATTCACACAACGCCATCTAGTCTCAAACTAAGCAGAGCTTGTGATACGAGTACTAGATGTTACTAATATAAATACTTATGTAATTTTTTTTTGTAAATATTATACATAGGAAACATCCAGACTTCGGTACAAACGTATGTGTCATCACACAAAGTTTGTCCCGACCGGGAATCGAACCCGGGACTCCGGCGTCGAAAGCGGATGCACTACCGACCACGACACCGAAGCAGTCTAAATATTATATCCATATGTACATATTCTAGTACTGTCATGTAATACTGACTGTGTTTGCTTCTTGATAGAGCCACTTGTCTTTCTCTTCGCCAACCAGTACCTATTTCTAATAGATAAACTTTATTTAACGAGCCCTTTCATAGGTTTATAATGTAGAAAAATGTAAAATAGAAGTAGGTATGAATCTTTGTATTAAGCTTCAATTTTTTACAAAGTCTGTTGTCAAATGTTTCATCAATTATACAAAAAATGTACCTACTGCAGACTGCATTAAAATTATTGTAAAAATACCTACCTAGTACCTACACCGTCATTGCAACCATTTAATAATAATAAAAAGATTAACGCATGATGTAGGTACTAATAAATTCGATTAAATAAATAAAACCTTTGGAAAACGTCTCAATGATATTAAAAATTTGAAATTGAACAAATTTTACGAGTAGTTGACACCACGTAATATGGGAAAATACTATTGTTTCTAAGCGAGAGCTTTTATATTAGCCCTCATTTATTACGCGCAGGACCATCGACCTCTATCATCGGGGCCTGAGGACGATGGATTAGCAACCTACTGTCCTTACAGAAGCAGGCTAGAAGGGCTGCGTGCTGTGGGGCTTCACTCCACGCACGCTTTCACTCACCGACGCTTGTTAAAGCCCAACCCCAAAAAAGCCCGACCACCACGCAGCGGCCACACAGGTGGCCAAGGTCCGCCGGGCGCCACTGGGAATTCTGTCAGTGCTTACCGGAGGCGCTCGGCAATGGACGTGGGTGCAGCCAAAAAAAGAGCCCTCGTTTATTGATTGGTTTTATTTGTTTTAAACAAATCAAGCTACCGCATAACTTATCATGGATTATTCTGTAGTATTTCAAGATTATGTTATTATTTACTGCTAAGGATTATTTTTATTTTATACGATATGAAAAATCTATAAAGGATCGCGTAATATCACCACGCATTTGGCTCTAAGTGATGTCAAAAAACTATTTATAGATAAAATTATAAGCTTTACTAAACTTTAGAACACAAAAATAAGTCTTTATGAAAGATCTGCGCATCTTGTAAGACTTAGAAAGTGAATCTTATAATCTTGTTTAGTGACGCAAGTCAACTGTGACGTCATTCCCCTTATCGGTCAAGATTAAGGACAAAATGATGTCAGTACACGATTATTACCGACCGATTTAGAAGATAATGTTGGACATAGACAATAATCTAGTTTATTGCTGTTAGCTAATATAAGCTTGTGCTATGGGATCTAGATGACTGATAAACATACTTACATATTTATAAATACAATATTATAGGCTTTGCCATTGGCAAAGGTGCGTAAATAAATAATTTAAAAAAAATACAATATTATACATAGATAATACCCAAACTCCGAAACAAAAATTTGTGGATCGCACAAATAATGGGCCCTTAGAGACGGCAGTCGCATACTCATACCACTGCGCCACCGAAGCAGTCAACTGTCAAGGGAGTCACTGTAGTCCGACGTGTTTCCGAGCACTTTAAATGTCAGAGCCTCGTTTGTCAGTCAGCAGGTGTACCACGTGCAGCTGAGGATGACTGGGGCATGACTTGACCCCTGTGACAAGTAACGTTACAGACAGAAATCTACGTAATAAAAATAAACTACTCCCTCCGTGTTATCGGCTTAGCAAGGTTAGTAATTCTTTCAAGGGGGAAGGTATACGCTTTTATAATAAATTTACTGAATCGGTCACAAAAAAAAATTAAATTCTTATTTAATGTAACTATAAATTAGGTATAAAAGTTTTAAAATAACTGACTTTCAGGGTTTTAATATTTCGGTCTTTGTTCAATAATTAAAATTTGAAAATATATATATTTTTTTTTTTTTTTTTTTTTTTTATATTTGGTTCGCCAAATTGACGCCGCCCGCCTGGTGGTAAGTCGTGACGACGTCTAGCGATTGTGGGCCACTCTCACAGCACACATTACTATTGAGAGTGGCCCTCAACTTGACGACCTACTGATGTGCCTCTTCACGCTCCGCTTAAAGAACCCAGGATTATATGTGGGAGGAAACACGTGCACAGGCAGGGCGTTCCAGGCCACTATCGTTCGGCAGAGAAACGAACGTTTAAAACGTTCGGTTCTCGCGAACATGCTATCCACTGTGTGGGGGTGGCATCTCTGCCCGGCACGAGTCGTTCGGGATCGGAAGGAAGAGGGTGGGATCAGATTGAAGAGCTCTTCAGAACACTCGCCGTGGTAAATACGGTAGAATGCGGCCAAGGAAGCTATTGTTCGGCGCTGAGCTAGCGGCTCAAGGCTTCCCGTTACCTCCGGACAACCAATAATACGGATAGCCCGTCGCTGCATAGCGTCGAGAGCGTCCAGCAGATACTTCGCGGAGCCGTCCCAGAGGTGAGAGCAGTATTCGACGCAGGGTCTAATCTGCGTCTTGTACAGCAGACACCTCTGGTCCGGTGTAAAGAATCTCTTTACCTTATTCAGTATTCCTAGTTTCCGCGAAGCTAGCCCTATACATCTTTCGATGTAGTTTTTATTATTGAGCTCTCGACGAACGTCTATGCCAAGGATATCAAGGTTGTCCTTCATTGGTAATAATGCATTCTGAAGAGAGGGTAGGGGAAGGAAAGGGGATTTCTTCGCAGTAAATGCACACGCCTGTGTTTTGCGGGCATTGAACTCGACCAGGTTCTCGGTACCCCATTGAGAGATACTGTCGAGGTTACGGTCGAGATCAGCCACGAGTCGTCGTCTCTCCTCCTCAATCTCAGATCGCCCCGCCGTCGGACGAACCGAGTAACTCCCGTGCAGTGTGCTGTCATCTGCATAGCAATGAATGTTCCCGAGGGATAGCATATCATTGATATGCAGAAGAAAGAGAGTTGGTGATAGTACGGACCCCTGCGGTACCCCGGCATTCACTTGCAAGAAGCGAGAAGCCTGGCCATCGCAGAGGACCCGCACTCGGCGCTCGTTTAAAAAGCTGGCAATCCAGCTGCACAGTTGAGGAGGTAGACCATATGCCGGAAGCTTGGAAAGGAGCGAAGCATGCCAGACCCTATCGAAGGCTTTGGCGATGTCCAGGCTAATAGCCAAGGACTCGCCGTGCCTTTCCATAGCCCCACCCCAGACATGCGTTACGAATGCCAGAAGATCACCCGTTGATCGCTTTGGCCTGAAGCCGTATTGTCGATCATTGATTAGCGAGTGATCCTCTAGGAATTGCATGAGCTGCTTATTTATAAGGAGCTCAAGCACCTTGCAAATGACTGAGGTGACAGCTATGGGTCGATAGTTGCCTGGATCGGACCGATCCCCTTTCTTGGGGATCGGTTGTACGTTCGCCTCCTTCCAGACCTCCGGCACGAGCCCTGAAGAGTATGACAGGCGGTACAGACGCGTTAATACTGGAGACAACTCAGCTGCACATTTTCGTAGCACCACCGCCGGAATGCCGTCAGGGCCACTGGCTTTCCGCGTGTCGAGTGACCGCAGCACTGCCCGTACATTACATTGCCTGATAACAATATCAGGCATTGTGTGGCCACAGTTGGCGATGGCGGGGGGCTGCAGGCCACGGTCGTCGACCCGGGAATTAGCCGCAAAGAGGTCTGCGAGCATATCCGCTTTCTCTTGGGCTTTGTGAGCCAGTGTTCCATCTGGGTAACGCAGCGGTGGCAGCGAGGGCTGACAAAAGTTAGATTGCACGGCTTTGGCCAGTTGCCAGAATCCACGGCTGCCCGTGGGATGGGAAGTGAGCTCCTGACCAAGCCGCGCGACGCGCTGGGCATCCGCTCTCTTAAAGGCCCTCTTACTCGACTTTGTGGCCCGGTTGTACGCTGCTTTGAGGTGGCCCACGTTTGGGTCGCGCACAGCCCGGGCCCTGATCCAGGCGCGATATGCCGACTGTTTTTGTCGAACAGCTTTGGCACAATCTCGCCCGAACCAGGGACGGGCTCTGCGGATACTGGCGACATCAGTGAAAGGGATGTAATAATCCATCCCTAAACTGATCTCGCCAGCAATAGCAGAAGCACTATCCGAAGGAGCCTTTCCTACAAAGCAGCGCTGGCTCCAGGGGACGGACGCAAAATAATCGCGTAGACCGTCCCAATCCGCTGACGAGTAGTGCCATAGTCGTCGTGACGTTTGCACAGGACGTGCAGGAGGTGACACCTTCATGCCAGCGTGAACAACACAGTGGTCGGAACTACCCAGTGGGGCTCCTACCGAAACACTGTACTGGGCTGGGCGACTCGTCAGCAGTAGATCCAGCAGAGCGGGCGCGTGATCTGACCTGTCTGGTATCCGGGTGATCCCGCATACCATCTGGGTCAGACCGTGGGAGAGAGCGAACGCATGGGCGGCTCTACCCGCATGATCAGTCTTGAGGGACCCCAGCCATTCAATGTGATGGCCATTGAAGTCCCCCAGAAACACTAGGTCAGCGTTCGGGAACCGCACCTGCGCTTCATCAGCCGTCTCGCTGAGGTACTGGAAGAGCTTTGTTGTCTCAGAATCCCCTGTGTGGGATCGGTAGACGCACACGTAGATCTGGCTCATAGAGCCATGGTCTACGTGCAGCCAAAGGACGGAATTGGAGGGGTTCTCTAGGCAGCGCAACCGGCGGCAGCAAACATCCGCCCTAACGAACACGCACACCCCGGCTTTGTCTCGAAATTGTTCCTCGATGACATAGCCGGGGTAACACAGGTAAGACGTGTCGTCAGGGCGGCGTATTTGTGTCTCCGTGAGGAACATCACAGCGGGCCGTGCCGTCTCAAGGTGGTGGTGGACGGTATCGAGGTTCGCATGGAGTCCACGGACGTTAGTGAACTCCACCTCGAAATGTGAAGTTGTGGGGTTTCCTAGGGCCGCTGTGTAACGTTTATTTCTTTTTTGTTGCACTGCCATTGTAGATTTTGAAGAAGAAGCGTGAAGACAGGGCGACATTTGGTGCAGCAGTAAGTGACAAAGCGTAGGGGCTAGCTTTGTCTAGAACCGTGTGGTTAGGTCGGAGCCGACCCGCCGGACGGAAGGGCTCCCAAACCCCCCTGATGCAAGGCCGCCGCTACCCCACACCGGTTACCACCCAGAGCGGCGATCCCACATCAGGATTATGCGCAACATGTGGGGCAGCCTCCTGGGGTGGTTGGCCCCAGGCGGGCCCCATGACTGTGTTGCGGGCGGCCGCGGCAACGCCGTTGCTAAGGGTCTCCCTGGCCGGCGAATCGACCCACACCACCCACACTAGACTCCGTTTCGCCCCCACTGGTCCCATGCCTGCTGCACCATACATCGCCCCGGGCCCGGCGGTGCAGCTGCTGAACCCCTAACGCAACCCAGCCTGGGCTGGGTTACTTGGGGGGCTTTAGCACAGCTGCACGGTGGTACCCCCCCGGACCAACACTGTTGTACCACCTGGTACCCACGTAGGGGCCGAAGCCACTCCATAGGTACCGTAAATTAACGAGCCTCGTCCGTTTATCAGCAGGTGCGCCACTAGCAGGTGAGGTCGCTGGGGCCCTATAGATGTTGGTAGAGCCCCTTTGCACCCAAAATTTATTTATAAGCACTGACCAGTTATTAACATCGTCAATAAGAATTCAGTGTGATTATGTTATGCAGCAAAGGCAGTTATTTCTTTTTATTTAAATTCATATTTATAATTTTGTATTTTACATTACGAGTAGGTACCTACTGTATAATTATTAGGACACGGTAAAATACATTATCTAGCCTTCAATATAAAAGATCTACAATTGATTTTTGTAGGTATAAGCTTTTATAAGGTATAAAAGCAGAATATTAATTAAATTTTTCCAAATTCTGGAATGTAGTACATACTTAATTAGATTTTAATAACATTAAAATGTTAATACACTTGGAATTTCAGACAAAAATAACAGAAATGAATATATAATTATGGATATTGTAATTCTTATTGTAAATAAATGTAAAGTCGATTACAATGATAGAAAGTCAACGAGATTATTGCCATTGTAATAAATAATGTAGAAATAGAAAAAAAAACCAGAATAACTTTGAAATAAATGTTTGCAGATCGTCGGTACAAATATTTGTTTTTAAAGACAGCATATTATTATAAGCTATTTGATGTCGGTCTCAAGTGAAAAGGTAGTATTCACCTTGTTGAGATGGTTTATTTATATATTAGCAATAGAAAACCGATAAGAGGAATGTTGGAAAGCCACGTTATAGATGTTAGAAAATTAATTGTCAATATTTGTCGATATTATTGGGCGTTTTCACATTGCACGATAACGACCCACGATTAACTACGAAACTAACACGACGAAATTATCGTGACGATATATCGTATTGATAATTTACATTCTTACCTGTTACTGCTACTAACGATATCGTCACGATATCGTGTGTTGTTATCGTGTAATGTGAAAACGCCTATTCTTGTAATGAGCTCATAGACTAAGATACAAGCTGTGTGTCTTTCACATTGTTTGAGATTTCGTAACTAGATATATTATTTAATTAACATACAAACTGATTAAATATGTATTACATTTTACCTATAACATATTTACTAACGTAGATTTTGTACAAAGTCACTACATTATTATAAAACAAAGTCGCTTCCGTCCGTTTGCATGCTTAGATCTTTAAAACCACCATTTTGATGCGGTTTTCACTAAGGGCTAGAGTGGTTCTCGAAGAAGGTTTTAAGAATACAATTTGGCAAGCGGGTGAAGCCGCGGGCGTCCGCTAGTCTCTAAATAAAACAAAATGTAAAAAACATAGGACTTCGCTTAGGTGTCGAAGAATTCCTATCCAGTGAAAAGGCTAACTACATTGCCATATTGGATGATGACAATGCTATTCTCTGTGTGAAATAAAAGCTAAAAGGCTGGCACGGTGTTACGTAAGTAAGCCACAAGTTTAAAAATACTATCTGACCCGAAAAACTTACTCTTGTTTCAACTATCGTTAATTTTTCTGAAATTTTCTTAGGTTCCGTGCAGTTTTCTCATTATTTTCTTACATAGGAACCGGACATTAAAATTAACCAACCAAGTGCAAGTCGGACTCACGCACAAAGGGTTCCGTACCAAAACGGCAAAGAATCACGTTTGTTGTTATGGGAGCCCCCTTAAATATTTATTATGTTCAATTATTTAGTATTTGTTGTTATAGAGGCAATAGAGGGCTCGTGGTCTAGTGGTAAATGACAATGTTAACACGTTGTAAAGTTTAAGCAACATCTACTCAGGCCGGTCTTAGGATGTGTACCCATTTCTTAAGAAATTGAGACCCCCTATATATTTTATTAATTTATAAAGTGAATATAACTAAATATTCTGTGAATATTTTAGGCGTCTACCTGTTGCCGTTATCAATATTAAGCAATAACCAGTTTACAAATTACGTTTGTTGTATGGGAGTCCCCTTAAATATTTATTATATTTTGTTTTTTAGTATTGTATTAGTAGTTGTTACAGAGACAACAGAAATACTAATTTCACCCTTCTAACTATCACGGATCATGAGATACAGCACAAGACAGACGGACGGATAGCGAAGTCTCAGTAATAGGGTTCCCGTTTTACCCTTTTGGTACGGAAAAAAGATTTGCGACATCAGTCCTGTCGTTCACTGTGATGCTGTGATGTACTCGTATATTCTATAGGTACGTATGTCGTTGAAACATACACCAGCATTTCATTCCGAACTTGCATGACTGCATATTATTTTACTTAAAAGAGTTTTATTCCGTCTCATTTTATGCTAGAAGTGAGCAAGTTAAATAAACTTGCAACCTGATTGAAGCCCTTCCATAATTGCTTGCAAAATGTGTGCTGGGTGAAAGTAATATACCTACCGACACTGTACACAAGAATGCTCTTGATACAAGACCACTTGCATTCCTACTACAAAGCTTTTAGTGAAAGGAGTTATAAAGAAAATATTAAAACGTAGGTGGACACTGGTTCTCCTTGTGACTAGTTTATATCAAAGATATATAGGTTAGGTAGGGTATTTATTTGCATACAACGCCATCTCGTCTGAGCTTTGAGTTAGTGCTGTGAGAACGAGATTTCTTTTTTTACTTATATATTTCAAATATTGGATGGAAACAGGTGTTACCTGGCGAAAATCCATGACAAAGTAATGGTAAGTAAGATTCAGCTTTTCAAATAATAATAGCATTATCTTCGCAAAATTAAAGGACACTAAAACGTCGACAATTGTTTCGCCACTAAACGAGGCATTATCAAGACTGTCTCAGAGAGAACAGCTGTTCTGTTCTCTCTGAGACAGTCTTGATTATTTGAAAAGTTTTAACATCTTACTTACCATTACTTTATATAATTCAATTAATTGTAGTTGTAAAACACACTTATATAAGAGATACACAATATTTGCAAATTATACAGGTATTTGATCCAAACCAAGGATTGAACCTCGAACTTGAACTAATAAATCCACTCTTAGATTTTTTCAAATCTGCAAAGTTTTTGTTACTTTAATTAGAATTATAGAAAAAGTACACTGCGAGATACACGGATTAGTATATTTGCAAAAACAAAAATATTAAACTACACACACACACACATATCACGCATATATCCCCGGAGTAGGCAGAGGTGCATTATACACCCACAATTTGCCAGTATTTTTAGTCCCACGTAATAGGGGGCAAGCCTATTCCCGACACAATATTAATGCATTCCACACGTTGGTGGAGTGCTCAGCATGGGCGAGTCAGCGCCGGGACCTCGTTGCGGGCCTGGACGTAGATACCCTCTCCCTGGAGACCATGCTACGAGCCATGGTCTCTAGCGAGAGCCAGTGGGACGCGGCCGTTTCCTTCTGCGAGCAGGTTATGCACGTGAAGGAGGCGGCCGGTAGGGTGAGGGAGCGTACCCTCCCCGCTGAGTTCCGAAGTGTGCGGCGAGGATGCCGCAGACATGACTACGCCCAGGACCATCGACCTCCATGATCGGGGCCTTAGAACGATATATTAGCCACCCGCCGTCCTTACAGAAGCAGGCTAGAAGGGTTGCGTGCTGCGGGGCCTTTGCCCCACAACACGTAACCAGATTTACTCACAGACGCGGGATAAAACCCAACCCCAACGACGCGTGATAATACCCGACCTCAAAGATGCGGGGTAAAACCTGACCACGCAGCGGCCAAAGCCCGCCGGGCGCCACTGGAAATTCTCTTAGTGCTAACCGGAGGCGCTCGGCAATGGACGTAGGTGCGGCCGCAACCCTAGGCCGCGGATATAAAAAAAAAGTATACTGTAAAAAATTTTGAATTCAGTATTCAACTTGAAAACGTTTTGGATTTTTTATAGAAACACCTAATGGAAATCACATTCTAAACAAGTATTTTTATCAGATATCCTATATCTGATAAAATTATAATGTTTACTTATACAATAAACAGTAAGTAAATCAAAATAAATTAAATGTTTTTTTATTCAGGACACAACCGTTATATACAAATACATACATAAAAACAATAGATAAACAAGAAGAAATGTAAATACTAATATAAGTAATAACTATAACACCCATGATAATAATACGATATCAAAATTAAGTATTTTTTATTTCATTCATTTATTCTTTATCTCAAAAAATTACACACATCGGTAATACATGGGGCACACTAAAAGTTTTGCACTTCTAGCTAATCGGAACTATTTGAATTTCGAATGTTATATTTTTATAAACGTTGCAACCTTCTTAGTAATAAAAAAAAACAATTGGCGGGAAATCATCTGTCAATTGTTTTTTATCACACATCAAAGTTCTACGTATGCAACGAAAATGGAATTAAGTCGAAAAGATTTTAGTGCGATAATTTTTATGATTTTAAAAGTTCTCTCTCTCCGCAAGACTGTGCCGCTCGTCTTCAAAATGCTTTTGGGAGAGAAGCACCTTGTTTGAGCACCGTGAGACGATGGTTTGCTGAATTTGAGAGAGGTCGAGTTTTTACATGACGAATTTCGTGAAGGGCGGCCTTTAACTGCCGTCAACGAAAATAATGTGGCTACTGTTAAGCGGTTAATTGAAGAAAACCCGCGGATTACCTATGAGACAATTCGAGGACTATTGGGGATTGGTATGAGTCAAATCCAGAAAATTTTACACGAAGAATTGAAAGTTTGGAAACTTTGTTGTCGTTGGATCCCTCATGAACTGACAGCGGAGCAGAAGCGGGCTCGCGTGGAATGATGCTCACAGATGCTAAAGTACGACCACGGACATTCTAATGCTGTTTATGACATTGTCACAGGAGACGAAACGTGGATTTATTGTTTTGAACCCGAAAAAAAACAGCAATCTTGTGAATGGGTGTTTGAAAATGAGAACAAGCCAACAAAAGTGAGGCAGGCGAGAAACGTTGGTAAAAAACTGATCGCGTTTTTTTTCTCATCTGTACAATTCCACTTGAAGATTAAAAGAATGTTAATGCCGAGTGGTATTCTACCATTTATTTACCCAGGGTGTTAGAAAAAGTTCGCGAAAGACGACCCAAAAGCCGCGTTCTCCTACATCATGACAACGCTTCTTCACACACGGCCAACAAAACAAAGTCATTTTTAGCTTCCGAAACAGTACAACTCGTCACCCATCCTGCGCATAGCCCCGACCTAGCACCCTGTGATATCTGTATCTTCCCCAAAATCAAAGATTCTCAGATTTCTTCAGATTATTCAGACTCCGAAGAGGCAGTGATAGGGTTCAATCAGCACGTAGAAAACAGGCCTTCAGATCTGTGGTACTCCTGTTTTAAAAAATGGTTCGATCGCATGAAAAAATGTTTAAAATGTAAAGGAGAGTATTTTGAAAAGCAATAAACATAATATTTTGGTTTGAACATGTTGTTTTTTTAAGTTACGCAAAACTTATAGTGTGACCTACGTATAGGAACAATATGCACAAAGGCGTGCTTAAGTCAATCGACGACTTTTCTTCCAGCAGACCCAGAGTTATATAGAAAAAAGATTTAACATGAGAGAGAAGCAGAAGAAGATTTAACGCAAACACTGCGTTACACACTAACTTAGAAGAGAAAATATATATACAATTACTAAATAAATACGTAACATACAATCTAATTAAACAAATACACAAAAAAACACACACTTAACACTAAAAGAGAATCGTTTGATACACCATTCAAACAAATATCATACACAAATTATGTGTATAACTAGGAGCTGCGGTCGCTGTCGTGGTACTGCGCTGCAGCATGCAAATTGAGCGAAGTGACATATTTTTGGTGAATTACTTTTTTTGAGGGTTCTAAATCAAAATTCGGTCTCGAACAAAACCTGCTCCTGAGAATGCTTGATTTTTGAGTGAAAAAATAATGAAATTCGGTTGTTGACATATTTTGGGTCAATAACTTTTTTTGAGGGTGCTAAATCAAAATTTGCTCTCGAACAAAACCTGCTCCTGAGAATGTTTGATTTTTGAGTGAAAAAATCATGAAAATCGGTTGGGTATAATAGGTGTTGAGAAACAATTTCACATCGAGTTGCATTTGAGTCAAGGATTTGTCATAGCAACTAGAGGAGGAGCAAGAGTTTAAAGGAGAAGGGAAGAAGAGAGGCGACATTCTCAGCTTCAGCCTTTAAAAAAAATGTACGGAATCTTATATTACTAGACGTCAGGCATGCGGTGATTACATAATAGATAATTATTCTAAATGCTATCCGTATCTGGATGGGTTTATCAACACAACTAATAATTCATACCAAACAAAAACTAGACTTTAATTATGCATCATTTACTTATCATACCTACTACATAATAATCTAATATCCAATCAACTGTGTTTTTGTTTTTTTTTGCTGTACAATGTTCGTAATTATGTTATGATAATTATTGGTCGTGGATATTTTATCTCATATATTCTAATTTACTTTTTTATGAGTTTTATGTAGAAATAGTAATAGTAGCTATTAAGTAGTATTAATTCCGAGATGCCTATTATAGGTTCCCCTTATTGTTAGACGATTCTTCTGTCTGTATGTCCGTAGTCTTGCTTTCTGCTTTGTCTGTTGCACAAACTATCTTCTTCTTGTATTTACCTCTTGAATTGTAAGATAAATATGTTTTAAAATGAATAATTCTCATAAATAATAATGTTATTAATTTACTTTTTACAAAAGTTACTGTTATTTTGACTGTGTTTATACTCGTCAATGACAACATCATTTTTTGCTTAATCTATTGTAAAACATCCTAGTAGTAGAAGTTTAATAATATGCATTATACTTCATACATCACGCGTATTTAACCGGATATATATGTAGAAGTTAAATAATAATGTAACTGTTACAATAAAGACACTTATTTATTATAACCATTCAATGTTTCTAAACTTTTAATTGATCAGGACCAGAAGCTGAAAGAATTATCATTACAATACAATGGCAATTACAAGGCAGCCAGCCAGCCGGGCGCCATCGCCACTGGGAATTCTTTCAGTGCTTACCGGAGGCACTCTGCAATTATTCATAAACACTTCTTTATAAGCATAAATTACACACGTTTAAAAATATTCTGTATCTGTCAATTAGTCACTGACATTATTACTTAGCTGGGAATGTAAAGTTGTTCTTATTTATCTAGAGTTCGCACATTACGATATACAGTATATATACATTAAGTCTAAGTCATAGGTCAAGGTTATAAACCAGACTGCCGAGTGAGTTGTACTGTTTAAATTTGCTTACATAAATTCAGTTTTCCAAAGTATAAAGTTTTATTTGTCTACGCATTTATTAATGCCTTGTGTGACGTAGTCGGTTGAATGTTCAGCATGAGACTGCTTGAATACCTGAGACGTCCCAGGTTCGATCACCGTGTCAAGTTAAATATTTGTAAGCTCTGCAAACATAAGATTAAAAGTATTTGTATCAGTTAAAATATTAAGATATAAATTATAAACAGATCACAAAAACTGATGTCATCGTCAGGACTCGAACCCACGGCCATAATAGCGCGATCTAGAAATTATGATATGAAGCAAAAATCGAATGTCGTTGGTATTGGCCATCGAGCTCTGTGGTCAGACTGTAAGGGAAAGGCCGTGGGTTCGAGTGCTGCCGATGACATCAGTTTTTGTGATATGTTTATAATTTCTATCTTAATATTTTAAGACTAGTTTAAGCAAACTTATTGCTTTGAAATACAAGAACATATTTGTATCAAAGTAATGGTAAGTAAGATGTTAAAACTTTTCAAAATATAATAGCATTATTTTCGCAAAAACAAAAGACAATAAAACATCGACAATTGTTTCACCTCTAAACGAGGCATTCTCAAGACTGCCTCAGAGAGAACAGCTTGTATTATTGGATATTTTTCTTACTTACCATAACTTTGTCATGGATTTTCGCCAGGTAACGCCTGTTTCTATCCATCTCATCATCATCATATATTTGTATCAGTTGTCAAATTTTAATAGAGCTATAACATGAGACCTATGTCTAATATTACGTTTTATTTAAAATTTAAATAGAGCTATAATGGTACAAACCGCCCCTTAGGACGGACGGTACTATTACTATAGCACTCCAGGAAATATTAAGGAGTTATGACACTATGCGTATAGCAATGTCCATTACTCGTCTAATCTCTACGACTTAACTCATTGACCTCAGTGAACCGGCTAGCGATGTGTTAATTTGCCTTTTAACCGACTTTAAAAAGGAGGAGGTTCCCAATTCAACTGTCTTATTTTTTTCTTATGTTTGTTACCTCATCTATCTACACTACTAGCTAGAGGAGATTTGTATTTTTGTGTATATGTTTGTAATGAATAAAACTACTGTGCCGATTTCAAAAAATCTTTCACTATAAGAAAGCTACATTCACCCTGAGTAACATACACTTTTTATCCTGGTAATGTGTTCCCACGGGAACCGGGAACGAGAAAACTAAATCATCAGCTCTTTGCATCAGCTTTGATCGGCTAGTATCATTTATTTCGACTAGGGGAACCTATTGTAATTTTTGGAGTCGGGTTTTATGTCAATGTCCGACTTGTTTTTTTTAAGTTAAATTTTATTAAAATTCTTGACAATTCCAGTAAGCAGACATGATCGTATCAAAATGTCATACGTAATTAATGACTAATAATGACACTGATGTTATTTTTTTGTTCTAATGTCGTTTTAAATAATTTATAGATCTAAATTTTATTAGGGTTGACCTAAATTCAATATAATATATTTACTAGTCCATTAAAAGTCATTAATATAATACCTATCCGTCCAAGACTTCATGAGATTGACACTTTTTTTTTTTTAATTTTTTTTTTTTTTTTTTAATTCTGCGGTCCAAGGCCGGGCCGCTCTACCGTCCGTTGCCGGGCGTCTCTGGTTACTAGCAGAGGGTATGTCCAGTGGCGCCCGGCGGACTTTGACCACCTCTGTGGTCTCTTCGGGTGTTGGGTCGGGACGAGAATCCCGCGTCGTTGGGGAAGGGTTTTATCCCGCGTCAGTGAGTGAATCTGGTTGCGTGCTATGGGGCAAAGGCCTCGCAGCACGCAACCCTTCTAGCCTGCTTCTGTAAGGACGGCGGATGGCGATCCCGCCGTCCTCAGGCCCCGATCATGGAGGACGATAGTCTTGGGCGTAGTCGCGGAGTCTGGGGCGCCCTGGCCGCCGACTACGGAACTCGGCGGGGAGGGTACGCTCCCTCTCCCTCCCGGCCGCCTCCTTCGCGAGCATGACTTGCTCGCAGAAGGACACGGCCGCGTTCCACCTACTCCGGCTGGAGACCATGGCTTGAAGCATGGTCTCCAGCGAGAGAGTATCTACGCCCAGACCCACTACGAGGTCCCGGCGCTGGCTCGCCCACGCTGAGCACTCCACCAACGTGTGGAGTGCGGTGTCGTCGTCGGAAACCTCGCAGTGTTGACACCGGGGTGTGACCTCACGATGCATGCGAAACAGATAGCTACCGAAGCATCCATGCCCGGCAACGATCTGCGTCGCACGGTACGTGAGGTCACCATGCTGCCTCTGCAGCCAATCGTCTATGATCGATGAGATTGACACTTAAATTAAACTCCTATAGTCTTAATTTGCATTTCGAATATATTATGTTTGCTCGGATTGCAGAGATTCTATGTAGATATAATCTTGGCTCTTGGAATTTTGATTTACAAATGTGCCAGAATATTAAGAATCAAAAAAATTTTCATTCTTCCGTTTGTTAGTTAACGATTGTTTTTATCTTGTGTAGACAATCGTTTATTGAATTGTAAATAGATTATATAATCACATTGGCCATTTGCCAACATCTCTAAACGATAGTTTTTCAAATTATTTTTAAACTTCACAATTATCAATCACTATTCCGTGCCATTGTTTTTTGTTGGCAAGAAGAAAATTGCGTCGTAGAATAAAACATTTATTTTAAACATTTGGCATATTTGTAAATTTGTCATTACATGATTACCATTATCTCACACTTTTTTTTCCCGCAGCACTGCCCACTTTTCCTCGTTCCACATTCCCACGGGAATATGTTACCTACCGAGATAAAAATTAACCTATAGCAATCACGCGATATGAACGCTAATACTAACATTCTTTGATGACACCTTAGCACCTTCACACCTTCCAAGCACATCCGGATGTGCCGGCGCTGCTGCTGCATCGGCTGAAGGCTTTAAACGGCGTAAAGATGCTAACCTAGCAGGTGATTACATATTTGAGCCGTTAGGGGTTGAGACACTGGGGTCATGGGGTCCGAGTGCTCGCCGCCTTTATAGAGACATTGCTAAACGTCTAATCGATGCTTCTCAGGACCAGAAGGCTGGCTATTTTCTGGCCCAAAGAATAAGTATCGCCATCCAACGTGGCAACACAGCCAGCATTCTTGGAACCTTCCCAGTCGGCAATGACGCGGAGGATTTTTAAACGATATTTTGTAATGTAAATATTTTTAGTCTATAATTATGTTTATTTTGTATATTGTAATTCTTATTGTAAATAAATTATTTTATTAACACTTCTTTGATATATCTTTCTTGTCATTTTTTTTTAATTCCGCGAGACCGCGGCCGCTCCCATGTCCATTTCTGCGGGCGTCTCTGGTGACCCCAGAAGGTATTTCCAGTGGCGCCCAGCGGACTTTGACCACCTGTGTGGCCTCTTCGGGGGGTCAGAATGAAAATCCCACGTCGATAGGGTTGGCTTTTATCCCGCGTCGGTGGATCTTTCTTGTCCTGAGATAGATTGTATATTTTAAAATAACTTTTTTAAATTAGTTAAGGCCTTTTCTAATAGTACCAATATGCAAACAAGCATCCAATCAGTAAAATGTACGAGTACATATTATTATATCTACCTACTTATCTACTTTGATGACTACAAAAAACTGTGTAAAATGTTTAGTTGCAAAAAATAACTTCACATTTATTTACCTATGTCATGTTGAATGTATTTTTTGTGTTTTATACACGTACCACCTATTCACGTATCACCGTCAGCATTACTTAAAACGCTGAAAAGAAATATAATGAAGTACACGTCTACTTTGAGTAGTAGGTATCTCATTATGGTTTTGGCAGCTACAAGTATTTTTTTATCTTAGCTATTTTTTCCTAAACTTATTGCGTCGTATTCTGTTTTTTTTTAGTACTGAGTATTGCCAATAAGTTACAAAATACAACCCTCTAAATTAGATGATTTTAAATTTTTGACTTGGCTATAACGATTTGAATGTATCACAGAACCAGTTAGAGTCCAAAAATAGACGATACCTGAGGTAGGTAGGTATTTAATGTTCAAAACAGGTATTCATACGTACTAATTGTCAAACCGGATTGGGGTTTCGACCAAATTATACTCGAAAATGAATGTTCCGAAGTTGAATCCAAATGTAAACTACACTGGACTCTTAACCGACTACAGAAAAAGAGGTTTCTCAATTCGACCGTAACATATATTTTTTTATGTTTCTTTGCGGATAACTTCGCCGTTTATGAACCAATTTTAATACCATATAATGTATGTAGTTCCCAACATAAGGAAACCAAGATCTGATCTGATGATTAGATCCCGGAGAAATCCAGCAGAACCTTCAAAAATTGTAAGGGTGACTAGTGCGTTTATGTATATTATAAAGGACTACCATTTAATGAAGATTGGAGTCGATCTGATGAGGGAGCCGAAAGTCAGTCGAGGGAACTCATCAAGTATTTACAGCAGTTACGTTGTGGTTGAGTTTGATTAATTTGTATTGAAGAAAACTTTACATATCGATACCTTAATTGGCAAACCCGGTTACTCCACTTTTGGTCAAAAATACTTTTTTGATTCAGATTTTGAGCCACTAATAATACGGCGTGATTTGCAAAAACAATAACTCCGATTTAATCACAATTCGTTCCATAAATCGCTATTCGAAAATCGTCCTACTCCACCTGCCACGAAACGTTACGAATTTTAACGGCTAACTCCACTAATTTGGCCATTATGTATGGCGTCCGAGTCCTGTAAGTAACGTTTGGTTTGAAGAAAAAGATAATACGCGACGAAAGGAGATTTGGTGTTAAAATACAGTTGAACATTATTATCATTATCTAAAAAGTAAGGTCTTCGACCAATGTGTGTTGCCAGCGATGACCTACGAAACTGAGACATGGCCATTGACGATACACCTTTTGCACAAGCTTACCCGAAGAGCAATTGAAAGGGCTATGCTCGGAGTGTCACTTCGCGTTCGAATTTGCAACGACGAGATCCGAAGCAGGACCAGGGTCACTGACAGCCCAAAAAGTAGCCAAGCTTAAGTGGTAGAAGGCAGAACCGATGGCCGATGGCGCCTGCAAGTTCTATGTATGGCCCCTCGGCTATACAATAAGTTACCAAAGGAAGTGCTAAATATAGATAAGATAGATTTATTTAAAGGTAGTGTAAAATCTATATTAATGAGAAAATGTTATTACTCAGTTGATGAATTTCGTAATGAGAAGGTGTGACTCCTACATTGACATACAAATTTTATTTTATTTATATTACATATGGACTTAAGTGCTATTATCCTATATTTTATCATAAAACACAGTTTTGACCATCCAAAATAATTTGTATGTAATACCCTAATTTGACATTGAAATTTAGATTTATTTTGTTGTGTACCTAATTACATAATTATGATGTCTGCTTATCTGACATTTAAAATTTTGTTTTATTTGAATTATACTTACAAATTAATTAATCATAATGTTGACTCATCAGATTAGACTAATCAGACATTGTAATTACTTACTGCATTATGCCTGCTAATTTTGCATGCCAGTTGGCGGAAATATGGTGGAACTAAAACTATTATTATACCTCTGTACTTACCTGTATTTCGCAAAAATAAAGAATTGAATTGAATTGAATTGAAGTCCTCGAATGGCGACTGCATACTGGAAGACGCAGCGTGGGTAGGCCGCCTGCCACACGGTGGACTGGCGACAAGTCACGTCAAGACCTATGCCTAGCAGTAGGCGTCAATCGCCTTAAATTGCGCTGCGCAGATTGCGGATGCTACTTCCTATTGCCACTAAAACTGCGGTGGTACAATCGTTATTACTCCCTATCCTTGATTACGCTGATGTCAGCTATCTTGATCTCACAGAGGAGCAACTTGATAAGCTTGAGCGACTTCAAAATGTTTGTATTAGATTCATATTTGGTCTTCGCAAATATGATCATGTATCAGAATTCCGGAAAATGCTCAAGTGGCTCCCAATTCGCCTTCGCCGGAATACTCATATCCTGTCTCTATTATACAGTGTTCTGTTCAATCCTTGTACTCCGCGTTATCTTAAAGAACGATTTCAGTTCCTTCATGACACGCATTTGAGGTCTCTGAGGTCATCGGAAAACTTAATACTTGAGGTTCCAGTGCACTCGACAAGGTTCTCAGACAAATGTTTCACTGTCCAAGCTGTTCGTCTGTGGAATGCACTGCCTCTACCTATTAAACGGGCACAATCACAATCTTCGTTTAAAAATATGCTAAAAGATCATTATCTCTCAATGTGCTAACACTGTCCATATTATAATATTTATACTCGTAGCTAGGTGATATATATTATGGGTATTTATTATTATTAGTATTTATTTATTTTATTACTCACTGAACTCTTTCACTATCTACTCTCTTCGTATATTTTATCAATTTATTATATTATTAATACATTGTACACAACCCCTATCATCTCTCTCCGTTTCTTTCCATCCTAAGGTTGCCTGGAAGAGATTGCTCTTTAGCAATAAGGCCGCCTATTGTACATTATTCTTAAGGCATGTGTAACATATCTGTCTCTTTTTGTGTGCAATAAAGAGTATTTATTATTATATTATTATTATTAAATGATCATTATCAAACTGGGGCCTGTCTTCTCAAGGTCCTCGGGCCCAATCAGTGGCACATTGACCATTTCAAATTACAAAGATACTATGGCTCCGGACGCCTTTTATGTACCTAGACTTAAAAAGTCAAAGGGCCAGGAGTCAGTTTGAAAATAGAGCGAAAGGTGCTGCTGTCCAGCAGCTGAGTTCGTAGCGGGAAACGGTGATGGACGTCCTTCTAATCGCATCCTGCAAGCGAACCTTAACTACTACATCCTAGGTATGGCTGCTCTGACCTTGGCTAAGAGGTTAATTGACATAGCGGCTGTCGCTCAGCCATAGCTCCATATTTTTAACGATCACACACGCTAGGATGGTACATTTTGACGGCTTAGCAGTGCTCGTAAGCGGTACTGCCACCGGTGTGCCTTAGTTTGCAGTTATTGCAAAAAGGTTAGGTTGTATCACAGCGATCACTGAGGGAATAGCGGTTGTGCCCGCGTTTTGTCCACAAAGTTGAAGCCAAGTGGAGATTGGATGTAGCCGGCGCCGACGATGCTTGTGGCCCACACCCTGTACTGCTCCGGTACTTAAATGTCTGGTCGGTGGTTTGGGCCTTGTTCTCCTAAACCAGGGCAGTGCCCCAGCTGCAGGGCAGTTCGATCGTGGATATATCGTTCATAAGCCCTACACTAACACAGTGTGTGCAAGACTAACATATTTTATGGTTACGGGGTTAAAGTGGTTACTGGTATATCCTGTGTGGCATCTGCTCTCAAATCAATGTTGTATCAGTCAAACGGCTTTAGTAGAATCACGCTGGGAGTTGACGAAACTTAATAGAGAGGTCCTCATAGAAGCCTCTATTATTCAGTCTTGGGTCTTCATACCAGAAGGGGCTATTGCTGTCGAGGAGGAGGAGTCGGTATAGTTTCAAGAGGCCATTTGGCAAATCTGGGACATGGCAATGACTAATAATTATATCTATCCGGAAAAGGAGCTAACTCCAAAAATATAATTATACTTTTACAGGAAAGTACAAATAGATAACTCCTAAAAACGCTGTAGTATTAATTTCGAAAAGACATAAAAGATTATATGGTATGAAAAATAATACCTTACGATAATATCTACCAACGGGATTTTAGAATTTTTCATGAGTGGTACACAAAAACTATAATGACATTTTAGGTGTCTCCTGAAAAATTTGACAACATGGAGTTAACGGGTTTGCTAATTAAGGTATCGATATCCCAAATGTGGTTTACTAGTTTACGGTTGAATCGGGTTTTTATTTCAAAATTATATTAAATTAGTTTTTAACAATTAAATTGGAAATTTTAATTATTTTTCTGACATAATCACGTTTAAAGGTACCCTATATAAATATAAATGTGGAATTCACCTCTGCCTTGGCTAAGCAGAGGTGAATTACACACTTATATTTTGCAAGTAACTCTGTTGGTTCCACGTAATGAACAGAAGTCACAAAAACTCAACTCATAACAACTCACATCATTATTATTATTAATCAATCTAATTATTTTTTGATACAGAAGTAATGTTATGTGTCCCTGTAAAGACAAATCGAAAACGTCGCCGTGTTGATGAAGTAACAAGAGGGAGCAAATAATTGTCGGAATAAGACCAAATAGAAATCGACAAATCGAACAGCTGTATAGCTTTCAATTATTTTTTTCAAAATCGGTTCACGCAGTCGATAGATATGATATGAGATATGAAAAATACAGTCGAATTGAGAACCTCCTTATTTCGAAGTCAGTTAAAAACTAGCACAATTTATTGATAAGTAACCTGTTTTAAGTTTTTCAGTAATATATTTTATCACATAGATTAAACTTAAACGTTTTAATTGTGATAATTGACACTATTGTTTAACGATTTATTTTTATTTTTGTTACAGGTATGTATCCAAACAAAAACGTCACATTAATAAATGGTATGCCTTTTTCTATAATTAATTACCCACCCAACTATCCATTGTCGTTGCCCTCAGAGGGATATTCCCAGGAAGCCGGCGAACTGATATCTTTCATCATCATCAACATTTCAGCCAATAGACGCCCCCAATGAACGCCACATAATTGGGTCTTGAGTTTAGTCTAATTTAATATCAGTTTATATACTTGAATAACGTGAAAGTTTAATAATTTGGGATGTTATGACTTAAGACTGATTTTAATAAAATTTATTGTGAAGATAAATTGAAATCCTCAGCAGATTGTTAGGCTTACTATAATTAAACATAAGTAGTTCCTATTGATAATAAATAAAATAAAAAATAAAATAAATATATTAGGACAATGCACACAACGCCATCTAGTCTCAAACTAAGCAGAGCTTGTGATATGAGTAATAGATAAACTGATATAAATACTTAAATACATTTTTTTTTGTAAATACATACATATTATACATAGGAAACATCCAGACTTCGGTACAAACGCATATGTCATCACACAAAGTTTGTCCCGACCGGGAATCGAACCCGAGACTCCGGCGTCGAAAGCCGATGCACTACCGACCACGCCACCGAAGCAGTCATGTAATGATGGTCGTTATCCATAGGAACTATATATAAGTTTACATCTGCTTGCGATGTCCTCGTCGTTTTTGTCTACAAACTACATAATTCAATTGTAATAATTACAAATATCATGGTATTTTAAGGCTTTAGTTTAGTACCTAATTACCGGAGAAAATAAACATTAGGTTGACATAATGAGCGTTCACAATATGAGCGGCGCGCCTGTCTTGGCCTTAGTTTAGTAGGGCCCTTCTAACCTCTTCTACTGTTCTGTGGGTACTACCTATATAGTGGTTATAGTCCTAGACGTACAAGTATGTGTTTCACCTTAATGGATATCATTTATTTCTGAATGATGTCATATTGCGGTGAGGCGTAAATTACTTTATTGGTTTAGTAAAGGACATCGTCGAATCTTGCCCCAGAACCAACAAACATGTGGCTTATACCATAATTATTTATCTATTTTAATGAATTAGAGGCAAATATCTATATCACACGGATAAGGATCTATTCTAAATTAATAATCAAGAATTTTGTTACGATTTATACTTAAGTACTACCGACATTTTCAATCAACGACAACCGGTTAAGGATGCGCAACTGAACCAAATTCAAAATGAAAGTAATCGATTATCAAGTAACATAATCGTCTTATAACTTATATCGATTACCAAATAATCGATATTTCACGTATTCGCTACTATTTTGACCACCGTTGTGACATCGTTGATGTCAGCTCACCATCAAGCGAGGTGAAGTCAAGTTGACGAGCAATATACCTACATATACATATATAAGTAGATATATATAAAAATAAAATCGATTCCCTAATAATGAATAATATCAATTACATCCTTATTCCACAATCCACAAGCAAGTAGCAGGCTGTCAAAACTGTCACATATTACTTTATATATACTATATATTATATGTATATACCATATATTATATGTATATTATATATATTATATGTACTATTGATAGATACATAGACAATCAATACGGTATGCAGTTTGTTATACCTAGTATTTGTCTGTAAAACAAGTAAAACTTAACCTGCTGTATTTTTAGATTACTTGCTTGCTAATGGTTATTTCTACTACCTATCAATAATGTCTAGAAAAAGTATTTAATTAAAGGGTTCGAACTTCGAAGTCCGTTCCGATTTCCGAGCAATTCAAATTCATAAAAAATACTTAACCAACTATTGTCGGTTTTTGCGCAAACATACCCTTAAAATCTGACATATTTGTTGGCTTTTGCGCTTGACTTGCTTGTCCGTCTTAAAAATACAATGTGATGAGAATTAGAAAAATATTTCACATTTAACAAGCCTTTTTCCATTGGTGTTGGTTCTGGGTCGAATGATGTATGGACGCATAGCAATGTCCCTTGTAAATGGGAAATTATGGATGGGTTAAATCTATTTATATGGACTAAAAGAACACTACTCATACAGATGTAATTATAATGAATCTTTTTGGACCCAGGTTGTGTGTGGTATACGTTTTATTACATGACTAATTTTGCATGGTTATATTAGTGGAATGAATTATAGTAATCTATACCTATATAATGCTAGTTAGTATTATTTTTGCAAATACTGCTGCTTGATTTTTTTTTATTCTAATAGATCTCATAAATATAGATTATACAAGTGAAAAAAAAAGAAAATTTTATTCGAGTTACAAAGTTGGATTCTGAGAGTAGAGAAGGATTCTAGAATAGAATCCCGAGCGTAGCGAGGGATTCTAAAGTAGAATCCTGAGCGGAGCGAGGGATACAAGGAACGAGATAAATTTTTTTTTTTCACGAGTAGTCTACTATACTTTATACCATTGACTGCGAGAAAATAAGGTAAAGGTTTCCAACACCTACATTGTCTGATAGATAATTGCTGCTTTCGAACGAAATGATTCCGGAGTAAGCGACTCATTTTCATCACTGGAAGAACTTATTTTATTAGTTATTTTAAATTTTCCAATGAAACACTACGATCTAAAATTGGCGGGTTGTGTTTGTTTTTTATACCATTGCCCATTTTGTTTTTTTTTTGTCAGTGGAATGACTTTATTCAGCCTTACGTTACGTTCAGCTTTCTTTTTTTTTGTAGTATACTTAATTCGTCTATTGAAGTTCTTTCCAAATTCAAATGTCATTAATTTGTGAGTAAATGAGCGTTTTATTCACTGTTATCAATGAATAAAGTTCACTTTTTCGAGGGGCAATGGTATAAAACATGTTGCAGCCCGCAGTTACGCTCGCTTTCAAGCCCGCATGTACCGAGCTGAAAACAAAATTTTGTTAGTAACACAGTACAGTATTTCAGGGCTGACGCATTCACGACGGTTGGCTATAATTTTGTAAAGATTATTATAGATAGGTATAGATTATGACTGTAAGGGCATTTACACACGACACCATCTAGCCTTGCAGCAGCTAGAGTAGCTAAGCTAAGCAGCACTTGTGCCTTGTGAACTACTGATATAAATTCTTTAGGGTGTTCGCCATGCATAGAAATAAAAATATAAGCTCAAACAAAGTAGGTACGCTACAATTGTCTTAAAACTCTCAGATTACGAACATATTTTCATACTAGAGCCTCCACCCGTGCCCTACTATGTATTACTTAATCCTTTTACTATTATTTATATTTTTTGTACGCCGATCTCTGGCAGACCATAGAGAACTCTTCTGTATTTTACCTATGATCACAAATAAACTGATTGATTGATACGACGTGTCCTATAGTAGAGGTAGGTACTCGGTTCAATATTCTAGTCACATTCAATTTGATCACCACTAATTGTCCAATGGGCTACAGAACTCTAAACAACCGGAACATTCAGCGCCATTCAGAACGTGACTTCCTTGAGCCTTTCAACGCACAATATATTGTGATAGAACATAATCAAAATGTCTATATATGACTTGACAATGTAACAACTGACATGTTATCTTATATTGATGTGTGTTAGGTCGTCAAGAAAAGTAGTGCTTGACTTCTTTCTTCTTCCTGTTCTTAATAAAAATAATAAAGGGTTCTGTTCTCCCGAGTTTTTCGTCTTTCAGAGAAAACGTTTCTATGTAGTCGTTGAGTCTATTTGGTCTATATACAACAGACATCCATTAATATAAAAAAACGCTTACCTTATCGCAGTGAATTGGATAAGTCTAGCAAAAATAGTAGATCGTGTTGCTACTGATCGATGTTCCAAATATTTAATCGATTCAGATTAGCATAAAGTTTTAGTAAACTCCTTTTGTGGTTTGTAAGTATTCAAACGTTGATAACTTTTTTCTTTTATAACCATTTCTGTCGGTAATATCATCAATGTTATGTAACTCTCTTTTGATTTGCTTACGAGTGACTGTCGATTGGTATATAGGTAAGTTGAACATGTATACACATACATAAGTTATTATTATACAATATTGGTCAATTAACGCTTACCATCTTAGGAGTTAAGTAGTGTTGTGGTTTAGTTGAGGTGATTGACATCATTCCTCATTCTTATGTCACAGCTAGCGGGCGCCTGAGACTTCGTAACTTTAACCGTTATGTAGAACACGCAACAGAAGCTCTCAAATCGAATGTATTTTCCCTGTTCTTGCGACATTTTTCATTACACTGACCCTATCTGGCGTCATTTAATGTTATGTAGCCTGCTTCGATAAAAACCGCTTTCCAACACTAAAATAAACTTTTAATTCGGGCTAGTAGTTTCTGAGATTAACGTGGTCCAAAGAAATTAACCCTTCATTCGTGTTATAACATAGTTTGCATGTTAATTACCTAAAAGTTGTAGGTACTACCACAGATATAAGAATACTTTTACTACTAAAGCCAATGTCATAAGATCACTCTTATAATCTCCGTAGCTTTCCTCTGCACGCGTTGCCCCTACTGACAGTTGGATGAGGTTCTGGCAAATATACCTATCCCCTATTAGGTATTTGGAACCCAAAAGAGGTAGGCGAAATGTGGGCCTCTAAAGTCAATTTGTGTAATCCGGTGTAAGTATATGGCGTTAAAACCGTTGTATCGTTGTATCTGTTCATTTAACCTGTTTGAAAATATCTTAAATACTCGTAGATATAGGAATAAAATACATACTTAATTTTTTGCTATGCATTTCGGCAACAAGGAAATTGAAATAGTGTTTCTTCGAATATCTTTATGTGAATATACTTAAATAGGCATGATTATGCCTATTTAAATCCGCCGGGCGCCACAGGAATCACCTTATGGGGTTACCGGAGACGTCCCGCAATGGACGTTAGAGCGGCCGCGGCACTGGGCCATGGAATTAAAAAAAAAAGGCATAAAAAAATAGACAGAGTGGTTTCTTAATAGACGATTCAAATAAGTTAAACAAACGTGCATTCATTCTAAATTGTACTGTTTTTATCAGTATGTCATCTCCGCGTGAAGATTTTCGCAATACTAATAAAAACCACTTTAAAAAGTAGACCGATTGTGGTAGATTTATCAATAAAAACGGGTCAGATTATACTGGTGTGTGAAGCAATAATCTTCGGCCCATCACATCACGTATTAAGTTGCCGGTTGTAGAAAGTGGTGCTTGTATCGAGGCCACGTGGCTTGTGTGAGTGCTCAATCGTAATCTGTCAAATACTCGGCAAAGATCACAGCATAATGTAAGTACCTTGTGTAGGTATTTATAGCTGACTAGCTGACGCCCTCGCCCCGAAACAAAAGTAGCCTAAATTTTACTCAGTCAGAATTTTCAGGGCGCCACTGGAAAGTGCCGGGCGCTACTGGAAATTCTTTGTGTATTAACCGGAGTCGCTCGGCAATGGACGTACGAGCGGCCGCAGCATTAAAAAAAAAGTTTTACTCCGTTTGCTTTATTTTCTATGAAGTCTCCCTTTGTCATACAATAGAAATTCCAAAATCCGTAACTCTACATCTAACAAACAATAAACATATCAATGAAAATACAATTAGGTGGCACATTAAATTTAAACGCACAAGAGTCAGTTTACGACCATTCGCAAATAAAGGAGTGTAATGTTTATTTGCGCAATTAGGTACGCGTAATGCGTAATTCTGCTTCTTAAGAACACCATTGTGAGCTTAAAGGTCCAAATAACTTTGTATTTAGTAGTTATTTGTAAACAAGTAATACTCGTATTTCTGGTTTTGCAACATTTAAAAAATCTGGTTTTTAGGTAAATTTATAAAGTTTGCTGACTTTTTCTCAAATATTTTTTTAATTTAAATCTCAAGAATAATGAAGTCGGGTTGGATTAGAACCAGCGACAGTTAGCCCGCAGAATATATGTGTTCATACTAGCTAATCACCTTGGTTTCATCGGCGTGATATTGTTTTCTCGTTCCCGATTGTCGTAGGAACACATTACCGGGATAAACTCCTTAAACTGGGAAGTCTTACCGACTTAGATTTTTTCAACTCCAATCGAGATGGATTATACACTCGCATTTATATATATATAATACACTCGCACTATATCTGACCAATGGCAGGCCTATGTCACTCGCCTAGCAATCATGCCAAATTTGGTCAAAATCGGTCGAGCCGTTTCGGAGGAGTAGACGCACAAACGATTTACACTTGTCGCCTAATATTGAGCTCCGCTAAATAATTTATAAGAACTGTTTGTTTTCCAAGGAAATTCCAAACTAAGCAGAGCTTGCGATATGAGTACTAGATAAACTGATATAAGTCCTTATATATATATATATATATATATATATATATATATTTTGTAGATACATACATATTATACATAGGAAATACCCAGACTTCGGTACAAGCGTATGTGTCATCATACAAATTTTGTCCCGACCGGGAACGAACCCGAGACTCAGGCGACGAAAGCGGATGCACTACTGACCGAGCCACCGAAGCAGTCAATAAATCATTTTTACATCGTAAGAACATAACGTACAATCACCCCTCTCCTATCCCCAAGGAAGTAGGCATAGGCGCATTACAAACCCAAATTTTGCCAGTATATTGTTTCGTTGATCCCACGTCAAGCCTATTGCTACAGGGCACAATCAATTACAATTCTGTAATCGGATACTAATATTATACACACACACTTAGAATCACGTCTGTATCCCCGAAGGGGTAGTAAGAGTTATAACCAACACGGACCAGCAATGAAGAATGTTGCTAAAACGGGAAGGAACCTTTTTGAAAGCAGTAGGTAGTTTCAAACGCGTGTGAAACTGCGGGGACAGCTAGCAGAGTTATAAAAAACCCCAGTCTTAATTAAAATAGCTATTTATCGTAATTACGAAGACAGTATAATGACAAACATAATTACATGTAATAATATTTATAAAGACTTGGATCATTTTGTAAATTAACTTATAGTATAAGTAATCCAAGCGAAGTTTCCTCGTAGCACACTTGAAGTTCGTATTAATTATTATACAATGAGTGACCTACAGTTGCTGGCATGGAAAATTTTGCTAATGCCCAATGAATATCTACCAAAGTCATCATCACCTACCTGTACGGGGTGTAACAGTAAAGGGACGGGCAAACTCATCCTTCACATGCGACGTATAACACGCATTATGACACCTGAACAGGATCTGGGCCTATACAATTTGTATGGTATATAAACATTGCCCTCTCTAGGATAGTCCACTGGTTTTGTGCTAATAATTTATTATTAAATGAAAATAAAACTAAATGTGTAATATTCACCTTACCTAATGTAAGACTTGTTAAAATCAGTGTTAAGGTTAGGGATGATATAATAGAATTGGTCGATGACACTGTCTTTCTGGGCATAACGTTAGACTCCAAATTGCAATGGGGGCCTCATATCGGGAAAATTTCGGCCAGGCTTAGTTCAGCAGCCTATGCTGTCAAAAAGATCCGACAACTTACAGACATTAAAACGGCGCGTCTTGTCTACTTCAGCTACTTCCACAGTATCATGACATATGGCATACTACTGTGGGGTAACGCTGCCGATATTGAATGCATCTTTGTGTTGCAGAAGAGGGCTATCCGGACTATCTATGGAATGGGGTCTCGGGAGTCATTAAGAGATAAGTTTAAGCATATTAACATCCTTACAGTGTATTCACAGTATATTTATGAAATTTTATTGTATACCCACAAGAACAAAAGTAAATTTGTGAAAAATAGTGATAATCATAATCTAAACTTAAGAAATAAGGATAAACTGGCTGTTCCTAAATTTAGGCTTCATAAAGTGAGTAATTCTTTTGCGGGGAACTTTATTCGAATGTACAATACATTGCCAACCGAAATAGCAAATTAATCTGTCAATAAATTTAAAAAACTAATAAAAAGTAAATTGTGCCATAAAGCTTATTATAGTATTAATGATTTCTTAGATGACAAGGCGGCCTGGTTGTAACAACGTAACGAATTGCTCCTTTCTAAATAACTCTGTATTAGATTTAAGATGAAATATTTTGAAAAAAGCCGAGCTGAGTTTCTTGAGGGCTCTTCTCAGTCTTGTTGCATTTTGGAACCCTCGGTAGAGTCACACCAACTTCTGACGAATCTAAATAATTTTCTGAAAATTTCAAAGATAATAAACGTTATTTTATTTTATTTTATGGTAACGAACACACTGGTCATACACCACGCTGTCTTACCCGTCACCGAACCAGATTCGCATGTTCCCAAGCTATCACACGCGTACGACGCTCCGTCACACACGTTCAAAGTGTCATAGCGCGTAGATAATGTAAACGTCAGACGTCGTAAGACTTAGAACCACTGTGTCGCTGTTTCCCACGTCGGCGTCGTCGCGTGGCATACGTCGTATGTGAAGGACCAGTGTGTTTTAAGCTTTAACGTTTGAGGCACTGGCAAATATACCCCACGGGCCGTGGAAACTGTAAATATGCTTTCCTTCTTATTACGTAGGATTAACAACCAGACGTGTGAAATGTAGGTGTATTGAATGCCTCTGTCTGTCCCTTCCGGAGTTAGGACGTGGAATAATTTTGTGGGACATTTCACCCGTTGCAATTGTTCCAACAAGAATGGATGATTAGACCTAGGAATTTCCCTACCAGTATACCAAACAGCCTCTTCAGATTAAACTCAACGAACCTTAATCATCATAATAGTTGTGAAGAATTGATACATAAAATATCTATTCAAATAACTTAATGTTAAATATTGAATGGAATCAGGCGTTACCTGGCGAAAGTCCATGATAACACAATGGGGTAAGATGTTGAATTTTTTATATAATTGCACCAATTTCGCTAAATAGAAGACATTATAAACGTCGACATAATTATGTTTCACCTACTCACGAGGCATTCTCAAGACTGTCTCAAAGAGAACAGCAAATTTTTAAACAATTTTATTAAATATTGATTGTGTTTCAACCGACTTCCAAAAAAGGAGGAAGTTCTCAATCGACTGCAATTTTTTTATGTTTATTACCTCATATCTTGGGACGGGATGAACCGTTTTTGATATTTTTTTTAAATTGAATGCTACTACTTTCCAAGTGGTCCCATTGCGACAGTTATTTGGTCCCATTTCTGTAATTGAAGTCGGTTGCTGTTTCACTTTTTGACGTGTGTTTTTATGCTAAAATATTTTTCAAAACTGATCGTAACTTCTGATAAGCGCATCAAAAATACAATATAAAACGTTTTCAATTGTATTTTTAATACCTATATATATATATATATATATAAATATATAATCAGCGTGGTAGTAGTATCTATCTTTAGGCACCTATTCTTTGGTAGTACTATGGTAGAAGTACCTACCAACGTTACGATTTAATTAAGTAACTAGAGTTGTTAAAATCGCACAAATGTCTGTTACAGCGCATGTAGTTTAATAATCATAGATATGGCTCATAATATTCTGAGTTAATCGTGGTCATGACTCCCTCACTGTCACGATCAATGATTATAATAGAATAGCTTGTGTCACGACGATCAAGCGTGCATGACGGACATGAGAGTTTAGTGGTATGAATGCTTCTGGAAATGTTATCTATGTGGAGCCTTAATATTGCTCTACATGAAACATGAAAAAAAATACAAGTCAAAAATTTACTAAACAACCGACATCAAATTACCGAAATGGGACCAAATAATTGTCGGAATGGTCACATGAGCAGTAGTAGACTTTCAATTAATAAAAGAAAATCAAAATCAATTCGCCCAGTCCAAACATAATGAGGTAACTAACAACAAATGGAAGTTGGTTGAAAAGATCTAATAAATAATATAGGTACAACACAACAATAAAGAAAACCACGTCTTTATCTCTAAAAGAGTAGACAAAAGCGGTAATAACGCCTAAATTTCGTCAGTCACAGTTGGTAAAAAAAAAATCATCTGAGTAGTTGTCTGATGCAGTTTTTATTTTTACCAAAATCGATGACATAGTTTCTAAGAACAGATCTTCGTAAGTCTTGTAGTTTCAGACTTTCCCTCACTAACCCATATCAATGTTACACTCTGTATATTCGAGGGAGGTAGGCCGAGCTGTATTTCACTCATATTTACATATACCCGAAGAGGCCACAAAGTCCGCCGAGCGTCCACTGGAATACTATACCTTCGGGTGTCACCAGAGACCCCGCAGCAATGGACATGGGAGAGACCGCGCTCTAAAAAATTACATATAAATAAACCTTAGAATATTTATTTATATAAAACTGGGTGTCCCGGCGAACTTCGTTACGCTATAAATAAACCTTTTAAACCTTCCATGAACTTCTACAAATATTTTAAGGCAAAAATTAGCTAAACAGGTGATTTAGATGGAAGATAAATTGACTGAATTGAATCTGTTATAAATAATCTGTCGCAGAACCGATAACCTTTGAAATAAACAGACAATAGAACGCTTTGAGACTTCGTGAAGTGACCATAATATGCGTAGTACGTAGGATAGGCAAACAACAAGGTAGAATGCAAATAACCTTGAAGCTGTTGAGAGGTGTATCATGAAAGATATCATAACTATCAGTGAACAAGATACTTACCAAAACTTCTATCGAAAAGCGAACAATTCAGAAACTAGAAAATAGGTATTTGGCTTAAATCACAGCATTAATTCCTTACATAACAGCATGCCAATATGCAGACACAATGAGTGTTATACCGAACTAGGTAATACTACTAAAACACGTGACTTGCCTTATAACCTTGCACTTCAACCCGGTCATTCTCTATTAACCTTTTAATTCGTTTAAGACCCCAATTAAAATTAATCTACTGGATGTCATGCTTGACTCATTTTATATCTTACTCATGATAACCAACTGCTAAGACTGTGGTACCTACTCGTATTTGAATTATCAGGGTATCTTTATCGCATATTATATTATACTCGTACTAGCTGTTGCTCGCTGCTCCAAGCGCGTGATATAGTCTCACGTTCCCAGGTCCCATAGGAACACATAACCGGGATAAAAAATAGTCTGTGGTGGGATAATCTGTTATCATAAGCCATATGATTGTCCTAAAACCCGACTGGTTTCAGTACAGAGGTTCGATATCGCTCATGGTTTGTGGAGGTCAGGTGGCAGCCGCATCACAGTTAGACTGGAAAGCCAACCCCAACTGAACTGGGAAAAATCTATAAATGATGAAGAGCTATATTTTTTCATAGCAGGTAGGTAGTTGTTGCGGGTATGAGTAACAAATATCCAAATATCCATCACACTTTCACCTTTATAATATTAGTAGGAAGTAGAATTAGCATTATGATAGATGATAAACGTGTTTTAGATGTACACAGCGCAAAGATATCATGTATGCAGACCTACATAGGTTGGTATTCTATATTCATCTTACAGCAGAAATAATCGAAAGAATAAAATCAATAACTATACAGTCAGGACCAATTTTAACCTAGAACTTCTGAAACCGGAGGAAATGAAACACAGAGAAAATATACCAATTCAGGTTCCAAAGCGGAAGAGTGGCCGTGAGTTTTATTGCCAGGTTCTTTCTCTCGGTTCTACCTATCGCTTTGCGAATCTGGCAGTACATGTAAATATAGAAGCAATAATAATTTTTATTTTAAGAACTTACTGACGTTTGTAAGAGCCATTTAATGACCTGTACAAATAAATAAATCATTTTATTTGAAGCTCCAGCTGGATTCCTACCAAAACTAACTAGATAACCAGATGGTCTTAAAGTTTAACAAAAAACCATATTTAAAGGCCAATAAAAAAACGTTATCGCAAAATAACTTCCTACATTGCAATAATAACGTGGTATTTCTAAACAAGGTCAGGCGTGTATTTATGTGTGTCGCAGTTTGTCACATCATCGCATTATTGTGAATAGCTATTGTTATATTGTTTAGTCAGCCATACATCAGTGAATATGTACTTAGAATAAATAACGTAGAAAAGTAGCACAACAAATCAAAGTCTTTTACCAGGCAGAGGTCGTCCTGGCTGTTGGCAATTAGTGTTCTACAGAATGTTTATTGAGCGGAGCGAAGCGGAGTTCAATCTTAGGCGACAAGTGTAAATCGTTTGTGTGCCAACTCCTCCGAAACGGACTCGACTGATTTTGACCAAATTTGGCATGCTGGTCGACATCATACCCGGGAGTGCATATCTCTGAAATCATGAAAATAGAGGTGACCACGGAGGAATAATCACCGAAAATGTCCTGGACATTACCAAAAAACCAGATGATTAAATGGTTGCCATGGAAACACGTGCGTCAACAACGAAAATAGTTTTTTTTTTCATTCGATTAATTAATTTAAAGTGTTCGATTTTGATTCTGATATGTAATAAAAACATTTGCTCCGCTCAACATTTGCGATTAGCAGCATGCATTGCATACCTGGTTACTTATTATTACTTTGCTGTTCCATTGCATACCGATGGTATCGGCAAAAGCGAAATTACTAGCAAAACGTGGATAAGTAAATTCATCTCTGCCTACCCACTCGTGGATGGCATGATTATAAATATTTTTATGCTTATAAATGCACTGAACACATGCAATGAAATTGTTTACAGTTTACAGTTCTCGCACATTTAGAACCAACAGTGCGCTTGCACATAGTATTAAACACCTCTGACTAGTTCAAATAGAAGTTTATCAGTGCATTGAGTCACAGATCTGCGCGAGCGCGGGTATGTTAGTGTTTATTCTCTTTGGCTGAGCTAAACCAGTTAATTGTAACTGCATATTTACTCTATGTTGCGAGTAGTAACAGACTTTAGGATATTTGGTAAAAACTAATGAGCCATGACACCATAGTCATGAAAACTATTTTCTTGGATCGGTATTAGACGCGTGCTACTTTGGAGGTTGGAGGTAGTTTAAAATCGAATACTCTTTATTGTACACAGTATTTTACGAATTAAAAATAAGAGATATCAGTTATAAAATACAGTACCAATGACGGCCTAATCGCTAATAGCTATAAATATCTTCCAGACAACAGAGACAGAATTATAGAAATGAACCCCGGGACGCAAAGGCGGATATTTAAAAAAAATTGTCTGAAAGATAATAAGTTCTAAGCGCTACCTAGGTTCTAGGTACCTCAAACAACATTATTCCTTCTAACGGATCGGCTAATATTGAGTGCAATCAACAACATAATTACCGATACATTAAACTTTGACAACCAATGATATTACATATATTTAAAGTTACAACCGTTGAACGAGCACATTAATTACTTCTCGAACATAACAATTGTGACATAACACTCGTACCTACACAATTTCATTGATCACTTGACATGTATTTATGATCACTGATCAATCATCGTACATTCAGTAAATTAGATCAGAGTTTTTTTATGATTAGTCTATTATATAATATTATGCTGCTGATTGTGTGATTACCCCATTTTCTCCTGATGAACACAATAATAAAACAGCGCTACATAAAACTGAATAGGTATCGACTACTATTTGACTGCTTCGGTGGCGTGGTCGGTAGTGCATCGGCTTTCGACGCCGGAGTCTCGGGTTCGATTCCCGGTCGGGACAAACTTTGTGTGATGACATATGCGTTTGTACCGAAGTCTGGATGTTTCCTATGTATAATATGTACGTATTTACAAAAAAAAATGTATATAAGTATTTATATCAGTTTATCTAGTACTCATATCACAAGCTCTGCTTAGTTTGAGACTAGATGGCGTTGTGTGCATTGTCCTAATATATTTATTTATTTATCTACAAATGAAGGCAAGTATAATCATTGTTTCTGGTCACAAAAGTAACATTATGAACGTTGATTAAGCATTTCAAGTCAGCCATTATGTAAGCCTATGCGAAAGGTAACTTAATAAGTGAGTTTATTTCTTAATGAAAACAGTCACTATTTAATTTAATTTATAATCGATAGTAAAAGGTTATACTTTTAAACAAGATTCAAAAAAATATTATATTTCTATTATAAAAGCGCTGTAACCCTGATTGTCCTATGCGTCCGTCCAGCGCTCTACATTCTTATGAATTCTACTTTACCAGAGATGCTATGATAAGTATGTAGTTTCATTTGATATTGACTCTTAATAATGTTGTCACTAAACACACATTCTCATTGTAATTAAAAAAAATATACGGAATTTTTTAACACTATTCGTATTTATCTTATTTGGTGTGCGCAAGCGCTTCGACCGGTGCATAGTCATGACGTCATAGCGTGCACCGCTTTGTGTATCGTTTGCATTTTAAATTACAACGTCCAATTTAGCGGGATGCGGTTTTGAAACAGGATACAGATCGAGAAATCAACCGAAACACTACTAGAGATTGATTTACTTCATTTAGCACTAAGTTTTCTCACTTATCAAGTAATTAGGTGTCTAACAACTTAAATACATGTTAGATTTTTTGATTTATGACTATAAATTATTTTAATTGGGTTAATTTTGCAGTAATCACGGTATAATGACTAGTTTACTTTCGATTGTTGGCACTTGGTGTAACCTATAGTAATACTGATGAACAAACACACTTGGACACTATTCCACAACTTTATTTGATTTTTAAACTTTATTTTTAAAGGTTTATTTAAAAAGCGAAGCTGAAAAGCAAAACCGGTCGGTGAATATTCTTAAAGGCTTCTAAGCCTTGAAGAAGCGCGCCCCGTCGAAATGGACGCGTACCTTAATAATGATAATTATATTCATGAATTAAAAACTTTACAAAATTAAAATATAAACAAGATTCTTGAATAAATTTAGCAAAATATATTCAAGGTTTATTAAAACAATAATATCATTGTAACACTTTTGCAGGTCTTATTCGGGCTAAAGTTATGATAATTAAATGCTAATCCTTCGGCAGATTCGTAAAATACGTACCGTTGTGCAATTACCTAAACAAAACCTTCCTTCAATGCCATAGGTTGGGTTTGACATATGTCAATGACAATAAGTTTACGAAACTTTTGTTTTAGTTTAAGAATATTTAGACATAATTATCAACAGTTACTGGAGCTCGCATCAACATTTTCTTCCATCCTATTTTGGTAAACGAAGCCGTTTTGCCCCAAACTGAGTTTAGTTACAGACAGCCAAAAATAAGAATGTATATTTTTGTGTTATATTTATTAACCACACTATACTATAGTCTATATCTAAGATATAGTCAAAATTTTAAAATGTTGTGTGTAAACGCTAATATAAAAGTTACGGCTTGAAGCGAAGATCTGACTTAGTAGACATGTAATTTAACTCATATACAGTGTGTTACAAAAGGGTTATATCAACCTGAAGACACCCCCATCAGCTGATCGCCCAGAACGCCTTTTGATATGTTTCGACCGCGAAACAAGAAAAAAAAGTTCATAAAAAAAGTTATATGCATTATTTCAAATCAAAACAAACGTGTCCCAACACTAGTGTTTGACGTACTTACTAATAGACAATGGTGGGCGGGGCGGGAGGCAGCGTCGCTCACTGACCGACACGCGACCTTAGTGCGAAACAGAGACAAAATGTTCCAACCAGGAGGAGAGATAGAAGGTTTTTCACAGGCGCGCTTTATTTGTACTACTTACTTTGATGTCGATGACCTTATCAGCTGATTTTAGCTAGTGTTGTTCAAACAAGAGTGTTTTATTCGGTAATAATGTTTTTTTTTCTATATGATTTTTTTTTTCTTGTTTGGCGGTCGATACATATCGAAACGGGTTCTGGTCGACCAGCTGATGAGGGTGTCTTCGGGTTGATATAACCCTTACGTAACACCCTGTATAAGCTAAATATTCTGGGTCTGGGTATTAGATTTTGAGACAGCGCATCTTATATAACATTGTTTTAAATACATAATAAAATAAATTTTAACATTTACACAATACTGTATACTTTTGTTAAGAAACTTTATTTTAATTAACGTGAATAAATACTTTTTTTTTAATCATTTATTCATTTTATAAAAATCTAGTTTCAATACATAAGTATCTCGGCAAACTATTATGTTTGATGGCGAGAGGGCCGAGAGGCGCTCTTTTCTTATTATTCTAACAACAAAATTATTTTTTTTCTAAAATCTTTGGACTTCTAAAATTATATAAACTTAACTAAACGTAAGTCAGTTAAGCTGTTACCCACTGTACAATAGAGTTTATAATTTGATTAAGTTAAATGGAAACGCCCGATCTTTGATGAATGAAAAGTGAAAATGAATTAATAATTTAAACAAAGATGTAACGTTTGCGAAACTGAAAAGACTTTCCCAACTGGGTTTTTTTTTAATTCCGTGAGTCCGCGGCCGCTTCCATTGCTGCGGGCGTCTCTGGTGACACTAGAAGATATTTCCAGTGGCGCCCAGCCGCCCAGCGGACTTTGGCCTCCTGTTTTCCAACTGGGTTGTGGATGATGATTTTAATTAACTATATTATGATCTACTATTATATACTACTACTTCTAATTATATTAGAACCAGTGTGATTATCTTCGATGTTCCCAGTTTCTCAAACTTACTTTCCCAGTTTTCTTTATTCATCAGAAATATAATCAATTCTTTATCTTTTGTTTTCAGGTAAAGATGACTTCTTATTAATTAATTGGAGCAGGTAAAAGTTTTATGACGATCCTATACTTAGTTGGCCTGAAGGTCGGGCAAGTTTACTGGCATGGTAAGGTCATTGAACTTGTTGTTTTGTTTATACAAAGCGATATTGAAACGAGATAGTGCCGGGTAAATTTATTAACATTTTCTTGTTAGAACATTATTATATCACAAAATCAATGGGTTTAGACCTAGTTTGAATCCGCGTCTTTCTTGGACACACATAGGTACACATAATATCAACGAGGGGGGTATTTTGCCAGTAGTTTTGATGGTCTCCTGTTATACGTAGCAAGCAGTTACAAAGGGAATGTCACATTAATCACCTTTAGTCGAATTGAGAACAACATTCTTTTTTTTTAATCGGTATGTTTTTTTTGAAACGAAGATCTCTCGGCTAACGTGTAGTGCGATTTAGTAGAAATACGTTACGCTTAGTGGTTCCCAACCGGTGGTCCGCAGAAGCCAAAATAAGTATGATACGCTTTTTTTTTCAAATTTAGCATCGGCGTCGTTAGTAAATCGAAAAGAAATCCAGATTGGATTGCGTTACAGTTGCGTAAAGAACTTCGTTCCTGACGGGGGTTCCCCGACCGCTCAATTTTTATGTTTGTTAGGTACTTTATACATCATTTGAACTGGATGAACCGATTTTGAAAATTCTTTTTTTAATTATAAGCTGGTGCTTTCCGTGTGGTACAATTCCGATAACTATTTGGTACCATTCCGACAATTTGAAGTATTTTTATGTTAACACAAGCTGTCCCGGCGAACTTCGTACCGCATTCATTTTTCTAATGTTCCGATTAACTTTCTTTTTCTTCCATAAGATCCTTCTCCTGATAATTACGAACACAACAAAAAAAGAATAAGCGAAATCGGTCCAGCCGTTCACGCGTGATGGCGTGACCAAGGGAAATAGGGATTCATTTTTATATATAGAGAAGATTAATGTAGTAAACTATGAAATAGCCATTATTTTAACAGCTGCTCTGTGCTCTGCTACTAAAGATTTATGTTTGGAAATTCGATACATTTTGTTTATAATAAAATGGATGCGCCGAAAGAGATACAAAAGAAACTAAAAATGGTGAGAATTGATAACATTGTTTTTTGTATGTTAACATTATTTCAGACCCCTGTCCGTTGATAGGCAGGTGCACCACTTGTTTTTGAGATCCGTTTCGATACATAGGATAGATAGGTCCAATAAGTATCCAATACGTAGGTATAGGTAACTTAATATGGAGTTTATCGGTTCTTTGGCGTCATATTATGATGGATTTCTATTCTAGGAATAGTTATATTTTACGAACATATTTATGATGATGCTATTACACGATATGGGATGTAATATACAACTATTATATAAATAACAATTTAATATTCAGTGAAATTGGATTCAAACGGATACCTACTATTGGCAATAAATCATTGATCTTAGAAAGATCAATGATTTCATCTAACGTTATAAAACTTAAGAGTTTAAAGGAACAGTTCGCAGGAACTGAAATATTATTTTAGCACTATGTGTTGCCAGAACTATGATGAAATATCAAGCAGGCGAAACTGCAGGGGCTTACCTATTATCTTCATAATAACACAAGTGTGCTTGGATCTTTAAAACTACGCAACAGATTTTGATGCGGTTATCACTAATGGATAGAGTGGTTTTAAAGGAAGGTTTTTGTGCATATTAGTTGGCGTCCGCTAGTATGACTATAATTTATTTTCCTGCCATCCGATTTTGATGAAACAAGCATATTTGTTGCCTCAATTTGAGCTGAAATTCGCAAGAAAATCTTACCAGTAAATTTAACGATTAGCGAGTTACTTTTTGTGCCTTATTACTGTTTTTATATCGCTCTCATTCTATTTTTAAATGTAAACGTCCCAAAGTAAATAAACGGATCCTATATATTCTTCTTCCTCTTCCTATCTACTCTGTGGTGCAGTGGCGTGATTATGTGTAGGTATGTTTGTGTTTTGTGAAACTATGGTGAGATAAGTTTAGGGATTATGGTGCGAGAACGCTCTCAAGCTCAACGCTCCTTACTTTCAATAACTTTCTTACTAAGTTTATTTTTGCTCAAAGCAGTTTTCGCCGACAGAATTCAGATTCTGTTTTCAACTTTATTTAGTGAAATGTAAGCGTCCATAGCCTATTGGGCCTAGTGACTGAGAGGTTGGTGTTTCGATTTGGCTACGTGAACACAATTATCACCATTTCGTTGTAAGAAAATTTTTTAGCGTTTTCATAGAATAGGTACTCGTATCCTATGTAAATCTATCTGTTTAAATGACTAATATAATTTTACAATATGAATCAGGCTGGATTCGAACCAGCGACTGTTCCCTTTCTGACTAAGACACCACTAGCCCAAGACCTTTACAATTATTGTGATCATATTGTGTTAATATCGCGACTTACGGCGGCGGCGTCCCTAATACTTTGCCAGATCATCATTTTAGTTTTAATTAATAGTGCCTTTCCTTTGATTCTTTAAAAAGGAATTTCTGGTGTCAGCCAAATGTTGTCGAAGTAACAATTAATTTTATACTAATTACAAGGTTGTAGATAAACTATTGGTATTTCCTTTTAAAGTGTTGATTCGACGGAAAATACAGACCGAGTAGCGGTAATTGCGCATAGTTAGAGTTACCTCACCGACAGGTTATTAAACTGTAAAAATGTGAAAATTTCAAAGACGTTTGCATTGTAAGGACACCTTGTTATAATTAACAATTTTTTTAGTGCAATAACTGTTATCGAACATCGGTGAATGTGATTTTTTGTGGAATTCTGTGCCCTTGTTTCAAATTATAAACCCTTTGAAATGTATTGTATAGACTGACAGATATCGAGAAGCCTAAATTATAGTATGTTAAAAAATCATTAATATTTTAGTCTTTGATATTTTAAAACTATAGTATAATGTCATGTCATGTGTATTTTAGATCTAACTTTTTTGAACAGTGTCATCTAGCCCGAAGCTGGCTTACTTCTTCGGCAAATAAGACCTAAATATTTAGATGACGTTGTCCGGAGCCTATGTCTCCTAGGGTTAGGTGATGTTTGTTTAATATCCTTGTAGATTGTAGTTAATTTACCATCAGAGGAAAATCTTCGTTGAATTGCATCGGACTTTCCATTAAACAAACCTTACATGCACCTCTAAAATTTCCTCATTTGGATATATTGCTGATATTATGTAGCTAGATTTATCTTCTTATTCTTGTCAAAAGTTGTCTTCTATTGGTATTTTCTTACAGCCTGGCCACGGGTTTCTGCGACGGCGGTGGAGGCGGCGGCAGCGACTGCGGAAATTCGCGCGTCTATTTTGCATGCCACGGAACACTCGCGTTCGCCGCCGCGACTAGTAAGGAAGTCTGAGAGCGAAATGTCTTTATCACAGTTATCTCGATGTTGAGTACACCAGAATGAGTGTCGAAACTTTCGTTTATATTAGTTTAGACTTATTAGTAAGAGATTATATTAGTAATTAGCTAGTATTTCAGTAATAAAAGTCTCGGTGTTCATTATTCGCGGCGAAAACAACTAAACTTTTTTGATCACGGGCCTAGTCGCCGCGACTGTCGCCCGACGCGCCGTGGCTTGCTCTGTCTGTACTGATTCATGTATTTGTTTCACTCGCACGTCGCGCCGCGCCGCCAGTCGCCCGTGCGATTCGCTCGGTACATTTCGCCGGTCGCTTCGCCGGTCGCCGCTCCGCGTGGCTTGATAAGTAAATTTCTATTCATTTATTCGAGTCGCTAGACGCTTCGCTTGTCGCACCGCGCGAATTTTCGCTACGGCGACAGTCCCGTGGCCAGGCGGTTAGATATAAAATACACAATATTTTGACTGCCTCGGTGGTGCAGTGTAGTAACTGCCGTTCCAAAGGTCCCAGGTTCGATTCCGGGTCGAATTAAATTATTTGTGTGATCCACAAATGTTTGTCTCGGAATTTTCTATGTTCAATATGTATGTATTTAGAAATATATAAGTATGTTTATCAGTCGTCTAGATCCCATAGCACAAGCTTAATATTAGCTTATTTGGGCTAGATGACGTCATGTGAGAATGTCCAAAAAAAATGTATTTATTAAAATATTTATTATTTGCTCTAGATTCGTGTTAGGTTTCTATACAATCAGGTTATTTCTTTCTTTTACAATTTGATTTAGCACTCCATCTGTTTCTTTTATTTAAAACCTTACTCCACCTTAATATTCTTAGCACCATATATGATTACAATAGAACAAAACATACGACAAGTGGGTATAAATAACAATAGCACGGTAAACTATAACCAAGCAAATTGGTAAGCAAGAACGTCGTGTTGCACAAAACTATAGTACTCGTACAATCTGAATTGCACCTAAAACTGTTAAATAGGATTCTATTTTCATGAATACTTTGTTATCCTTTTATTGATTGCATGTTTATTTTTTAAATAGTACCATGTTACTACCAGATAATGATTTGATTGATCGGAATAATAGTACAAGACTTATATGAAAAGTCTATGGAAATTGTACCGTACCTAATTTACTTGAAATACATGTAAGTAGGTATAGTTGAAAAAGGCGTAAGCTGAGCTTTGCGTTTGTGAAAAAATAAAAGAGTTTGTGAAAAAATAGAATAAAAAGGCTGTGTGTATGTGTGTGTAAAACAGGTCACATTAAACGTTCACGTACGTGCACTCACACAAATGCAAAGCTCGGCTTACGCCTTACCTACTGTATTTAACCTTCTAGAGCCAACTATACACAGTGGAGATAGAATTCTAATTGGATAAGTTTGTTAGTTATTACGTGTTACGTGGTCATTCTACCCTAACAAGACAAGCGATAGCAATGCATACTTTACTAGGCTTTACTTTACTTAATATGCAGCGCACAAACTATACTCAATTGAATAGGTATGTCTATATTTGATATTTTGGAACAGTTCTTTGTTAATTTTGTATTAAATACACGTCAAAAATTGACACTGCAACCGACTTCAAACTACCTAAATGCGAAAAAAAAAAAAGTACTTACCTAAATGTGACCAAATAGTTGTCGGAATTAGTACACTTGGGAAGTAGTAACTTCTAATTAAAAAAATAATCAAAATCGGTTAACCCAGTCCGAAGACATGAGGTTAACAAACATAAAAAATATATAGCCGAATTGAGAACCTCCCCTTTTTGGAAGTCGGTTGAAAAGTATGCTATAACACAGTTAAACAGATAGGTGTCAGACAATTTTATTGTTGCATTTATACATATTAGAGCAAGAGATACCTCTTATAAAAGATTGCAGAGAATACAAAAAGCATGTAAGTAAAACCTGGTAGTAGGCCTGATAGATGTTCTAGTTTCCGAATGTATGCTTATATATCATTATTTTTGAATATTTTTTTTTCTTTTTTTATTATTATTGTACAGATTAACAAAATACAAAACAAACAATAACAATATGTACAAAGGCGTGCTTCCAGCAGACCTTAGAGGTATAGAGGAGATAGATACTAACTAAAGAGAGAAGACGAAAGTGTAAATGCGTACCTATTCTTAAATTATAAATATATTACATACAACATTACATATAATATTAAATAATAGGAGAAGAAAATTAAATAAATTAAACTAATAAATTAAATACATATAACAGACATTAAATATATACACATAAGAACTTAATAATATAAGACTAAATCTTTATCTTTTATCCGAATGTATCTCTAAAACTACGCAACGGATTTTGATGTGGCTTTCACCAATAGATTGTTGAGTGTTTCTAGAGGAAGGTTTTTGTATATATACCTATTTTGTCAAGCAGGTGAAGCCTCGGGCGTCCGCTTGTAAACTATAAATAAGTGTAAGATATTGCAAAAATATATTGCTAACGAACCGCTATGAAATACCAATTCCGAAGAAACCGTTTATATTCGAGACATTCACCCACCCATATTATATTGCCACTTAAGGCTGCTTTACCCGTATTAAGTTGTCAAGTACTGTCAGATAAGTGTGTAACGTGTACGAGTGTACCAGAGTACAGGTGGCCAACCCGAGGTGATTGTCAAAATCATACATTAAGGAAGGATGTTCGAGAAAACTAAATTTTGTCTAAGTAAGTGACGACCAGCTACTTAACTGAAAAATAGAAAAACTTGCGCACTAGCAAGTAAATAAATAAATACGAGTAAGACTACAACTTTGAACTTATTACGTTATTACTTAATAGTTGTAACTTATTACTAAATTGACTTTTTACACGATGTAAGTTACTTATTTAGTTAAAATGTATTACTTAACTAAATACTTTGATAACTTAACAAGTGTAAACCAGGCTTTACGGGAAGTAATAAATGTATCTAATTAAGTACAATACAAAAAGTCATTGACATTATGCGGTAGACGATTAGGCGCAAGTAGGCGTTGGGAACAATTTTGTATTTCGGCTCACTAATCTTAAATTAGTCGTTCAGTTACTTCTTTTATGACGATAACTAATGTAATAACAAACCAGTTATTCGTTTTAGTTAACTTAAAAGTTTATGTAATGTAATAGGTACATACCTAATGTAGATAATTATGAAACGCTAATTCATTTATAAACTTATTTTATTATATAATTTTACAAAATGAATCACAAAAGCTATAGCCTTGGGCTAGACTCGAACCAGCGACTGATGACACCACTAGCCCAAGACATGGACATTAATATCGCTACTTACGGTAAGTAGGTACTTACCTATCACAAAATTAGATGTCTTGGGCGTTTTTTTTTTTCCGCGGCCTACAGCCCCGGCCGCTCAAACGTCCGTTGCCGGGCGTCTCTGGCTAGTGGTGTCTTCGTCAGTTGGTAGAACGTTCCTCCTGGAAAGGATCAGGTTCTCAACTCGACCGTATGTTTTTTTTTAGTTACCTCATATCTATGGATTGAGTGAACTGATTTAGATTTTTTTTTTAGTGAAAGCTTCTACTCTGTCGAAATGGTCCGTCCCATTTTATTTGGTCCCATTCCGACAATTATTTGGTAACAATTCAGTCATTTGAAGTCGGTTGTTGTGTCAATTTTTGACGTGTAATTTTAATATATTTTGATCATATCGACCGGTTTCGCCTAGCTTTATTTACAGTTTAACACATACCACACCAAATAAAGTCTCTGATGATGCCGTTAGGTGAAACCGGTCAGTGTGATGAAAATGGTACTTAACTACGATACCACGATATCGATACACGTATTTCAGCTTTAAAACTGTATACTGCCAATACCAATAACTTGGTACTTAAATATAAAAGCAAAGGAGACTAATGCCAACGCATAGGTATATACCTATACGACTACGAGTAAATTATACGAAGAGGTCAAAATAGCTATTGATAAGCTATCTATACGAATAAATAACAGGTTCGACTGCTGCATAATTATATCATGTCCTAGACTAGGATTTAAAAAAATTTAAAATAAAACTAGTTTGATCACCTCTACACCTCACGTGGAGTAGAGCGTGCCTGCTAAGAATTAATCACATTACTGAAGTGAAGATTATTATATGCGTTTCCTCGTGCAAAATAATTGATAATTATATATATACACTATTAGCGGACGTCCGCAGTTTCCCGCTTGACACAACCTATACCTAAAACCAAAGCAAGCCTCCAAATCTGTTGCGTAGTTTTAAAGATCTAAGCATGAATAGAGAAAGACAGGGTAGAAAATTTAACATGTGAGTAAGTACTCGTACTTTAGTAGAAAAAGGCCCATGATAAGACGAATAAAATGTATAAAAAAGATAAGATAAGGAAACAACATCAGGACAAGGAAAGAACACTCTTGTCCCAATTTCGCCCTATTTCCATCCTTCCTTTCTTATCCAAAGTCCTTGAGCATCTAGTGCATCGCCAATTATCTAGACATCTAACGCAACATGATCTTCTCTGTCCCCTTCAATCTGGGTTTCGGCCAGGTCACAGCACTGTGACAGCACTTCTAAAGGTTACCGATGATATTCGTTGGGCCATGGAGAATAAATCTCTTACTGTATTAGTGCTACTGGATTTCAGTAGTGCGTTCAACTCCGTGGACTTCGATATCCTGATCGGTATTCTTAAGTCACTTAACTTTTCCACGGAATCTGTGGCCTGGTTCGATTCATACCTTCACGGGCGCTCGCAGTGTGTCCGCCTTGATGACTTACGTTCAGACTGGCGAGACCTCATTGCCGGTGTACCTCAAGGTGGCGTTCTTTCTCCTTTGCTTTTCTCCATTTTCATCAACTCTGTCGTTCGAGTAATCACTTCTAACTTCCATCTATATGCGGACGACTTGCAGCTGTATCGTCATTTTGCGCTGAATGAATACAGAACGGCTATTGCTGCCGTTAATCACGACTTGAATGCCATTAGCAACTGGTCAAAATCTTTCGGTCTTTTAATAAATCCCACTAAATCTCAGGCCCTGATCATTGGAAGCAGGCAGATGAGGGGTGGTCTGGATGGAAATGGTCTTCCCCCTATCTTGCTGGATGGTGCTCCAATCGTGTACGCTAATACTGCAAAAAATCTGGGCGTGGTAATGGACAGCACTTTATCCTGGGAGACACATGTTGGCGAGGTCAGCAAAAAGGTGCACTACACTTTCCACACGCTCAAATGCCTCCAGAGCTTTTTGCCCCTAGATATCAAGGTCTCACTTGCTCAGACTCTAATTCAGCCTATTTTGGACTACGCGGATGCTTGCTATTTGGATGCTACTGAGGAGCTTTTAAATAAGCTTGAGCGCTTGCAAAATTTATGTATCCGTTTTGTTTTTAATCTACGTAAGTATGATCATGTTTCGCAATTTCGCAAGGAACTCAAGTGGCTCCCAATCCGTCTTCGGAGAGACACTCGGATATTATGTCTCCTTTATAATATCCTACATAATCCGACTTATCCTTCCTACCTGCGGGAGCGGTTCTCCTACATGAACACTCCCGGTACTCCTTGTAGATCTCACCTCATGTACCGCCTAAACTTTCCCTCCCACAAAACCGATTTCTACTCCTATTCCTTTACCGTTCATGCGGTCAGGCTGTGGAACTCACTACCCCCTGATATACAAAGCTGTAAAACTCTTCCTCTCTTTAAAAGTAAAGTCAAAACACATTATCTGTCCTCCTTACCCTAGCTATATATGGTAGTATATGTAAGTATTGTATATAAAATATAAAATAAAATAAAATAACGTTTATTATCTTTGAAATTTTCAGAAAATTATTTAGATTCGTCAGAAGTTGGTGTGACTCTACCGAGGGTTCCAAAATGCAACGAGACTGAGAAGAGCCCTCAAGAAACTCAGCTCGGCTTTTTTCAAAATATTTCATCTTAAATCTAATACAGAGTTATTTAGAAAGGAGCAATTCGTTACGTTGTTACAACCAGGCCGCCTTGTCATCTAAGAAATCATTAATACTATAATAAGCTTTATGGCACAATTTACTTTTTATTAGTTTTTTAAATTTATTGACAGATAAATTTGCTATTTCGGTTGGCAATGTATTGTACATTCGAATAAAGTTCCCCGCAAAAGAATTACTCACTTTATGAAGCCTAAATTTAGGAACAGCCAGTTTATCCTTATTTCTTAAGTTTAGATTATGATTATCACTATTTTTCACAAATTTACTTTTGTTCTTGTGGGTATACAATAAAATTTCATAAATATACTGTGAATACACTGTAAGGATGTTAATATGCTTAAACTTATCTCTTAATGACTCCCTAGACCCCATTCCATAGATAGTCCTGATAGCCCTCTTCTGCAACACAAAGATGCATTCAATATCGGCAGCGTTACCCCACAGTAGTATGCCATATGTCATGATACTGTGGAAGTAGCTGAAGTAGACAAGACGCGCCGTTTTAATGTCTGTAAGTTGTCGGATCTTTTTGACAGCATAGGCTGCTGAACTAAGCCTGGCCGAAATTTTCCCGATATGAGGCCCCCATTGCAATTTGGAGTCTAACGTTATGCCCAGAAAGACAGTGTCATCGACCAATTCTATTATATCATCCCTAACCTTAACACTGGTTTTAACAAGTCTTACATTAGGTAAGGTGAATCTTACACATTTAGTTTTATTTTCATTTAATAATAAATTATTAGCACAAAACCAGTGGACTATCCTAGAGAGGGTTATATAGCTCAGTATATATTTATCTATGTATATATTATAGCACCCATAGTTTATGTAGGTTTATTTATTTACTTGCACTGCACACACTTAGCCTTTTCACTCTTACTTCTCCTCTCAGGCCTGCTGGAAGAGATTCCTTTAGGAATAAGTAGTGCCCTTGTACTATGCTCACTTTATTCTTTTGTACTTCTGTTTCTGTTTATTTTTTTTGTGTGTATGTACAAAAATTATAAAATAAATAAAAATAAAAAGAAAAGGAGTGGCTGAGGAGATGTCGTCTGACAGGAAAATATGCGTGCGAAAAATAAGTTGCGCAAAGGCAGATGATGATAATGTTGTACAAAAAATTAAAATGTCATACACTATGATTTTATATAGAGAATTGCATAAATGTGTCACCTGTGTGTGGTATTGGAGCGTATCGACTAGACAAGGTGGTGTGGAGCGCCAACTACTGCCAACATCTGGGTCAGTGTGCCGGCCCGTAGCCAGTTTGTGACACAGACACTATGAAGATGCAATCTCTTAGGTTATTACTTATTAGCAGCTATTGGTGCAAAGTAGATAGCACAAAATAGTAAATTTTATCGTTATTATATTATCTTGTGCTACTTTTAATGAATGAAAGCCTAATTATTATAATAATAGAAAAGAAGTACAACTATTAATGGATGGACTGGTAGGGGTCAACAGGGACGGACATAATGCGACTAAATCGAAGATGGCATGAAAAAAGTCCAGAGTAAAAGTAGTAGTAACAAAAAGACAAAAAATTGAGGTGTGAGGTACACTGCGGGGCCTCAGACCCACAGCACGCAACCAGATTCACTCCTCGACGCGGGATAGAACCCAACCCCAACGACGCGGGGTTTTCATTCAGGCCGCGGTCTCGCGGAATTAAAAAAAAAGGTGTGAGGTACAGGGATGTTTGAATATTAAACAAAACACAACTGTTCTGTATAACGCTCTGAAGTATTCTGCTCCAACCAAACATTACTTGTAAATACTTATACTACGTTAACTAATGGCCCACTTCAAAAATGTCAGGATTGTAGCTAGTGGGAAAGATGCATGAGTAATTCTATGTTACTGTCTGGTTTTGGTAACTACATTTAAAGTCCCGGAAAACGCAATGGACCTGCCCTCTATTACGTGGATCAGTGTCATCTAGTGTGTGCTAGTCGAAGTGATTGGCGAAATTAGGGCGTAAGCCTTTGTCTATCTGGGATAAACACGTGATTTTGTAGGTATAGGTATATTTATAGATAAATGTGTTCAAAAACTATACTTATGTTTTCTATTTGGTTGTAAGTAGGTACTTGTATTGGATTTCTTGCTTGTGTTGTATACTGAATGAAAAACAACAAGAGGTTATAAGTACTGTCGGCAAAAAAATCACAAAGTGAAAGCCACAAAGTGTAATAAGTTTATACAAACAACGTGTTTAAATACGAGTAGCTAAGGTGTGTTGATACGAACGCTCCAATTAATCCGTCACAGTCCGCGTTTTTCTGCGAGCTGTACATACTTAAATAATAATGATAAAAAAACCGGCCCAGTGCGTGCTCTAACTCCGCGCGGGTATGTCAGACTCTTACTGACTAAACTCTGCCTTGTGACTTTAGCCGGGGAGGCTTCCAAGTCGTGAAATGAGGCGCTCACCACTCAGGGCAGTGGTGATGCAGCGTCACTCAGATGTCGCTGAGCATACGCTAATGAGCAAACAAATAAAATTAACGGCGGGGACCCCCATTGGGCCCCGTCGTGAGCATGAGGGGTCGGAGCTGTTGTGATGCTCGGGCATGGGGTCGAGAGGGAACCAGTTTCCTGAGCGGCTCGAAGGCGTACCAGGTCGCTGGTTAGTTGGTTGGGTGGATCAAGAAGAACGTGACGCGGTCTCCTAGTAACATGAGGGGTGTGCTGTAGAATAGGGCGCGGCTCGTAGTTGGCCGCGTCCTGTATGAGTGGGTTGAAGCTTTGTTGAAAAACCTGGTTGAGGAAGCAACCAGGTATTCCTGGATTGTGGGCAGGCTGAAGTCTCTGTGTAGGTCCGAGCTCCGGACGTACCAGGAGGCATCAGCTGCTCTACGGCAGAATTGATTTTGGATTATTTGAAGCTGATTAAGGACTGAGGCTCTGGCTTGGGCAAAGACTGGCGAGGCGTAAGTGAGGACTGGGCGTATGCATACCTTGTAGAGGGTACGTTTGTTGCGGAGGGACATTCGGCTCTTTCTACCGATCATGGGGGTAAGCCTACCTAAATAGAACCTAGCCTTGGTGGTAACTCGGCGGATGTGGGGTTTGAACGTTAGGCGTTCATCGAGGGTGACTCCTAGGTACTTAGATTCCCGTTTCCACGGGATCCTTGAACCTAGAAGCGAGGGTGGAGGGGGAAGGGGGCGTTTCCTAAGTTTGGCATTGAAGCAGGTTGCAGAGCTCTTGTCTGCGTTTACTTCAATGCGCCACTTCCTAAACCAGAGGCCTAAAGCGTTGATGGAGGGTTGGAGCCTTTTGATGGCAGCTGGGACTGTGGAGCTATTAACGTAAAGGGCCGTGTCGTCGGCGAACAGTGATAGTTGTGTACCTAATGTGGGTTGTGGAATGTCGTTAGTGTATAGCGTGTAGAGGAGGGGCGAGAGAGGGGAACCCTGGGGGACTCCTGCTGTGATGTAGTGTGGGGATGATAGTGTTCCTTCATGCCGGTAACGGAATGTGCGGTTGCTGAGGAAGGACTTGGTGAGTTTGACCAATCGGTCAGGCAGTCCGAGGTGGTGCAGCTTGTAGACAAGCCCGGCATGCCAAACCTTATCGAAGGCTTTGGCTACGTCGAAGAAGACCGCAACAGTCTTTTTCCTACGGGGATAAAATCCGTTCAGTGTGTATTCTACTATGCGATGAACTTGTTGTGTGCAGCAGTGTTGTGTACGGAAGCCGAATTGGTGTGGAATGATAGTGTCGTTGTCGGACAGGTACTCTCGAAGACGGGAGAGGATTGTCCGTTCAAAAAGCTTGCCCATAGCCTTGAGGAGGCTTATGGGTCTGTGGTTTGACGGGATGTGTAGTGGTTTGCCGGGCTTGGGGATGCCTATTACGATAGCCTCTTTCCAAGGAGATGGAAAGTGACAGATGTCGTAACAGGCGTTAAAAATGTTGACCAGAATGATGAACACTTGGATGGGCAAGTGCTTGAGCGCAGAATTAGAAATGCCGTCGGACCCCGGCGACTTTCTAACTTTGAGCCTTTTGACGTGTGAGGTGAGTTCGTCAATTGTGACTGGTGTTGGTGGAGCGGTGATGGGGAGGGAGTCCTTGCGGGCGACCTCCTCATCAACCGTTTGGATGTGAGCTGGGTCACATGGAAGTTTGGAAGGGGAGCATTGATCCGCAATGCTGTCTGCGAAGCACTCAGCCTTCTCCCCGTCCTCGAAGGCTACCGTGCCGTCGGGACGCGAGAGAGGAGGGGTAGTGAGAGTAGGGTCTGTACGGAGTGCTCTCGCTACTTTGTAGTAAGCTACATGGGAGGGGGATATTCCCTCCATAAGATCGGTCCAGCGGTCGTTTTTGTGTTCTTGGAGACGGGATCTAAGTAAGCGTTGTAGTCTGTTGGCTTCTGTCCTAATAGGGGGAGTGGGAAATTGAGCAGCCCGTCGAGCCGTAGTCCGCTTGGCCGTAATCAGGTTCCGGCGGCGGCATATCTGGCGGCAGCGTACTCTTCCTGGGAAGGGTCACTACACGCGAGTTATCTTTCACTATAGAATTTTCTAAAATTCGAAACCAGGCGGGTGAGAGACTCAACGGCGGAATCAATTTTACTCCCGCTGTCTAACGTGTCGGGGGAGAAGTCTTGTAAAGTTGTCGGGTCATCTAGAGTTGATGCTAATGAGGAGCTTACCGCTTCCCAGTTTGTGAATGTCCTAGTTGGAGGAGTGTGAGGATCGATTGAGCCTAGCTTTAAGAGCACGGGGAGGTGGTCTGAACTTACGTTGTCAAGTGTACCAACACATGAGAGTGTAGTCACACCAACTTCTGACGAATCTAAATAATTTTCTGAAAATTTCAAAGATAATAAACGTTATTATGTTATATTTTATTTTATATTTTATTTTATTTATTTTTGTACCTATCTGCCCCAGGGCTAGGGAGATGTTGTGCAATAGGGCGAAATCTAGGATATCGGGAGAGAGTGCGGCGTTGAGTGGGTAGTGAGTGTATTCGGATGGGCTGGCTACGACCAAGTCGAGGGTGGAGACTATGTCACGCAGGCGTCTACCACTAGTTGTGGTAGTGCGGCATGACCAGTCTGTGTGTTTGGAGTTGAAATCACCAAAAAGTAGGGTATGGTCCCCTAGCGAGAGAAGGGATCTAAAGTCTCTGATATCTGGTGATTTCCCTGAAGGAATGTAGACTGAGGCTATGGTCAGGGTTGGATGCCCTGTCATAGCCAGTTTACATACCGTTGCTTCTACTGTTATGAGATCTATGGGTGTGGGGATGGGTGTGCAGTGAAGGGTGCGTCTATAGTAGATCGCAGTGCCTCCACCTCTTCCTAACTGACGATCGTTCCTAATTAGGACGTAGCCGGGGATTGTGTATTTGCTACGGGATCCAGGTTTGAGGCCTGTTTCCTGCAGCAGAAGTAGGTCGTCGGATCGGATTTTCATGAACTCCTTGAGCTCGGAGTATTGACTGTTGAGGGACATGATGTTAAGGGAGATCACCTGGATCCCCCTTGGCCTACTCCTACCTATGGGACTCATCTACGATTGAAGGGCTTTAACTAATACCCTGTGCTCTGAGAGAGCCTTGATCCTATCGAAGGGGGTCTGTGCTTGGCACAGTTTGCCGTAAAGTATGGGGATTTCGTCCAAGTCGATGTTCTCCACCAACTTGGCGATGTGTGCGGCCTGTTGGCTCACCGTAGGGGGTGAGGGGATCGAGCGCTGTGGGCTCGGCTTGGGAAGCTTGGGGGCCACCCAGGCTGGAGGTGGGATGGGCTGTGGCAGGATTTTCTGCCTCAAGGCAGGGAAGTCCTGCGCAGACAGCGCGGGGGGGGGGAGGGCGAGCGTGGGGCGCAGGCCTCAGGGAGGTCTGGGTCCTTTGCTTCGCCGCAGGGGACGGGGATGGGGGCGGGGGGCACGTGGGCAACCCCTGTAGTTGGCCGTATGGCCGGATTCACCGCAAAGCACGCAGGCCGGGGGGGAGGATGGTACCCGGTCTTTGGGCCTTGGGCATTCGCTCGTGGCGTGGGGGGATAGGCACTTAACGCACCTTGGAGCTGCTGTACAGTTCCTTGCTGCGTGGCCGTATAATTGGCAGCGGTGACATTGACCCGGGATGCCGCGTTTGTGAGGGGGTTCGACTCTCAGGCCGGACAGGCCGCACACCGTAAGGGGGGTGCGGAAAATGTCCTTTACTGTGGCCTCGTTCTTGAGGACCACAAATGCAAGAGGGAAAGTTTTCCCTGTGCGGCTGGACAGTTTGGGAACTGCCTCAGCTGGGAATCCTTGGGACTTAAGGTCCTCAAGGATGGACTCATTTTCTAATTCGTGAGGGACCCCGCGTATCACCGCTTTGACTTTGCGCTCTTCCTCGAGCGCAAAGGTGTGATAGGGGTAGTTGTTAACTGCTAGGCTCTTAGTGAGCTTCCTAAAATCCTCGATAGTCGGGACAATTATCCTAATAGCCACACCTGTGTTGGTGGCCTTGGTGTATGAGATCTTCTGATCTTTGAGAAGGCGGGACACTTCGTCCCATTTGCCCTTCTCGCGGAGGAAGACCGGGGGAGGATCTTTGGGGCCCGCGGGCACCGGAGCGCAGCGAGTGGCTGGCTTGGTTGTTGCGGGGGGGCGGCTGATAACTAAATCCATGAGTGGAGTTAGTGGCCGGTTGGTGCCTACTGGAGGGATGGGGGAGCGGACTTTGCAAATCCGCTTCCTGGCTTTCTTGCTCTCAACGAGCTGAAAGGATAGGGGGGATGAGCACTCGGGCTCAAGGGTGCTCGAAGAGTCCTCGTCAGAGTCTGAGCACTCTGAGACGGATCTCTTCGAGGAGGAGGAGGAGCAAGTTGATGACGACGGCGATGCTGAGGGAAGGGATACCTCCATATCTATGGAGTCGGGTGAAGCGGGAGAGGCGGGGGCGGCCTGAAGGGCCTCGACTGCCCTAAGCAGGATTTTGACCAATTGACCATTGGTCATATCGCGGACGGCGAGGCTGGAGAGTAGGTCGTTGACGACCTGCTTATCCATCCTGTTGATGTTGTCCCCTGCCGTAGCAGGGGCTACGGGGGTGAGGGGGCGTGGGGGAATTGACGACGGATGGTTAGGTACCCTAGCGGTAAGACCTAACCTACCTTCCCTCTCGGAGAGGCCCGAGTGCACTGAGGGTTGGTCTGCCGACTTAACCCAAGCTTGAACGCTTGGGCGAGCCGTCGGGTCAAGCTCAATCGGCTTCGTTGACACCGTTAGGTATCCACCGATTCAACTGCGCACTTCCAAGTAGGTCACTCCAGTAATATCGTTCTGAAAAGAACGTACCACGGGAGCGCACTAAGTTGGTTGTGCGCTACACTGACCGTAGGTCCGATGCGTAGACGCTCGATGCGACGTAGCACAGCGAGGAGCAAGCGCTGCGATTGCGGGAGTTGGAGCAAGCGCTGCGATTGCGGGAGTGCGTAGCGATTGCGAGAAGTGTGGATGCCAACGTCTGCACGTGGCAAGCGGGGACTTTGATCTGTGTTTTAGCCTTGTCTAGCCATTGTCGATTTATAGCGAGACAAACGAACATCAATCAGTGCGACTGACGCAACACCCTCTGTCAAACTTTATTGACTGAGGGAGCGAAGCGACCGAAGATTGTGAATGATTCAACTTGCAGACTGGGGAGAATTTCTTTCGTCTGTACTTACCTCTACATCTCTACATCTACGGGTTCTGTCAGATCATGTTTGCGGCCGTATTTATCAACCGATTTTCATGAAACTTTACACACACACACACTCCTTGCTTACAATGAATAACATGTGAATGATATTTTTTGGATTGGATGAAAAATGAAAGAGTAATAAAGAAAATTGAAAAATACATTTTCTAAACAAAGCTCCCGAAGTCTACGGTTCACAGAACCACTAGTTTATATTCCTTCAAGTCAGCATAATACACAATCATAGTAATAATAAATAAAAAAGACATGAAAATCTATTGAAACCTGCTCCAGTCTTAAACCGAAAAGATTTAATAAAAGTGAAACACAGAGTACAGTGTTATTAAGATAGACAGATTCAACTGCATTGTCTAGAACAAACTCAAATAATATAAAATCACGACCTCTGCTAGTACAAAATTAAATACAATCTACTTCAGTTTGTGCAAATTATAAGCTGGATTTAATTTAACCCCGGAGTTGGTAAATGACTGGTCAAATTAACACATTAATTTGGAAACTGCCTCTAATTGAATAAGCGTCTACATAATATGAACTAGAACCTGCACATTTACTATCCACACTTGCACTTCCTGAATATATTGTGGTTATGGTCGTTTTCAACGAGAGTGTAAAGGTTCGTTCACACAGCCGCCGCCGTCGTTGTTAAGAACGGCACTCTAGGGGATAATAAATAACTTTCCCCAATCGTAATTTGAGGAGTAAGTTTAACTTCTTGCAAGTGAATGAACTTTGATACTACTGAAAGGAGCCATATATTATCTGAATTTCAAACTTTTCCTCTATTTAATAAAATTTATTAATACCTATACTGTCAGATGATTTATGTATTCATCCGCGTGCTCCATCATATGTAAACAATTTACGGTTATTTTGTTGAATGTTTGCCAAAACACACCGCTTCAAATATTATTGTTTGCTTAAGCAATATTAATGATAGAGATAAGCAGTTTTGACGTCTATGGTAGTCATAATACAAGCATTTTCTGGCTTCACACTATACTGATACACTTTTGATAAAAACAAAAATTAAAAGTTACTGCTAAAAAATTGTAGTTACACTGGTTGTAAAAAGGAGGTCTAAACAACAGACTTACACAACAATCAACAATCGTAGCTTAAAATATTGAAGGCGATGTGCCTAAGGCGATTGACCGACTCTGTAGCTGAGCTGATGGTTGTGAAACATACAGTATGCTTCACAACCATCAGCTACAGAGTCAAGAGTCAGAGTCAAGTAATCGAGTATGCTGCATACTCGATTAAATTTGACACATAGTTATGTATAACAAGCATCGTTTCCTCCGCCTTTCATATCCCTTCCTTAAGATTTGGCTTACACCTTTCATTATTGTAATCATTTAAATCGTTGTTTATTTATTATGTTATAAATTCTCACCTTTTCTCACCATTTTAGTTTATTTTGTATTTCTTTCGGCGCATCCATTTATTATAAACAGAATGTATCGAATTTCCAAACTTAAATCTTTAGTAGAACAACACAGAGCTGCTGTTAAAATAATGGCTATTTCATTGTTTACTAACTGAAGGGGTTACCAACTCACCAATCATTCATCCTACTAATATTATAAACGCGAAAGTCTGTGAGTATGTAAGTATGTAAGTATGTATGTATGTATGTATGGATGGATGGATGTTTGTTACTCTTTCACGTAAAAACTACTGAATGGATTTTAATGAAACTTTACAATAATATAGCTTATACATCAGAATAACACATAGGCTACAATTTATAAAGATATTGTGTGAATTGTTCAAAATATGACCCGGCGCGACGGGAACGGGAAAAAATCCAAATTACCACGCGGACGAATTCTCGGGCGACCAGTAGTTAATAATAAAGTTGCGTTAGAAGTTTGATTCTGAGATTTGTGTTGTGAACAAACAAAGAGTTTTAGTGTTTTCATTCTAAAACTGTCTATTTTTAAAACAAATCATGAATTTGCAAGTATGCACTATACGAACAAGAGTGCTTTTTGAGTGAGGAATCAATTCTATTTTCTATTTAATTTAAGATTTTCTATTTCCAAATTCCAATACGTAGAATCTTGACAGAGCCGTCATTGGCGACGTAAGATATTACGTTAATGTTTACATTGCATTCTTGTTGAAAAAAGTGTATGGGTAACCTCTCGACATGTGTGTTTGTGTACATAAACCGACTCAACGTGATTTGAATTAAAGCTGTGGCTACATTAGAATAATCATAGGTAAACTAAAACAGCAATTACTTTAAAAAAATATTCATCAAATCACACATATAAGATAATTGTTACCTATAATAATTTGATTATGCCAAGTTCTTTCATCATCAGATGTCAGCTGTTAATATATGTGGTCGGTATCAACAAAATACACATGAATTTGCACCTGTAACACAATGTAATTGAGCCATGTATAATTATTGGATAGAAACAGGCGTTACATGGCGAAAATCCATGACAAAACAATTTTAAGAAAAAACTTTTTAAAATTATATAATAGCATTAATTTTTAAAGTTTTACGTTTATGTGAGAAAGGGTTCAAGTTAAGTGTTTGGGAAAGGCTAGAAATAGTTAGAAGAGATGCGGACACCTTACTCAACGAACAAATAGATTTTCACACATCTCCCTTACTTAATCTGTTTACGAACAGACAGACACATTAATTGTTGTTGGTTTGTGTGTGTCATTTGGGTTTTCTACGCAACTTATCAAGAGACAGTAATTAAATCAAACAGATAAGGTCAAGTATTGGTGAATACCTATTTTTGGAACTTAGTTAGCATGATCTGATGTTTCTACCCACATTAGTTATTGTAAAGAATCCTACATCGCGATAATGAAATTTGCACGCGTTTACTTATAAGCAAACACGTTCCAACCACGAATTTTGCTGTTCTCTCTGAGACAGTCTTGATAATGCCTCGTTTAGAGGCGAAACAATTGTCGACGTTTTGTTGTCTTTTTGATTCTGCGAAAAATTAATGCTATTATATAATTTTAAAAAGTTTTTTCTTAAAACATTTTACTTTTTTTTTTTTTTTTTTTTTTAATTTCGCGGCCCAAGGCCGCCGCCGCTCTAACGTCCGTTGCCGGGCGTCCCTGGTTACTAGCAGAGGGTATGTCCAGTGGCGCCCGGCGGACTTTGACTACCCCTGTGGTCTCTGCGGGTGTTTGGTCGGGACGAGAATCCCGCGTCATTGGGGTCGGGTTTTATCCCGCGTCAGTGAGTGAATCTGGTTGCGTGCTATGGGGCAAGAGGCCCCGCAGCACGCAACCCTTCTAGCCTGCTTCTGTAAGGACGGTGGGTGGCGATCCCGCCGTCCTCAGGCCCCGATCATGGAGGACGATAGTCTTGGGCGTAGTCGCGTAGTCTGGGGCGGCCTGGCCGCCGACTACGGAACTCGGCGGGGAGGGTACGCTCCCTCTCCCTCCCGGCCGCCTCCTTCGCGAGCATGACTTGCTCGCAGAAGGACACGGCCGCGTTCCACCTACTCCCGCTGGATACCATGGCTTGAAGCATGGTCCCCAGCGAGAGGGTATCCACGCCCAGACCCACTACGAGGTCCCGGCGCTGACTCGCCCACGCTGAGCACTCCACCAACGTGTGGAGTGCGGTGTCGTCGTCGGAAACCTCGCAGTGTTGACACCGGGGTGTGACCTCACGATGCATGCGAAACAGATAGCTACCGAAGCATCCATGCCCGGCAACCACCTGCGTCGCACGGTACGTGAGGTCACCATGCTGCCTCTGCAGCCAATCATCCATGATCGGTCTCACCGCCGCGATGAAGATGGCACCCCCCTTGGGTTGCTCAAGTCGCACCCTCCATGACTCCATGAGATCCTGGCGGAGTTGGGACCGCTGGTCCTCGATTTCTCGAGACGCAGGCCTGTGGTCCCGCTCCAGCGCCTCCTTGCGCCATTGGAACAATGACGCAAGGGCTCTCGCTTCCAGGTCCCATGGAAAACATTTTACTTACCATTGTTTTGCCATGTATAATTGTTTGAGAATTATCATCAAAAATACTTCACTAAACTACTACCGTCTTCGCACAGGTCTTAATACAGTCTTAATTTTTTCTAGTAATACATCTATAAACTCAGAGATAAAGTGAAATTATTAATGAAATCGGCCAAATGATTTTTTGAGTTAAATACGAATATGTTTGGTATAGATCAATACCACAAAATAAGGAATAGTACTTACACACAGAACTTGCACTCCGACGTTAATTAAAGCACATTCTTTTGTTTACAGAGAACATTATTCGAACGTTAGGGTTGTCCAGTAAAGTAAAATATATACCAGCATAATGTGACCAATAATTATGACGTTAATGCCTCAATATCAACTCTTTGGTCAATGCCGTGTCACAAACAAGAGACAACCCTTACTGATTTACAACTTCAAGTTGTCGCTGACGTCACGTATTTTTGCGGTTGTTAGGCGAGTGACATAGGCCTGTCAATACCCTCAATTGCAAACCGTTTCCCACTTACCTATGTGTACTCAGCCTAAGTTGTAGAGGTAAAGTTTGCCAAACTAACATTGTACGAGTATAATCATGATCTTTAGATTTGCGTCTTGATTTGCATATTTGTTTAATATTTCATGTGTGTGTTTTCCCGAAGGGTAGACAGAGGCATATTATACGCCCACTTTTCGCTAGTAGATTTTTTGATCCCATGTGATAGGTGGTGAGCCAATTGCCGCTTATCGGGAACGCTTATGTTTGCCACAGCCTCGTCCGTAGATCGGCAGGTGTACCATTTACATGTAAGATGGACTTGGGAGTCTTGGGACCACACGAGCGGAACCTCGGACATTAATCAGTTCGTAAAAATAATAATAAATCCTTGATATTTGAAGTTGAATACAGTTCCGTACCTACTCATAATTCATCATATCTTTGCCCTCTAACCTCCGTAATTAATAAACAAACAGTGATGGACATTTTAATTGTGATCATAGATCATGACTCTATGGCTCTCTCGGTCACGGTCGTAGTCTCTTGTCTCTACACACATGATCGCGATTTCACCAGCTTTTCTTATTGCTGCTTCACTTCTATGATCCTATTCTTCCTGATATTACCCCAATCCTATATATTAGCCTTCCTCGATTACACTATTTAAAACAAAAATATTTTTTCAAATCGAATCAGTACTTCCTGATTAGCGCGTTCAACAGAGTGGCTATGGAATAACAGTTTATTCTCTATATACAGGGTTACTGGTTAAGTCGACCGGAATCCTTTGGGGTGGCATAGTTTCCATAATTTCTAACATTTTTCACTACGGAGTACCCTAGCCCAAACTTAACCGTTTTCTAGTTATTGGACTTTAAAGATTTTCTCAAAAATATCCAATTTTTAATCTAATTTCCTTTTTTTGTGGCATTTGCTTGCAATTGGTTTTTCTTATTGCTGTTTTACTGGTATCCGGACGGTGAGTCCACCGGCCGCCCCGCCTTACGGATCAGGACCAGTTTCCCACACCTTGGGAAACTGGCCCCTTTCGAGGCATGCGCTAAAGAGCCCCATCAGTCGAGGCCCGAGTTCATCGAGGGCCAGGACCCATGCACGGCCAGGAATGCCGTCGGGTCCGGGGGCAGTGATTTTCCGGCGTTTAAGCCGGAGTACTGCCGCACCTAGCTCCCCCACCCTGACTTCGGGTACGTCGTCCTCGCTGGTGCTATCCGCGTCGGGCAGAGACGGAGCCATGCGCGGAGGGACGTGCTCCTCCTCGTTGGAAACAGGGAGCCCATGACCCGCTCCAGCTACTGCGGCTGGAGACTCTGGGTCAGTGGGGGCGCCCTAGGTCGGAGTTTCTCCCTGACCTGTAGGTACGGGCGCCCCCATGGGTTCTGCTGCAGGGTCTCCAGGAGCTCCTCGCGGGCCGCCGTCTTGGCCCGCTTTATCGTCTCCTGGAGATTACCTTTAGCCTCCCTGTATGCCTGAAAAAGCTCCCCCTCTCGGGCTGCCGCGTCGTCTGGGCAGCGACGCCTCCGGCGAAACGTGGTGTACCGGCGGTGGGCGGAGATGCATGCTGCGCGCAGCTCTGCAATCTCCGGCGACCACCAGTACACCTGCTTCCTGGCCGGTCTGGGTGTAACCCTGGGCATCGCCGCATCACAGATTTGCGACATGGCACTCCTGAACCACTCCGCCTCGTCATCCACATCGGCAGGCCGGTCCGGCGCCGGAATCCAGGCCTGCACGATGGATGCCTCCAGGAGAGCCTCCCGATCCAGATGGTGAAGTGCCCAACGCGGATCCGGGGGATTTGCCACCGGCTGTGGGAGGTCAGGTGGGGGGGGGGACATCGAACCGGATGTACCGATGATCCGAGTGCGTCTCCTCACCCTCCTCCACGCGCCAGCCTGTAATACGGCGGGCGAGGTCAGGGGAGACGAACGTTACGTCCACGATCGATCCCCCCCCCCCCCGCCGCCAAAAGGTGGCGACATTCCCCCGGTTGAGGACCTCCAGACCACGTGTTATGGTCCAGTCCTCAAGAAGCCTCCCCTTGTCCCTGGTTTCCCGGGAGGCGTTGAAGTCTCACAGGAGCAGGACAGGCCGAGGACGGCACGCAGCGAAGACGACGTCGAGCTCAGTGAGCCATAGCTCAAACTGAGGCTCGTCAATGTTCGGCGAGATGTAGGTGGCCACGACTGCCAACCCATCATAGTCCGCCGCAACACACCCGCGGCCCCTTGCAATGATCGCAAGGCGGAAGTTGTCTGCGGCGTACCGGGCTTTCCGGGTGGACGTAGTACGGCTCGGCGACCACGGCCAAGTTTATGGACCACTGCCGGATGCTCTGGTACAGAAGATCCTGAGCAGCACGGCAGTGGTTCAAATTCACTTGCAGGATACGGATACGGGCGTCAGACATTAATTGACTTCTATAACCGCATCCCGCCGCGAAACAACTGGCCGCGCAAGGGCGGCACCCCCACCGCTCTCAGCGGACGGACGAGGTTTTGGCCTCGAGGCGGCGCAGGTTGTGCTGCCGACCCGGTGATCCGCGGTCTTACCCTCTGCCTCGCATCTAAAGCAGCGAGGCGGGGCGTCACAGGCACTTGCCTTGTGACCGGGCCGGCTGCAGCCGAAGCACCGATCGCCCACGGTGACTTCCGCTGTACACTGCACTCCGACGTGCCCCACCACCATGCACCGGAAACATCTGGTTTCCCGGGCACGAAGGAGGTGCACCTGCGCCTTTAGGAAGCCCCCTACGAGGAGGTTTCGTCCGTCCGCCACTTTCAGTGCCGCCGCGACGGGGCACTGGACGACTGTCATCCCGTGACCAGTGGAGCCGAAGGAGATATCTCCAGCCTTCACCTGGTCACGGGGGCAGCCGCCCGCCTCCATGACGGCGGAGACAACTTCCTCCGTCGTGGCCGCGTCATCCAGACCCGTGATGCGCAATGCGGCGCATTTGGTGGGTCTGGTGACGCGGATGGCTTCTTCGTCCAGCGCGACCCTAAGCTGAGCCGCTAGGGCGTCAGCTTTAGGGCCGCTGGAGGCGCTGGAGACCTCTAGGAGGCGAGCCCCGGTGCGTGTCGTCTTGCACCGGAACCCCCTTGTATGTCGATGGCCGAGAGGTTGACTGAGGACTTCACGGTCCTCAGTACGTCGGCGTACCCCACCCCTTTCTCCACACCTACCGTCGTCACCGTCAGGACGACGGCGGTGGAGCGAGGAGGGCGGGGCCTCTTCGGCGCCTTCGCCGCGACGGCTTTGGCCACTTTCTTGGTAGCCTTCGTCTTCCTCTTCTTGGCTCCCACTACTTCCCATCCCTCCCGTCTGGAAGGATGTACGGAAGCAACGGGAGCGACGTTAGAGGAAGACGAGGCGGCAGGGGTGCCACTCTTCTTACCGCGCCCCTTGGCCTTCCGGGGACGCGCTAGCGGAGGGCGGTACGCCCGGTCCTCCAGGACCGCGAGGCGCCTCTCGATCGCCGTCAGGACCTGCACCGTAGTCGGCACAGGCTGTGGCGGCGAGCCGGGCGCCGTGGTGGGCGCGGTCCTAGGCACCGTCTTCGGCGCTGGTCCAGCCGTCAGAGGAGGAGGAGGCGGCATGGGACCTGGAGGCGCCTTGACCACCTTGGTCAACTCAGCATCCTCCCGACGCAGGTCTTCCATCTGATTTCGGGAAGCAGTGAGCTCCACCTCCAGGCTCGCAACCTGCTTGCGGAGCTTCGCCTCTTCCTTAGTTACGCTCCGCGCGAGGAGCTTGTCAAGGGAGGATTGGGCTTCATCCACCAGTGAAGCCACAATCTTCTTCCTCCCCGACATATTCTTACTACCCCGCATGTCCGCGTTCATGCGGGAGAGAAAGCTCATGATCTCCCGCGCGGGCGGCACACCAATATCCCTGCGACTACGCAGGGACGGTACAGAGGACGGCGGTGGAGTTGGCGGGCGCACTCTGTAGGCGCCGAGACGCGTGCGCACCGTCTTCACTGGCACCTCCTCCTCCGAATCGCTGGCGAGGAGGGACCCCCACCCAGAGCAACTAGTTTTACGGTCGCGCGGCGGTCCCTCCTTCTCGAGGGTCCTCTTCTGCGAAGCAGAACGGCCCTTACTCTTCACACTACTGGGAGCTGACCCATCGTCAGTCCCAGCAGCAACATTTCCTTGGGGCGTCGACGTCGCGCTGCAACTAGGCGGTCCCCCAAATCAAAAGGCATTGAAGTCCGTTGTTCATGCAATATGTCGTCGGTTGAGACTGCCCGGGGAAGGGCAGTGTCAGGACCGGGGGTCTCGTCAGGCTTATTCATAATAAGCACAATTTCTTCTGTGTTGGCTACTCAAGTTCTCGATGTCGACGTTCGGTCACCCAACTTGCCACTGCGTTACCGTGGTCAAGTTGGGGTCCAGGGCGGACGGCGAGGACGTAGTCTAATCTCTTGGGGCCCCGCCCCAACCAGTAACCCTGTATAAAAATGAATCCCTATTTCCCTTGGTCACGACATCACGCGTGAACGTCTGGACCGATTTGGCTAATTTGGGTCTTAAAATATTCGTGGAGGTTCAGGGAAGGTTCATAAGCAAAATTTCAGGCGGTACGAAGTTCGCCGGGACCACTAGTGCTGAATATAAATTGTGTTTGTCTAACCAGAGAGATCATTTTCATGGTCATTCTAGATATTTTCAGGGCACTGAGTGTGCAATATAGTTCTATTGCTATTCTACTATAATTCTAACTAGCAACCCTTAGCGCAAACTGCGCAAGTAATTTTTATTTTTTATTTTTACTTTTTGTCAAATTTCTAATCTTATCGCACCACTTGAGACCACGACCTTTCCAACGGTGGGCCACTCTTGACTGTGCGACTCTAAGTTTAGGAGGAGAAGCGGTTTCACTGGCGTATTATATAGATTGCAAATAATTATTTATTAGCGCACATCATAACTACTTTATATAAGTATACAGATAATGTTATCAAAGTACATACTTATTATAATTTGGCACAGATTATTGTAGATAAACCTTTGATGGATTATTAATTTATATAGTAAGTATTTAGCTTATGATAAGTGAAATAGTTTTGTTTTTATCAGACAGATACTTAACAGACAATACCTACCCGATAGGTTCTAAATACATACATAAAGAAACAGTCACGGTTACTTCCCGAAAAGGTATTCAGATCAATAACCATTCTGTAATCTGAACCTCAACCAACAATCAAACAACCAGGACCGATTATAATATACCTTATAGGATACCTACCTAGTCAGAGGTAGTACCTGCGAGGCCCGTCCTCCTGTTGCGGATGGGGCCCCCCTCAGTCCGGGCATCATATATTACATACATGCCAGCACGTATGGCTACTGCAATATTATTTTCAAGCGACTTCCATAAAAGGAGGTTCTCAATTCGACTGTATGTTTAAATGAAAGCTGCTACTTTCCAAATGGTCTCATTTCAATTTGGTCCCCTTCCGACAATTTTTTGGTCCCACTTCGGTAATTTGAAGTCGGTTGCTGTGTCAATTTTTGACGTGTATTTTATATAATACCTACATGCTGACCACACAATAAATACATATATAATTATACCTAATATCTATATATAGAAATGGGGAATGCCCCCCCTTAGCTCTCGAGAACTGCTTATTCTCCAATGATTGTTGACACCTCTATGGATAACCCTCGATCTGGAGGCAAGCCAAAAAATCGAAAATTTGACCTAGCCCTGGTCAAAATTTATAGGCCAAAACCTATAGCGTGGTGCGGCGCGAAGTACTGCGCAAGACACCGTACTAGGTATCATAGATTTTCCTAAACGTATGTCATATAGAAAATGACCTACAAATGAATATGTTGCCGTAAGGAAAATAAGTATAGGTAATATATTTTACGAGTATTTTCCTGTCACAGATTTTGCTAGAATTCACATATTATTATCATCACTAGTTGTAAGGTCAGAAAGACGAGAGGGAGAGAGAAGAAACAAAGAAAAAGAGACCCAAAGGTTTTCTTTTAAACATCCGCTTTCTAAATTTTAAAATCGAACTGGGTACAATGTATCTGGCTTTACTGGTCTACAACTTCGGATATAAAATACGTGTTTTTTTTGTGTGTGTCTATGTCTCTGTTTACCCTGGAAAGAAACAAACAAACTAGGTTGATAATCTTTAATTTATATTTCGTAGATATAAGATATAAAATTGAGAAATAGGTACCTACCTAACTTTAGTTTGCTTGATACTAAATACCTCATGAACTTTAAAATATAACACGTAATAAGAGTAGGATCTCCAGGCTCCAGTGAGCAAATAAATCTAAAATTAGAACCGCGCATCCCACGCAGACGAAATGATAAGAAGTTATGTATGATTTACTAGTGTTTCGTCCCTGTTTCCCTTCAGTTTCACGTCGTTTCTCTGCCGAACGATAGTGGCCTGGAACGCCCTGCCTATGCACGTGTTTCCTCCCACATATAACCCTGGGTTCTTTAAGCGGAGCGTGAAGAGGCACATCAGTAGGTCGTACAGTTGAGGGCCACTCTCTATAGTATTGTGTTAGAGTGGCCCACAATCGCTAGACGTCTCGTCACAACTTACCACCAGGCGGGCGGCGTCAATTTGGCGAACCCAATATAAAAAAAAGAACAAGTGTGATGATGTCATAATGAGAAGTTGTGGAACGATTAACTTCGTCTCAAATGTACCAGTCTATAGTTTCATTCAAGTCTCAGCATCAATTTCATTGCCAATCTCAATAAAATACACACAGACACACATATCACGCCTATATACCGGAAGGGGTAGGCAGAGGTGCAGTACACACCCACAAATTGCCAGTATTTTTAGTCCCACTTAACAGGGGGCAAGCCTGTAGCCGTCACCGAGCATATTTAAAATGTGTGCACATTTATATGTCAAAAATAGCCGAATAAATTTGATAAAAAGTAGCAGCTATATTGTAATTTTGAAAAAAAAAATTTCAACCCGTTGCCTTGCGATGAAATGTCGATAAAAGGCAACCAAAACTTAAGTGCCAGCCGCTACGGCCCAGCCAATTAAAGTCCTGGGCGTCTCGGACTACGTATTTAGTAATAGGTCCCGTTTTACCCTTTGGATACGGAACCCGATAAAATGAATATAAACACGATAATTTTTATAAGTTATTTAACTTGTTTACTCTTAACAAAAATGTTCTCAACTATGTTCTGAATGACCATAAACTTTGGAGAAAATTGTAATTGTGGTCAGATTACGCAACGTACACTGGCGCTTGCGCAACTTCGCAGTATCTGACAACTCGCGCTATTGTAATATTACATAACCATGACTTATTACATTTTTATATCCTCTTATTAAACAGATTAACATAACAAACATATGAGAAGGGCCTCATACTTTTCAAAGCTAACATTATAATATGTATTTATAGAGTTGATAAATAATACTGGTAATACTTAGTCTGGTTTGGTTTGGAATCCTGGAGTTCAGATTAAAGAATAACTATTCTGTAATCTGAACTTTATACAGATAAAACTATATCTGTAACTATCCCTGAACCTAAACTCCGTACATAATCACCCATCGTCCTTTCTAAATGCTATTCTTGCCAAAGAGTTAATAACAGTACAGGCTCTTGCTGACAAAAATTAATACAACAACCCACTTCAAAATAACACAACAACCCACTTCAAAATAACACAACAACCCACTTCAAATTAACACAACAACCCACTTCAAATTAACACAACAACCCACTTCAAATTCACACAACAACCCACTTCAAATTAACACAACAACCCACTTCAAATTAACACAACAACCCACTTCAAATTACCGAAATGGGACCAAATTGAAATGGGACCTCTTGGTAGCTTTCAAATAAAATAAAACATTATAAAATTGGTTGACCTAGCTGCAACGCAACAAACTAAATTAAAAAAAAACCGTACCATATTTTAACTTCTGCGGACCACCGGTTGGGAACCACTGATTTCTACTAAATCATACAACCCTGAGCTGTAGTAAGCTGCGTTGGAGAACTTGGTTTCAAAAACATATAGAAAAATTGAGTCCCTCCTCCTTTTTTGGAAGTCGGTTGAAAAACAATTAAGAGGGAGATAGCAAGAGACGTAGATATTTCTGACGTTGAATATTGTATTGTACTTAAAGTAGAACAATTACATCAATCTTTACTTTTGAAGAATGCGAGCAAAAACGAGGTTTTGAGGGTTAATATCCAATTAAATAATACTAAGTCAATACCTAATATACATTTCTATAATTAACAATCATAATAGAGATGGCATAGTTCTGTTTAAAATAGTTGCAATGTATCTTAATCAATAGCTATTACTCATTATAATGACGCTTGCTTTCTGCATCATTATTATTTTGTAATAATGTGGCATACAGCGGTACTTGCTACCGAGTGTGTCTCATCACTATTCGGTACACTTTTGACGATACATAGGGTTGTCAGTCTATAAAAGCCATAAAAACTAGATTAATTTACTGAGGGAGCGAAGCGACCGCAGTCTCCGTTTGAACTTGCAGACTGAGGAGAATTTCTTTCGTGTGTACCTACCTCTACATCTCTATATGTACGGGTTCTGTCAGATCATGTTTGCGGCCGTATTTACCAACCAATTTTCATGAAACTTTACACACACTCCTTGCTTACAATGAATAACATGTGAATGATATTTCTTGGATTGGATGAAAAATGAAAGAGTAATAAAAAATTGAAAAATAAATTTTCTAAACAAAGTTCCCGAAGTCACGGTCCACAGAACCACTAGTAAGTAACTGGTTCACATTGAATCCAAATACTCAACTTGGCTTCAACATTGTAATATTATTCCAGAGAAAACCGAAACTAGATATTTTGCTCAGGAAAGGTAATTGAAAGTAGGTGCACGACAAAGGCTTTTATTTTGGTTTAGCTATTTCTATTCTTATTTCATCAAATTTAGAATTCATATTACATAATATATTATTAGATATATTTGCATACCGCGGCATAGTTCTCAAGTAGATTAAATAAGGATAATAATAATGTAATAAAATATATGCCGTGCCGTGCCGCGCCGTCATTCTGCCTTTAGTCAGAATACGGATACTAATTAAATTATAACAAATTAATCTAATACATATCATTGAAATTAATATTAAAACCAGACGTAACCCACGTACACATTTAACGCAAGTGGTACACTTACATACTTCTCTAATTATATAACATAACATTATGTTAGTAGGCTAGTAACTGTGCGATATCTTGCACTTACTTCCGGAGGTACTCGTAGCTATCCATTCTCATAACGGTTAAGACAAATTATCATAATTGTTATGTACTTAAAATCCAAATTAGCACCTAATAAATTATACAGTTAGAAGCCGAACGGTAACTTATGACCAAGAAAGTGTTAGAAAGATTATTTGATACCCTGTTTTGCAATGTCCAATAAATTAATGAAATAAAAGTAAGATTTTGGAAGATAAATGGACGAATGTAAAATTAATAAAAAAACATTTCTACTCTATCTATTTTTCACACAGCATGCCACGAAAAAAAGAAAACTCATTTTGTAACTATTTTCATTACCGCTCCACTTCTAATGGTGGTGATGTTAGTTACTCGATACAGTTTGCTCGATAAATGTCATGTGCAATTATTATAAGATTTTCTCATTTCAAACCTGTACTTTTTACACATTTTGTAAACGTAAATAATCAACACAGGTTTATAATATTACAAAAGACACAGATAAATTAACATATTTATTCTGTATAGACAAACAGACACAAATCACATCTTTATAGAGTTATTACACCCACATTTCGCCATGGGTGGCGAGTGGCAACCCTATTGCTGTTTCTGGGGACTTAGTATATTTGCCAGAGAGATTACTTGAGTTCTGGAGATGTTGTTAGATCCCCTTAGCACATATAATATTACCTTATTTAAGATATAAATAAGGTAGATAGGAATAGTAAATTCTCACATAAGCACTATGAAGTAAACAGACATAAGATGCGAAAGTCCAGCTTCTCAGTTCGAAATAGAGAAAGCGGATAGATCGCCTACTTAAAGACTAGTCTAGCTCTAGACCCTTGACTTACAAACAACTGGCCTGTATTTCTAGTATTTGAGTTCAATGAACCTTGATAGCATATCATATTGTAATTACGAGTATACTTTACGTGCCGTACCGCCCGCGTGATTTAGTTTACTCGTTCCCGGGTCCCGTGGGAACACATTACTGGGATAAAAAGTAGCCTATGTTACTCAGGGTGAATGTAACTTTCCAATGGTGAAAGATTTTTTGATATCGGCACAGTAGTTTTTGAGTTTATTCATTACAAACATACATACAAAAATACAAATCTTTCCTCTTTATAATAGTAGTACATGGGGCACACTAAAAGTTTTGCACTTCTAGCTAATCGGAACTATTTGAATTTCGAATGTTATATTTTTTTAAACGTTGCAACCTTCTTAGTAATAAAAAAAAACAATTGGCGGGAAATCATTTGTCAATTGTTTTTTATCACACATCAAAGTTCTGCGTATGCAACGAAAATGGAATTAAGTCGAAAAGATTTTAGAGCGATGATTTTTTTATGATTTTAAAAGTTCTCTCTCTCCGCAAGACTGTGCCGCTCGTCTTCAAAATGCTTTTGGGAGAGAAGCACCTTGTTTGAGCACCGTGAGGCGATGGTTTGCTGAATTTGAGAGAGGTCGAGTTTCTTTACATGATGAATTTCGTGAAGGGCGGCCTTCAACTGCCGTCAACGAAAATAATGTGGCTGCTGTTAAGCGGTTAATTGAAGAAAACCCGCGGATTACCTATGAGACAATTCGAGGACTATTGGGGATTGGTATGAGTCAAATCCAGAAAAATTTACACGAAGAATTGAAAGTTCGGAAACTTTGTTGTCGTTGGATCCCTCATGAACTGACAGCGGAGCAGAAGCGGGCTCGCGTGGAATGGTGCTCACAGATGCTACTGAAGTACGGCCACGGATATTCTAATGCTGTTTATGACATTGTCACAGGAGACGAAACGTGGATTTATTGTTTTGAACCCGAAAAAAAACAGCAATCTTGTGAATGGGTGTTTGAAAATGAGAACGAGCCAACAAAAGTGAGACTGGCGAGAAACGTTGGTAAAAAAATGATCGCGTTTTTTTTCTCAGCTATGGGTCCCATCTGTACAATTCCACATGAAGATCAAAAGAGTGTTAATGCCGAGTGGTATTCTACCATTTGTTTACCCAGGGTGTTAGAAAAAGTTCTATGGCAGTCGTTAGGGGTAGTTGGAGCCCTAAATCAAAAATCCCACCGGTCTAACTACAGAACTTCGATATCGCCCATGGGTTGTAAAGGTCAGATGGCAGTCGCGAATCGCAGTTAGACTGGAAAGCCGACCCCAACTGAGTTGGGAAAAGGCTCGGTGAACGATGATGATGATGATGGTGTTAGAAAAAGTTCGCGAAAGACGACCCAAAAGCCGCGTTCTCCTACATCATGACAACGCTTCTTCACACACGGCCAACAAAACAAAGTCATTTTTAGCTTCCAAAAAAAGTACAACTCGTCATCCATCCTGCACATAGCCCCGACCTAGCACCCTGTGATTTCTGTATTTTCCCCAAAATCAAAGATTTGATTAGAGGTTTCACTTTTACCAACTCCGAAGAGGCAGTGATAGCGTTCAATCAGCACGTAGAAAACATGCCTTCAGACCTGTAGTCCTCCTGTTTTAAAAAATGGTTCGATCGCATGAAAAGCAATAACCATAATATTTTGGTTATTGCTATTAGCCTAGTTTAGAAGATTTTTATGAATGTAAATATTAATTGTAAATAAATCAGTGTCACTATCTGAATAAACTCCTTAGTAAAGTTAGATATTGCTAAGGGAGTGGCTTCCTAGGTCTGTGGATATTACAAACTGACAAAATTCTCACAGAGCTCTATTTTCATTGAGACTGTCCCCATCGATCCCACTTCTGATAATAAAGTTATTCAAGGTTAAATCTCAAAGTTTTCGGTTTCTATTTATTTTTGTCAAATGAAACTTGTTTATTAAAAAAATATCTTCAAAAATGATCTGGCTTGATTACCGCACCTATTACATTGACCCTTTAAAATTACTGTCAAAATAAGTGTGTTATTCATTTCTGCCTACCCCCTCGGGGATATAGGCGTAATTGTATGAATGTAAGCATATCTACAAGTATCTAAGTTTCTAAACTCGCCATCTTGTGTTTACTTCAGAGTATGGCAATAAATAACAAGGTTGCAGAGAAACCACAACTGCCTTTAAAACTTGTAGTATCATCCTGCACTAAACGTGATATGGATGTATAATGCAAAGGAAAAACCGCCTTTAACTCGGACAAACAGATCTACTTCCTTCTCAAAACGTGGTGAGCATAAGGTATAGTATAGTAGGTATTTTTATAATTTTAAAGCATTATATTTGCTTTACAAGATGCAAAGGGTATCAAATTTAAAATCAGTAATCTCCAAAACTATTGATAGGAGTGCTTCAAGCTGTAATCCTCATATTTGAAATCTCAATGAAAACGTATTTTGACAACGCTAAAAAATAGTCATGAAATAGTCATAAATAGTCGTACATGTAAAAAAAATAGTCGTATTATAGTTTCGGCGTTACAGCTATAAGTTAATGAGGATTATGGCTTGACCGTCAAGCTATAATCCTCATCTCTGGTGCAAGCAAACGGTAAAGCCTATCGAATTGGTTTAGGTTCCAAAAAATAATCATGAAATAGTCGTAACGACATGCCAAATCTCAGAAATAGTCCTTCAAAGGTTCCAGAGATATAAAGGTAACCTGATGAGGATTATGCCTTGAACATTTGAAAACTTCAACTTTCTCCGGAACGCCTGCGATTTTCGGTTTAAAGTTTATGCCAAAAAATAGTCGTGAAATAGTCGTATGAACGACTATAAATTTGAGCTGCTTTAATTTGAAAAAAAAAAATAGTTTTCGTTTGCTCTACATTTGTATGGAGTACAGTCGTGTACAAAATTGATAACTTCATATGTTATTATTGTGAAACATTTATAATTTGTATCCTTATTTATTACAATCGAAAGCTTGCAAATACGTACATAACTTGTATAAATCTCAGTACATTTATGTTTATATCACAGCAATTAGTTTTGATCACAAATATCACAGTTAGTTCAATATGTGTTGGTGTGGGATTAGTTCATTCAGTTTGTTTCTAGAAAATTTCAATAGATGTGATAGGTTGCGTGCATTTTCTAAAATCACAAATTCCATAAACGAATCCGACACCAACAATATCAAAAACTTTTAATTACTTATATAGAATAAAAGTATAGTAGAGTCAGCTTCAGAGAAAAGGAACCCCCCTTGATAATGACATGAAAATTTTTGAATCATTGTGTATATGGTATGTTGGTCTAGTGGTTATGACCGCTGCTTTGTGGACACGGCAACCGGGGTTCAAATCCTCCGACTTAAGTTCTTTTTTTATTTATATATTTATTTTTTTATTTTCTTAAGCACTTTTTGTCAGTTAATATTTAAGGAATCAAATTTTATAGTAGGTATGAGGTTTGTAAGAAAAGATAGGCTTATTGCATAAACAATATTAATTTATTTCTTGAATTACATTACCTGGTTGAGTATACAGTTTCTATCTGAGTTAAATTGGGGTTACTTATTTTTAAATTTTACCTGACCTAAATTTATTGACAAAATATAATACCCTAAGTGAAGTATAAAATGTTTACTTAATATTAGATAATTCTAGAAACATAACTACAATATTTATTTACTATTTATTTAAAGTTGCAAACATTAATTTTTTACACTCTGTATAATCTTTGAATATAAAAGAATGGTTGAAAAATGAAATGTTATTTGTTCCTGTGAATCACAAAGAAAGAACCAATATGCTAAACTATAACAGTATAGCAATATACATCTTCCTCTTTGATCACATTTTCTGATAAGTAGGTAACCCTTTTAACACAACATTAGAAAAATATGTGAGGTCAGATGGTGCATCGTTAACACATTAGAAGATTACTAAACTTGTAAACAAAAACTTGTAATGGGATTATGTATTAATAATATAATATTATTATTATGAATGTTAGGACACTTTATACACAGCGTCATCTAGCCTAAAATAAGCACCTTAATGTGATATGGATACTAGACAACGGATATAATACTTATTTTAAATATTTTTTTTAGATTAATTACACCCAGACACATAACAAATAATCGTGTTCAGCACACAAAGATTTGTCCTGGGTAAGAATCGATAAACTGCATTAATAACGGAGAGATTAATAATCAGAATATCTTGTCATTGTCTTAAAAACTTACTACTACAAAAAAGTTTTAATCATAATAATCACAGTTGTTCCATCACCAATCGATATTTCAAAATGTAGACAAATGAGTTGCAAACTTTCATATCAATTGCATTAGAGGTATTAAAAAATCTACTTCTTATGATGAAGTTAAATCAATAATAAAAAATATATTTGGCGTAGCTAATCACAAATATAAGGGTAGTAACCTCAACGGACAGGAAACACATGAGATTTATACAAGTTATGTACGTATTTGCAAGCTTTCGATTGTAATAAATAAGGATACAAATTATAAATGTTTCACAATAATATCATATGAAGTTATCAATTTTGTACACGACTGTACTCCATACAAATGTCGGGCAAACGAAAACTTTTTTTTTTTCAGATTAAAGCAGCTCAAATTTATAGTCGTTCATACGACTATTTCACGACTATTTTTTGGCATAAACTTTAAACCGAAAATCGCAGGCGTTCCGGAGAAAGTTGAAGTTTTCAAATGTTCAAGCCATAATCCTCATCAGGTTACCGTTATATCTCTGGAACCTTTGAAGGACTATTTCTGAGATTTGGCATGTCGTTACGACTATTTCATGACTATTTTTTGGAACCTAAACCAATTCGATAGGCTTTACGGCCCCAGAAGCGGCCCCAGGACCGACCCCTGCGGAACACCGCACGACACATCTCGCCGAGCTGGCCCGAGCCAGCTGGGGAAAGCTATGGTCCTCTCCGAGAGATAGGCCCCGACAATACGACGGAGGTAGAGAGGCGTTTCGTGATACACGAGCGCCTCCCTAACGCAGCTCCATGGCAAGGTGTTGAACGCGTTGGCGATGTCAAGAGACACCGCCACCACCACCTTGCCCTGCGAGACTGCTTCCTCCGTCAGGCTCTTCACGCGCATGATCGCGCTCACGGTGGAGCGTCCCCGACGTAAACCGAACTGGTTATCCGCCAGGTCTGGCCCCACACTCGTGAGATGCTCGACGAGGCGTTCCGCGATAATTCGCTCAAAGAGCTTACACACCTCGTCGAGCAACACGATCGGCCGGTATCCGGACGGTGAGTCCACCGGCCGCCCCGCCTTACGGATCAGGACCAGTTTCCCCGTCCTCCACACCTTGGGAAACTGGCCCCTTTCGAGGCATGCGCTAAAGAGCCCCATCAGTCGAGGCCCGAGTTCTTCGAGGGCCAGGACCCATGCACGGCCAGGAATGCCGTCGGGTCCGGGGGCAGTGATTTTCCGGCGTTTAAGCCGGAGTACTGCCGCACCTAGCTCCCCCACCCTGACTTCGGGTACGTCGTCTTCGCTGGTGCTATCCGCGTCGGGCAGAGACGGAGCCATGCGCGGAGGGACGTGCTCCTCCGCGCTCGTCGGAAACAGGGAGCCCATGACCCGCTCCAGCTGCTGCGGCTGGAGACTCTGGGTCAGTGGGGGCGCCCTAGGTCGGAGTTTCTCCCTGACCTGTAGGTACGGGCGCCCCCATGGGTTCTGCTGCAGGGTCTCCAGGAGCTCCTCGCGGGCCGCCGTCTTGGCCCGCTTTATCGTCTCCTGGAGATTACCTTTAGCCTCCCTGTATGCCTGAAAAAGCTCCGCCTCTCGGGCTGCCGCGTCGTCTGGGCGGCGACGCCTCCGGCGAAACCTGGTGTACCGGCGGCGGGCGGAGATGCATGCTGCGCGCAGCTCTGCAATCTCCGGCGACCACCAGTACACCTGCTTCCTGGCCGGTCTGGGTGTAACCCTAGGCATCGCCGCATCAAAGATTTGCGACATGGCTCTCCTGAACCACTCCGCCTCGGCATCCACATCGGCAGGCCGGTCCGGCGCCGGAATCCAGGCCTGCACGATGGATGCCTCCAGGAGAGCCTCCCGATCCAGATGGTGAAGTGCCCAACGCGGATCCGGGGGATTTGCCACCGGCTGTGGGAGGTCAGGTGGGGGGACGACATCGAACCGGATGTACCGATGATCCGAGTGCGTCTCCTCACCCTCCTCCACGCGCCAGCCTGTAATACGGGCGGCGAGGTCAGGGGATGCGAACGTTACGTCCACGATCGATTCCCCCCCCCGCCGCCAAAAGGTGGCGACATTCCCCCGGTTGAGGACCTGCAGACCACGTGTTCTGGTCCAGTCCTCAAGAAGCCTCCCCTTGTCCCTGGTTTCCCGGGAGCCCCACGCCTCACTCCAGGCGTTGAAGTCTCCCAGGAGCAGGACAGGGCGAGGACGGTACGCAGCGAAGACGACGTCGAGCTCAGTGAGCCATAGCTCAAACTGAGACTCGTCAATGTTCGGCGAGATGTAGGTGGCCACGACTGCCAACCCATCATAGTCCGCCGCAACACACCCGCGGCCCCTTGCAATAATCGCAAGGCGCGAGTTGTCTGCGGCGGACCCCCCAAAGATACAACAGGCCGAGCCGTCCTCGTCCACCGGGCCTCCCGGGTGGACGTGGTCCGGCTCGGCGACCACGGCCAAGTTTATGGACCACTGCCGGATGCTCTGGTACAGAAGATCCTGAGCAGCACGGCAGTGGTTCAAATTCACTTGCAGGATACGGATACGGGCGTCAGACATTAATTGACGTCCATAACCGCATCCCGCCGCGAAACAACTGGCCGCGCAAGGGCGGCACCCCCACCGCTCTCAGCGGACGGACGAGGTTTTGGCCTCGAGGCGGCGCAGGTTGTGCTGCCGACCCGGTGATCCGCGGTCTTGCCCTCCGCCTCGCATCTAAAGCAGCGAGGCGGGGCGTCACAGGCACTTGCCTTGTGATCGGGCCGGCTGCAGCGGAAGCACCGATCGCCCACGGTGACTTCCGCTGTACACTGCACTCCGACGTGCCCCACCACCATGCACCGGAAACATCTGGTTTCCCGGGCACGAAGGAGGTGCACCTGCGCCTTTAGGAAGCCCCCTACGAGGAGGCTTCGTCCGTCCGCCACTTTCAGTGCCGCCGCGACGGGGCACTGGACGACTGTCATCCCGTGACCAGTGGAGCCGAAGGAGATATCTCCAGCCTTCACCTGGTCACGGGGGCAGCCGCCCGCCTCCACGACGGCGGAGACAACTTCCTCCGTCGTGGCCGCGTCATCCAGACTTGTGATGCGCAATGCGGCGCATTTGGTGGGTCTGGTGACGCGGACGGCTTCTTCGTCCAGCGCGACCCTAAGCTGAGCCGCTAGGGCGTCAGCTTTAGGGCCGCTGGAGGCGCCGGAGACCTCGAGTAGGCGAGCCCCGGTGCGTGTCGTCTTGCACCGGAGCCCCCCCTGTATATCGAGGGCCGAGAGGTTGACTGAGGACTTCACAGTCCTCAGTACGTCGGCCGCGAGGCGCCTCTCGATCGCCGTCAGGACCTGCACCGTGGTCGGCACAGGCTGTGGCGGCGAGGCGGGCGCCGTGGTGGGCGCGGTCCTAGGCGCCGTCTTCGGCGCTGGTCCAGCCGTCAGAGGAGGAGGCGGCATGGGACCTGGAGGTGCCTTGACCACTGTGGTCAACTCAGCGACCTCCCGACGGAGATCTTCCATCTCCTTTCGGGAGGCAGTGAGCTCCACCTCCAGGCTCGCAACCTGCTTGCGGAGCTTCGCCTCCTCCTTTGTGGCGCTCCGCGCGAGGAGCTTGTCAAGGGAGGATTGGGCTTCATCCACCAGTGAAGCCACAAAGGAGGAGGCTTCCTCCCCGACATATTCTTACTCCCCGCATGGCCGCGTTCATGCGGGAGAGAATGCTCATGATCTCCCGCGCGGGCGGCACACCAATATCCCTGCGACTACGCAGGGACGGTACAGAGGACGGCGGTGGAGTAGGCGGGCGCACTCTGTAGGCGCCGAGACGCGTGCGCACCGTCTTCACCGGCACCTCCTCCTCCGAATCGCTGGAGAGGAGGGACCCCCATCCAGAGCAACTAGTGCTCCGGTCGCGCGGCGGTCCCTCCTTCTCGAGGGTCCTCTTCTGCGAGGCAGAACGGCCCTTACTCTTCACGCTACTGGGAGCTGACCCATCGTCAGTCCCAACAGCAACTTTTCCTTGGGGCGTCGACGTCGCGCTGCAACTAGGCGGCGCGACGCGAGCCCCCAAATATGCAATAGGCATCGAAGTCCGTTGTTCGCGCAATATGTCGTCGGCTGAGACTGCCCGGGGAAGGGCAGTGTCAGGACCGGGGGTCTCTTCAGGCTTCATAGTAAGCACAATTTCTTCTGTGTTGGCCACTCAAGTTTCGATTTCGACGTTCGGTCACCCAACTTGCCACTGCGTTACCGTGGTCAAGTTGGGGTCCAGGGCGGACGGCGAGGACGTAGTCTAATCTCTTGGGGCCCCGCCCCAAACTAAGCAGAGCTTGTGATATGAGTACTAGATAAACTGATATAAATACTTATATACATTTTTTTTTTGTAAATACATACATATTATACATAGGTAACATCCTGACTTCGGTACAAACGTATGTGTCATCACACAAAGTTGGTCCCGACCGGGAATCGAACCCGAGACTCCGGCGTCGAAAGCGGATACACTACAGTCAATATAACTAGTATAACTTAATCTGAGCAATTGTTACCTAGTTGTAGTGTACTGCAGTTCAATGAACCACACAGAACGCATGCACTGGACGATAGTGAAAGCTGCGCTCGCGCATGACAAGTTCACTTACCTGCATCTAGCAATCGATCTTCGTGTGCCGTACGTTTGAGAAATACTCATTGTCTGATACTTTGTAATAACTTTGTTTAAAATTTTAATTACAATACTCTGTAAAGTTTAAATTAATTATTATTATTAAACGAAACCAGCCAAGTGCGAGTCGGACTCGCGCACAAAGAGTTCCGTACTAAAACGGCAAAACAAAATCGTTTGTTGTATGGGGGACTCCTTAAATATTTATTATGTTCTGTTTTTTTAGTATTTGTTGTTATAGAGGTAACAGAAATACATCATCTGTGAAAATTTATATCACGGTTTATGAGAAACAGCCTAAGACAGACGGACGAACGGACTGCGAAGTCTCAGTTATAGGGTTCCCGTTTTACCCTTTGGGTACGGAACCCTAAACATAACATTTTTATACACTTTAAAATTTCAAATTATGATTATCGCAAGTATTTTTTAGGCAAAAATAAATAATGAGAGACCGATAAGTTGTATGTAAATCCGATTACTTATAAGAAACTTTATCTCCTCCACGATCATGAAAAGAGCAACTTATCTATCGAATATCCATTGGTATAATCATTTTATAATGAATTGTAACACCTGTTCGCGGGAAACTATTACCGGAACGAAAAATACGAGTAAGGGTACTTTCTCCCCTTAGAAGTCATCAATGACTGGGTAGCGGTTCCTACGGAAAACGGGTAACTACTGTACAGGTGGACCTGCAGGATTTAGCTAGTTACACACCTAACAAAATGATGTAAAATACAGATCTTTCATTCTGTTTCACCCACGTAACTCCTCTGCCTAGAACATGGTTTTTCAACTTAACCTCAGACAATTTTTTTTGCAATTATTTAGTCCGAGACGCCCAGGACTTTAATTGGCTGTGGCATAGCGGCTGGCACGTAAGATTTTGTTACAACATCAATCATCCCACACATCCCACGGGTGGCTATGTTGTAGTTTAAATATGTAAAATATTAGTAGACTATACTAAATTGGGCGAGATAACAGATGCGAACAGTGACGAATCATATTTATGCTCATATGCTGTGATTAATCGCAGGTGAAATCACAGTCAGTGACTCCTACATCTGTGTCACGATACCGTGCAATGTGAAAACAAAAGCCCTTTCAATGAGATTTTAACGACACAAAAGTTATTGTATGTAAGATGCGCTTAATTTACGACCGAATATTAGAAGATTGGAAGAAGAACATAAGATCGTATTAGGTACTATATGGTTTTAAAATTTTATTCTTATACACTGGATCCTTTCGCTTGTCGTTCAGTTACCGGTTGATAATGATGCAACGATACACATATCGTTTATATTTACGCAATAGTTGCTTAACAAGTCAATGACGTGAATGCGTACACTATGTGGCAAATGTACTACATATTAATAGAACACGACATGATTGTTGTATGGAAAACTCTGTTACTTCATCATTCCACAGGTGCGTTGATAAGTATTGAATGATTTGTATTAACAATAACATGTTAAAGATTAACACAATCTAGACATCTCCTACTGAAAGAACATCGTCGTCATAAGGTACACCTAGGTATATTATCCCTGGAGGGGAAAGCAGAAGTGCATTACAGTACACACCTACTCTTTGCCAGTAGATTTGTTGATCCCAGTGTAATAGGGGGCAATCCCTCTGACGGCAATCCGTCTCCGGGCACTACATGACATTCTTAACCACTCCGTAATTTAAACCAAAATTACAACAGCCAGAAAAGATGTTACATAAATAGAGTCTCTGTAGTCCGAGAAAATATAGCATAAAATAGTTAGATTTACTTACAGAGGGTCGTAGCTACTGTCGAGCCTTAAATACATGGGTATATCACCAAATAAATAATTTTCAAGGCTTGTCAAAATTTATTTACATCTGGTAACTTGATATAACCACAAAGATGTAGATACTCGTATGTATTGGATTCACTTACTCTTACTGTAACGTATTCTTTATTATACTCGTATGACCGAGACGGTATACCTTTCGTTAACATAATATATGTAATCCTAACATGTTTTGGCACAATGAATTTGGCATACTTTTTTTGGCATAATTATACTTGGTCATAATTGATTTTTAGCAGCATATGTACTGTGGAATAATTATATTTAGGTCTAATATATTTATGAAATTTTATTGTATACCCACAAGAACAAAAGTAAATTTGTCAAAAATAGTGATAATCATAATCTAAACTTAAGAAATAAGGATAAACTGGCTGTTCCTAAATTTAGGCTTCATAAAGTGAGTAATTCTTTTGCGGGGAACTTTATTCGAATGTACAATACATTGCCAACCGAAATAGCAAATTTATCTGTTAATAAATTTAAAAAACTAATAAAACGTAAATTGTGCCATAAAGCTTATTATAGTATTAATGATTTCTTAGATGACAAGGCTGCCTGGTTGTAACACGAATTGCTCCTTTCTAAATAACTCTGTATTAGATTTAAGATGAAATATTTTGGAAAAAAGCCGAACTGAGTTTCTTGAGGGCTCTTCTAAGTCTGAACCCTCGGTAGAGTCACACCAACTTTTGACGAATCTAAATAATTTTCTAAAAATTTCAAAGATAATAAACGTTATTTTATTTTATTTATTTTATTTATGCATAGTTATAATTTGCACAATGTTTTTAGGCATAGTGTACAGTCGCCTAATAGTATATATTACTAAAATTGAATAGATATAAATTAATGAAATGAATGAAAAATAAAAAAGTTACTTTAACCAGTATTTCCTATATTATATAGTGTCAAAGTAGGTTTAGGTGCGGCGGGGGTGGCCCTTGGGCCACCCCTAAGCCGCCTTTTAATTATTTTACATAGTTACTTATTCGGCGTAAGATGATTATGACTATATTCATTATAGTTTGACACGTTTATGGCTTTATAAAGCTATGCTTAAATATGATTATGCTAATTTTATTCACGATTAAGATAAGTATGCTAAATTTGTTATGGGTTAAAAATTTATGCATAAATATCATTAGTCTAAATTACCATATGCCAAAATATTTTATGGTTATTCTTTTTATGCAAATGGATAGTGAACCGACCGAGACGCCCGCGCCGCCCCGCCCGCGCCCGCCCGCGCCCATAGGGACGTGGTAGACCTCTGCAGGAAGTGGTATTTTGTTAGTAAAAACTCGACGGTTTCGATAGCCAACTATAAAATGCGTTACTTTGATTAAACAAGTTTAGCTCTATGTACTCGTATTAACCTCGAATAGTTATTGGGAAATACAAATCTTGTTCAACTCGTAGGTTAGTCCTATTTTTTTTATCTTGAACCATTATAAACGAACTGCCAATTATAGTTATCTATAGCTTTCTCGGGCTCTTTTTTGCTACCTTCTGGAAGAGTATGTATTAATAGGACATATAACACTATTAACCGATGTGTAGAGGGAAGTCCCTTAAGCCTAGTTCGGATTAGGCTAGTAATTTAGAAGAGTAGCGAGTAATTTAGTAGCTAAATATGTGCGAACTACAAAAAATTTGTCGAGTAAATGGCATATAGTAAATGATTTAGTCGAGTCAATCCATTTTACTCTATTTTTTCGGGCGACTAGCGCCTCCCAACACGCATCCATGCTCACTGGTTCACCGGCTAAACAAGTCCGAACCTGTTGATTAGTCGTGTCCATTTATAGTGGCCGCCACCACTCACTTGTGTACTGTACTAAACCGTAATGCGAACGATTTCTTGTGTAGTAGCAAGTAGTTTAGCCACTAAATTACACGCTACTCTACTAAATTACTAAAGCAGTGCGAACTAGGCTTTAAGCCGGATGGCTTCTAAAGCCGAACAGTCGTTGAATCAGTGTTAAGAAGCACGCCATTTTGTTGCTTTTGCCGCAGTTTGATACCTACTTCTGGTATTTGATACTTACAGACATTTATAATTTAAAAAAATAAACAAATATGGTGAACCGTTATTTGGTCTCTTACGACACGTCATAACGTAAGCTCTATGTCAGTAATATCCCATGAAAGAGCAATCACACAGAACGGCATTGGATCAGTTGATATGAAACGCTTTATGGCCTCTTTATGGGATCCTCACAACTTTATGTGTTTGTACAGCAGTCGAAGAAACATGGCGCCAGAGTTTTCCTATTTTATAGACATTATGTTATGCGTTTTTCACGAGTTCTACAGATAAGTAAATATGGTGATAATTTTAGTATAGCTTTTCGGTAGATAAAATAAATATCATCATCACCAGAACATAGCAGTCCACTGCTAGACATAGACTTCTCCCATGACGTGTATGCCATTGTCTGCTTCCATGCCATTTGTCTCTCTAGAGGTGGTCAATCCACTGAGTCTGGACGTCCCACACTACATGTGAAGTACATATTTTATAAATCTAAGAGAGTCCTATCGAAAATATACCTTACGAGTCATTCTGGGTAGTATTATAGGTATTTGAAAGACAGGCGCTGAAGACTATGGGAAATATGTCAGTTCCTTAAAATGGATATAAGGTGGTTCAGATTTTTGTTTTGATTTATCAAGAAATTAACTCCAGTTTGATATATATAGGTAGTTTGTTCAACATCTAGCTGCGGATGAAAGGTTGATGAGCCTCTGGAAATTATACTCCAGATACCCTCAAGATAACTTCACCATCTATTTCGTAGGTGAATAAACAAACTAATGAACTTCTTTGTTTACCCAATTCGGGAATAATATGTGGTTTATTGACTGTGTTTATTTTTTACAAAACTATTTACTTTAATTATTAGTGTATTCCTAAGGATCGTGATCTATAATCATGTTCAGTCAACAGTGTCAAAATTTGAACCACTTATTGTATAGTAAAGTGTCATTATGACTCTCTTGTTGATAGAATTATTTAACATTCTCGTGTGAAAACTGCCACAGTTAGTTCATATTGTAGATTTTGTACAAACCGAAATGAAAATGTAACATGATATAGATATTTGAATGCACCTCTGCCGACCCCCTTGGAATATCATCAGTATTGAAGATAAGTCCTAACGGTGTGCCTGTAAAATTAAATAAAACTGCTGTCCCAGAACTAAGTTATTTGCATTCGTATTTCACATTGTGATCACTTCTAAAGCAGACAGCTAAAAGAAAGTCTCATTTCGTGTCGTTTTGCACTCTTCCCATTTTCTACGTGTCATAGTGATTCACGCGATAACACCATCTGTTCCCAAGCTTTGTGCAAACAATAGTGAAAATACTGTAAACCATTCTATATCTTTTTGTCTTTATCTTGTCCTAATTAATCAATGTCTTGAACACATTTTCATGTTCATACAAACTTGACAGTATAGCTTGACATCTCTGTAAACTTTGGATATATTTCTCCAATGAAATTTTGCAGCACTAATTTCACCAATAAATAAATTCTATTCTAATAGTTTGCGAGGCACTGTTCTGTTCTTAGTTTGTCTGTAACTATATTAAGATAATCGTACAGATACATTTATGTATTTATCAAATTCTCCACTTTACAATCTACACTGTTTGGTGCAAATGGACTAGTTCTCCCACTTACATACTGGTTATTTGTATTTAGATTAAATCTTATCTCTCTACGCAAATCTTTTCATACACAATACAAGAATGTTCTTAAAAAGCGTATTTCGACATGTTTAATATTTATGTATACCATATACATAATACATACGTAACCTTAACTTAAATAAACCATCAAACCTTCCATAGATTTAGCCATTAAAACACATTCTAATTTTCATTTTTATTTGTTACAGGTGAGAGCTGCATCGAGAAACCACTAGCAACGCTTTGGCGTAACTATCAGCAATCAACTAAACCTGATGTGGTGATGAAACTGTCTGTCACCAACTCTGGTCTTAAGGGTTTCACCAAAGAGCACGGCCTCACCGAGTACTGGTCGCACCGCGTCACTTATTGTGCCAGCCCACCCCACTATCCAAAACTATTCTGTTGGGTATATCGCCACGAAGGTAAAAAGCTCAAGCACGAGCTCCGTTGTCATGCAGTCTTATGCACCAAAGAATCAATATCAAAGAAAATTACAGAGGAACTTCAGGTAAAACTGAAGCAAGCTTTAGTCGAATTCAAAAAAGATAGAATCTCGAAACAGAATGCTAGGCTCAGCCTTGCAAATAGTGTATATGAAAATCCCAGCATGCCTCGAAGGAAGATTATGCTCAGTGTTGGATCTATGAACTACAGACCACCGCTAGAGAGATCGAAGTCAGCTCCAAAACTTGTAGCTATTGAAGAACTTTGTTCGGAAGAAGATGAAGAAGAAGCTGAAATGAACGCAGAGCGAGATGAATCCTGGTCGCAAACATCAATGGATGATTTCTATGGCACACAAAATCTAGACAGACGACGCATAGATTTAATGTCCCCGAGGAAAGCATCATGCCCCGAAGGCGTAATAAATCGGACGCTTTCTGACTCCGGCACTGGTTCTATAGCTGTGTCGGACGAACTATTAGATTTACTCGTGAAAGAAAGCCTAAAAAGTGGCAATATTAATGATGTTAGTCAGAACGATGTAGAACAGGAAACAAGGTTGCTAGAAGCAATTGCCGAATCGAACGAACTTAGTGAATCAGTAGTTGCTGAGGCTGACCTAAAGACAATAATGCAAAGTAACTACCTCGTCACGGACAGCGACGATGGGTCTGTTTCTTCAGGCTGCGAAACTGCCAGTACGGTTACCGATCCCGAGCCCACCTCCCTACCGTCACTACCTCGAGAAGACAACAAAGAGCTCACTGACTCTTCTGCCTCTTATATGGAACAAACCTTTGATCATAATGATATAAGAGGCAGTGACAGAAACTATAATTCCATTAGCGCCCTGGATAATCCAAAGACTAATGTATTTGAGGAAGTGAATCATGTACCCATAGGGGAAAAAAATGCTTTTAGGCGAAGGTCAACTTATCCTCCTTTAAGACTGGATTCTGACAGTCTTTCAGACTTCGGGGAGAAATTTGAATCTCTCATTGATAACCTGACAGATATCGACAGCCTGACTTCAAGCACAGAGATCGATGTCTTCAAAAATACTGAAGACAACGATAGTGCTTGCAGTGACGAGTCCGGCTACTCTGAACTACTTGATGGCAAAGAAAGTATCATCGGTAATACAATCATGGTGTAAATTTCAGACGCAACAGAGTTGGGTCCTAAAGATATTAACGCTTCCTTGATCTCCGAGGAACCGTAGCCATCTTAATCAATTATCATCTGATTTATGTTATCTGTAATTAATTGGCCAATCAATGCACGTTTATTGTAAATCCTTTATTAAGTGTAAATTATGTGAGTGGTTAGAAAATGCTTTGGGCGCGATTTGAAAAACCTTGTGAAAGTGTCTAGTTTCCTGTTCCCATTGTCATAATTTTATTGGTAGTCAGTCTGATGTGTGACCTTAAATGAATCACTATTTTGTAAATAACAGGGTACGATTGTACTTTATTCAATGTATTATTATTTTCAATGTTTTGTATATATTGTACGATTAAGTTTACACTCTAGATGAAATTTATTGGAAATTTTTTATTTTTAGTTTTTAAGGATGAACAAATACTTATCTGTTTGTTATTTTTGTGTATATTTATTATTTTGATAATAAGTTAAATACAAAATGGGGATGGCAGTGTGGGATAATTGTGTCCATGTTAGAAAAAGAAACAAATTTAGTTGAGTACTAAAGTACCTATTCTTACAAATAGTTTCGCTTTGTGGGTGTTGCTTGTAGTGTCGTTGCATTTGTATTGGATTCTACAAACAAACAGTAGCTCGAAAATAACAAAAAAAAATGCTTTTTAGAATGTTATAATGCCCAGTACTTGTAAAAGTTTAACTAGATACCTAAACTAACAACCTAAAGATGAACAACTGCTTCGGTGTAACTTGTTACAGTGGTAGAAATATAATATTATGTAATGATATCTTTGTGATTTGCGTGTGCTGATGTAGAGGTTCATTGTAGTATTAAAAATCATCACCAGGTATTTACGTACTTACGCATTCCACTATGTAGTGTGCTTGGGACATTTCATCTACATGTATTTGTAGCCGAAAAAAATTTTTCGAAGAAACATTAAATGTTGTAAAATAATAAATCATCCTTTTTATTGCAATACCTCATCTATACTATAATTAATCAGTAGATATATTGTGAAAATCATATTTAATAAAATAATAAAAAAATTATAGTGTGGGCGGTAACATAGAAAATATTAATATAACAAAACAGGATTTAACTCCAAAGTTACTGAACGAATTTTCGTATGGTTTTCACAGATACACGAAGCTCAACTCAAGAGCAACATAGCCATAGACTTTGTTGTATCAAAATTGGTTATCGACATCATCGGGCATCATCTGGTTCTCAAATAAATTACAACCAGTTTCAATTGTGTTGTCGATACAAACTACAGGAACAGAATGAGGTTTCATCTGAGTTGATTAATTCTCAGATTAGTAACTGCTAATCAACTACGAAATACAGCACAACAGGCCTCCGTCCGTCAGCAAGGCAGTATCGATTTTGTAGGGTTGGAGACTGGCTTCCCTTTGAATACTCCAAGTTGTATGTACATGCTTCGAGTAAGTAGGCGAGACTGACCAGAAGGTCACAAAAACAGAAATGTCATCGGCAAGACTCGAACCTTACGAATGGAATCTCTTCTAGCTGTTCTCTAGAACTCTTATTTAAGAATAGTTTAGGGAAACTCATTGTTTTAAAATACAGCAAAATATTGACCAGAAGGTATTTGTTGGATACAAGAGAGCAGCAAAGTTGGTTTACGAATTGATAATTAATTACATGTTGCTAGTGTAAAGAGACTGAACTGGAAATTCAGTACGGTTTGCGAAATCGAAACTTCGAAAATAAAACGAAGTTCGAGGTCTGGTAAACATGAAGATTTCCCGATTAGCGGCAATTATAGGCATAACTTGGTACCACTAAGGTTACAGGCAAATATGATAGGACAATATTGAACTCAACGCGATGAATACTAGATAACTGATACAACCTATTGGATCGAATCCGGGACCTCTAGGGTAGCGGTTTCACGCATGTCGTACTATCAACTGACTACGCCACTGAGGAAGTCTGTACTTACTCCTGAAGGAATTCAGGCGGGATTTACAGTTATCTTAAAGATATTTTAAAGTTATCAGCGAGGTGGGTATAGTCCGAATCACGTAAGAACAACGCTGGGCGAGAGTGCGAGGGGTGTCTTTGTGCATCGGCACTCTCGCTCTTAACACCGTATAGATCGCTAAATCGCCTACTACGCGGCTTCAACGTCAGCGTACTTTTTATCTGATGCGACCCGCAATGCGTGCACGGTGTGTCGACATATTGTCGGTCCACCTGATTGCACCAATGATATCTTAGAAAATGTCGCATCTTAAAACATTTTTCGTAATTTTCTGCGATATCATTGGTGCAAACAGATGGACCGACAAAATGTCGACAAGCCGTGCTCGCACTGCTATGTCGGAGTTGAATCGACTTTCTTGTTTTTCACCTTATGAAAGTGTCAAAGAGAAGTAGGAACCTATAAAAGTCTATGACATACAGTCCCGTCTTGTTCACGTTGACCTTCTTTTTAAGTGGTTGTAATATCTGTTCATGGTTGTTAGAGTTTTGGTTTGTATAACAAAGTAGTTATGAATTTTCTCTAGTACCCATTAACGGCAATAGGCTTGTCCCATTACGTGGGACCAACAAAATTACCGGCAAATCGTGGGTGTGTGGTGCACCTCTGTCTACTTCTTCGGAGATATAAGCATAAGCGTGACGTTTGCCTATCTGTCTTGTTGACAATATTTAGGTATATACTCGTACCTACTGAACGATACAAACTAATCAACGTTAATCACGTTTTGGCAACAAGATAAGTGGCTTCTAAACATTGATTTGACCATATGCGCAAAAAGTTTATACATATACTCGTGAAGCAAACGAACCTGTGATGGAAAAGTCAGCAAAAAAGTCATGTATAAATTTTTAAAAGCTTCTGAATTCTTTAGTTTTAGCACATGGACATTATTCCATTGGGTTTACTATTCTTATTTCAATAGAAATACGTAAGTACGTGTGTGTGAGCTATCAGTAGGAGTTAATGTATATTGTTTTATAATAATCCTTATCAATCGTAATCACGAGGAATTTATTCTTCCGGATAGCTGATAAATTTTATATTGAAGTGTAGAAATAGTTGAAATCCAGTTATCAACAAAAAATATCCACAGATATTGAGGAGTGGTTGATTTTTTCTATTTTAGGGTTCTTTCAAGTCTTGGAAGTCGGATTACTTATAATTTCGTCCGTTTGTCCGTCTGTTCTTGGCTTTCCTCCGAAACGGTTGGTGCTAGAAACATGACATTACGCATGCATTTTTCCACGCCGAAAAGGTGCCAAAAGAAAATTATTTTTTTTTTGGGTGGGAAAAAATGGGAATTTTTATTTATCTTGCGAATTACCATAGTGACGGTGGTAGTGGGGGTGTCATTAGATAAAACCTTTGTGTTTCATGTAATAAACTTAGAAGGAAAACTATAACGGATTAGGTAACTCTGTTATATTATGAGAAGGCTTAATGGGTGACTACGGAACCCTATGGTATGCATGCTAAAAGTGCTTGTATTAGAAGTGGGTTCACATTAGTAGTGAGGTGGCCAGGAATAGAACTCACGACGTCGTAATGCAAAACCAATACCTTAGCCACCGGGCTACGGACTTAATTTAAGATTACCCGCTTTTATGTTATTATTTTTATGCAACGTCCAGCCAGATTCCCATGATGATGATGATTATTATTAGTATTTATTTTTATTGACATTTAATAACCTATTCAATTTAATTGTTAACATTTTTCTTTAATTTGACATTTAATTGATTCTATACGGATAATGATGATATTGACATTTAATCACGTTTGTTTTTTGTTTCCAAAATTTAATTTTTATTATTCATAATGTTAAGGAAAGAAAAAATTAATATGTTAATAGTTTTATATGGGCATGTACCCGAAATAAAGATTGATTTGATTTGATTTGATTTTTAATTATGGAACGTTTAAGTGGACAAGTTTTGTTGCTGTCGGTACATACTAAGGATTTAGACTGGAAAAATACCATAATCGTGCTCACTAATCATGTCGTGCTGTTTATCACCAACTTTGTAGGTTTTTAACTTAATTTAACACTGAATAGTTATAGAATTATTACCAGACCAGTGGCAGATAATTTCTTGGCCAATGGCACTGTCCGTTTATACACGTGTGCATTAAGGTTTACAAAAGGTTCAATTTGACATTTAACCTGTATAAAATTAACCATGCATCACATCACTCAAAGGTCATACAGGTATAAATTTAAAATTATACTCTTTAATAACCAGATTTTTATCTTTCTTGAACAAAAAAACTCGTTCAAAAAGAAGCAAGTACTTTGAACCTTTATTCCTTATAGAAATGAACTGTGATGAACTTAACCACTATTATTAATTCTGTGCCTCCAGTCTTTTTATTTTTCAAGCAGTGATACATAAAAAGACTGGAGGAACGAAAAACTTTATTATATTTTTAAACTAATGGACGCGCGCCGTTTCGCCCGCGGTAAATAAATAAATATGTAAGGACAATTCACACAACGCCATGTAGTCTCAACTCAAACTAAGCAGAGCTTGTGATACGAGTACTAAATAAACTGATATAAATATTGATATACATTTTTTTTTGTGGGAGGGCCTCGTGTAACCGACAATGTTAACACATTGCAAAGGTTAAGCAACATCGACTCAGGCCGGTCTTAGGATGTGTGACCATTTCTTAAGACAGACCCCTCCGTGCCTCGGAGAGCACGTTAAGCCGTCGGTCCCGGTTGTCATACAAACATCTATGGCAGTCTTTAGGGGTATTTGGAGCCCTAAGTCAAAAATCCGACCGGTCTAACTACAGAACTTCGATATCGCCCATGGGTTGTGAAGGTCAGATGGCAGTCGCTTCATGGAAAACATCGAAATTCAGCCGAATCGTAGTTAGACTGGAAAGCCGACCCCAATAGAGTTGGGAAAAGGCTCGGTGAATGATGATACATTTTTTTTGCAAAAACATACATATTATACGAGTACATAGGAAACATCCAAATTTCGGTACAGACGTATATGTCAGCACACAAAGTTTGTCCTAACCGGGAATCGAACCCGAGACTCCGGCGTCGAAAGCGGATACACTACCTACCACGCCACCGAAGCAGTCAACTTGAAACTTGATGGTTCCTAATTCTTGGGATAAATAATTGCCTTAGTTAGAAGTAACTAAGGCAATTAATATCGACTGATATAATAAGAAGTTATTATATCAGTCGGAACAAATAGACACACAGAGTAGCGGTCATAAACAAGTTCTCTTGTTTTGCCAAACTGCACTCTACTGCAGTCGGGGTAACTCCAGTAGAATGCATATTTTGGTGCAACAACATGCAATCAAGACAAGTGCTCGTCCCTTTGTTGACGGTCGTATAACCGAAACCCCTTATGTTACTAACATCACGCTGCTGAACCGTGACGGGGACAGCACACCTGCGTGTTGCAACCTACTTTATCAACGGTAGCCATAATTCAGGTCAGGAATCTAGGACGATCGATGACTTTAAATGTCAACGATGAGTACGACTACTTTGGTTTTACTGTTCTTGATCGAAAAAGGTTTGCCATTAAAAAGAACGTGATTAATTAATTTATTTATCGAGCGAGCGAAGCATCTTCATTTCGAGACTAAACTGGATAGTTTTGCTTTCGCCTGTCTATCTGTGTGTGTGTTCCGGACTAGTGGCTACATTTTTTATCTGATCTTCACGAACCTTGGTACGTTCCATTGAGGTCCTTAATTAAAAATAAATCGTCGTGAGCTTTTTTGTTGGGGCAGAGAGCATACTTACTTAAATAATGTTTTTAATGTTTTTGTGACGATACCGACAACCCTGTGGTCGAGCTCACGAGGTAGACAAATAAATAGATTTGTAGGATTGGAAATCTAGGGTGAACTATGTACTTGTTGTAGTTATTTATTTTTAAACTTAACCGACATTCGCTGCCAGTCGTTTAGAAGATTCCGACATAAATACGTACAGAGAATTTAATGTAGAAGTCCTTGAAATTATCCCCATATTCTTATACAACACTCCAAATGCCACTCCACTTTACTCAATAACTTTTGAGTGATAGTTATTGAAACTAACTCCACTCAGAGTTTAAATAACAAATTCACTCTTATAAGTGGAGAAAAGAAATGTCATCTCAAGTAAGCTTACGACCTTACTTGAAATCGCGTTCTAGCGTAAATATTATCTTTAAATAGTTCTGAAGAATTTATTAATTATATGTATGATGATGATACAGCCTACAATTACTTGTCAAGAACGTATTTAAGGGATGCAGACACCCACTTGAGTTTATAACGAAAACGAAAAGTTTGACTAAAAATTCCGACTTTGAAGGAGTGTTAATGGGAGAAAAATGTAAGGCATTAAGAGTGTGAGATATGGAGGTAAGAATATTAATAAGATTGGAAAATAATAGTTTGTTCCAATTAGTTTTTCTTTCTTAGTCTATAAGTTGGTGCAAATGCCTTCGTTATTTATTTTTTATTTATTTGTTTATTTCAGGCAACAAATAGAAAAGTTACAGGTGGTATAAACTTATTCTACGGCCCATAGATAAATACCTTAAAACTAAGAATACATTATAGATATTATAAAGTTGTGTTAGTGATAGAACCTAACCTAGAATTATAACCAGACAAACCTTTTAGTATTCAGAGGGTCAGTTTGCTTACTTTAACTCCGCTTCGTACACGCGAAACTGCATTTTAAACTGATAACCTTATAAAAAAAAATTGCAACGTGCTTCTATCTTTACTACGCCAACAAAGTGCCGAAATAAAATTCTGAAAAACATTCTTTCGGGTGTTTGTTACCTCCCCTACACGAAAAGTAGGGATGATATCTCTCCCTCACATCCCCCTCATCGTGTGAGGCATCACCAGATATGTCCCTTAAAAATTAAATGGTATTAATAAATTATTACCTTAGAGGTTGCCAAGATGATTCCCTGATTCAAGTAGATTCTTTATGTATTTTTATTTATTTATGTACAACACACAGAGAAAAATAAAACAATAGGAAGAATACAAAGAGAACAGTGAGCAGTTAGTACAAGGGCACTGCTTATTCCTAAAGGAATCTCTTCCAGCAGGCCAGAGAGGAGATGTAAAGGTGACAAGGCAACGTGTGTGCAGTGCAATAAAAATGAACTTACATAAACTAAAGGTGCATTATAATATATACATAAATAAATACATACTGTACTATAATATACTTAAATATATAGAGACTACAATATATTATTACCCAATATATATAACTAAGATAAAGAGGAGAGGTATTGTGCTTTTACTTTTTTTTAAATAGAGTAAGAGTTCTACAGCTTTGTATGTCCGGGGGGAGTGAGTTCCACAGCCTGACCGCATGAACGGAAAAGGAATAGGAATAAAAATCAGTTTTGTGGGAGGGATAATTTAGGCGGTATTTGAGGTGGGACCTACACAGGGTACCAGGTGCGGCGTTCATATATGAGAAGCGCTCCCGCAGGTAGGAAGGATAGGGATTATGCAGGATATTAAAAAGGAGACATAATATCCGAGTGTCTCTGCGAAGGCGGATTGGGAGCCACTTGAGTTCCTTGCGAAAGTGCGAAACGTGATCATACTTAAGTACGCAGATTTAAAACAAAACGGATACATATTCTTTCATCATTTCTTGTGAGAGATAATATATGAAATGCAATACAATCAAGTGAATGTAGATAGCATATAAGGAATCGATAGTATTCTCACATCTAGAGAGCTTGAGGATGCCGACAGCATTCCAGACACGAGTCCAATCAAACTGGATTTTTTTTCGATTTGCGTGAACCTACACACTTTACAATATATAATTTATTGTAATTGAATATAATTCTTACTATACTTTTATGACTGTCGTTATTAATAACAACTTTTTCATGATCTACAAAAGTGCAAGAACATTTCCCTACAACTTAACTTGTGGACCCGGGATTTGAACCGACAACATCCGCTTCCGTACTCCGCGGTTTATGGCTGTATTTATTTAATCTACCTATAGGTAAAGCTGGTGATCTCATGACAGCTTTGGGATACATTAATTACAGGAAGAATTATGTACAAGCAACTAATGACAGGTATTAAAGTATTGCTGTTTCAGTTCGTTGTAAGACATTTTATAGACAGTATAATTGTATAGAATTACTAGCTCAAGCCCTCGGCTGCACCTACCGTAGAGGAAATATCTTTGGAACATTATTATTGAGAGGATAAAAGTAATCTTAAGTACGGCGAGTCCTTGGCTATTAGCCTGGACATCGCCAAAGTTTCGCTCCTTTCCAAGCTTCCGGCCGGCATATAGTCTACCTCCTCAATTGTGCAGCTGGATTGCCAGTTTTTTAAACGAGCGCCAAGTGCGGGTCCTCTGCGATGGCCAGGCTTCTCGCTTCTTGCAAGTGAATGCCGGGGTACAGCAGGGGTCCGTACTATCATCAACTCTCTTTCTTCTGCATATCAATGATATGCTATCCCTCGGGAACATTCATTACTATGCAGATGACAGCACACTGCACGGGAGTTACTCGGTTCGTCCGACGGCGGGGCGATCTGAGATTGAGGAGGAGAGACGACGACTCGTGGCTGATCTCGAGCGTAACCTAGACAGTATCTATCAATGGGGTGCCGAGAACTTGGTCGAGTTCAGTGCCCACAAAACACAGGCGCGTGCATTTACAGCGAAAAAATCCCCTTTCCTTCCCCTACCCACTCTTCAGAATGCATTATTACTAATGAAGGACAATCTAGACATCCTTGGCATAGACGTTCGTCGAGAGCTCAATAACACAAAATACATTGAGAGATGTATTGGGCTAGCTTCGCGGAAACTAGGAATACTGAACAAGGTAAAGCGATTCTTTACACCGCACTAGAGGTGTCTGCTGTACAAAACGCAGATTAGACCCTGAGTCGAATACTGCTCTCACCTCTGGGACGGCTCCGCGAAGTATTTGCTGGACGCACTCGAAGCTATGCAGCGACGCGCTATTCGCATTATAGACTGTCCAGAGGTAACGGGAAGCCTTGAGCCGCTAGCCCAGTGTCGAACAATTGCTTCCTTGGCCGCGTTCTACCGTATTTAACAGTGAGTGTTCTGAAGAGCTCTTCAACCTGATCCCACCCTCTCGTTTCCGATCCCGAACCACGCGTGCCGGGCAGAGGTGTCACTCTTATACCGTGGACACCGTCTTCGCGAGAACCGAGCGTTTGAAACGTTCGTTTCTGTGTCGAACGATGGTGGCTTGGAACGCCCTGCCTGCGCACGTGTTTCCTCCAACATATAACCCTGGGTTCTTTAAGCGAAGCGTGAAGAGGCACATTACTGGGTCGTCAAGTTGAGGGCCACTCTCTATAATATTCCTGTGTACTGTGAGAGTCGCTCACAATCGCCAGACGTCGCCACAGCTTACCATCAGGCGGGTGGCGTCAATTTGTCGACCTAAATATATATTAAAAAAAAAATCTAAGTATTACCTATTCACTAGTCTCACTATTGTCGTGGCAGAGTTCATCGAAATCAATCCAATATAAGTAGGTATGATTTTCTGACATGTGAGTGTGACACACGTCACACGTTGCCAGTGACACACTTGTCACCTATGTAAAAACTTAGCTACGTCGGTGGCAGTCTGTGACAATCGTCACCACAGACAAAATTATAACTTACAGAACTTTTAGGTAGCTGTTGTTGCCCGCAGCTCCACACTCGTGGAATAGTTTTAAAGTATTATATTTTCTTCTCCGTTTCAAAAACTTTCTCTATGTAAATTTTCATCCAAGTCCGTCCAGTCGTTTGACCGTGCAGAGGATAAAAACAAACATATAAAAACACTTATATTGTGATGTAAAATAGATGTAGGTACTGTGTGAATATGATGTACAATAAAAAATCTTTCTTTCTTTCTTTTAGGTAGGTACTCAGTAATCAGCTAAGAGCAGATGTTTTTGATGAGAATAAGGAAAGAATCAAGAACAGCAACTAATTGGACTTCCTTTACATTAAACATTACACAAGATTGTTGGCAATTTGTATTTTATTTGTATAAATATCATTAAAGTTTTATTATTAAGTTTATATTATTAAGTAACTTTTGAAAAGCGAGCGTTTATCGATAAGGAAACTTTTAAATGTAAGTAGGTACATATTACTAACAGATATCCGCGGCTCTGCCCGCGCCTAATTCCACAGGAATCTATTAGCTACAAGGTCCCAAGTTTTGCCCAGGGCTCAGGGTAAGTAGGTATCTATTTTATAGGAACGTTTATCCAGGAAAGCTATGGCATGGGCACCGTGAAACAAAGTGGTTAGGTATAGCTGTTATGAGAACCAGCTAGAATTCTGTTACTAGGCTGGGCGAGTCAGCGCCGGGACCTCGTTGTGGGCCTGGGCGTAGATACCCTCTCGCTGTAGACCATGCTACGCGGGATATAAGAAAGATGCGGGGTAAAACCCGACCACCACGTAGCGGCCACCTGGGTGGCCAACGTCCGCCGGGTTTCACTGGAAATTCTTTTAGTGCTTACCAGAGGTGCTCGGCAATAGGCGTAGGTGCGGCCGCGGCCTTGGCGCGGAATGAAAAAAAAATGCTACATGCTTCCTGTCTGTATTACGAGTAGCATTAAATTTTCATACGTATATGTGAACGATACAAATGATACTCGTATAATGAAGGTAAACTAGTACAGTTTATTTATTAAAGCCAAACATCTATATCGAAACATTTAAGTTTATTAAATGGAGATGGGTTATTCAAATCATTTTTGGTATCTACTTGTTATTCAAGAAGTTAATTTGACTGACAGCATTTAATTAATAACGATGCTGTGAAAAAAATCGAAGGTCTCTACATCCATAATTTAAATAATTGAACCGATAAAACCATAAGTCGAAACTTGCCTTTTCATTCAAAAACAGGCTTACTTAAGCACAATTTTATCGAAGATTTCCTTATCACTGAGGTCGGAGTTGTGCTGGCGGCGAGGTCGACAACCTTTTGGCTTTGACTGACTTTGGCGGTGACATTTGATTAATCATCTTTACTGACTTTTGTAGTAATATGTTCTTAACTTTTTTTACAGAGCCTCTATGGAAATCATCTCGTTGCAAGCTTTTAACGAGATGGACGTGTCTCACTGGAATTCATTTATATGCAGATATCAAATCTCAGATAAAGCGCATATCCAAATTATGGCATCGTACCTAAGTACCTACGCAGGCAAACGAATACGTAAAACAAAAAGTTGTCTTAGCAATTTCTCAATGTTGTAACTCGATGAAGTTAACGCGAGAAAAAAAACAACCCCACTATACTTGTAGCAAAAAAACGAAAAAAAATTATTTCTTAAATTTAATTTAGATATTTGTATGACAACCGGGACCGACGCTTAACGTGCTCTCAGAGGCACGGAGGGGTCTCAAAGTCTCAATGTCTTAAGAAATGGTGACCCTGAGTCGATGTTGCAATGTGTGCAATGTGTTAACATTGTCGATTACCACTAGACCACGAGTTAGTACATATCGATAGTTATACTAATTTTAAAACCTTATTATTAAGATTTCCTTATAATTAAATATAGTTGTAAGTAGGTACACCTATAGGTGTTTAAGCGTTGTGTATGTAAGTATGTAAATGTCAAGCGGTTTATTTTTAGGCACCTTGGCAGCGTCGCAAAAACTTAGTTACATAATGACTTAAATTATCCTCTAGAATAACATAAAGACTAACTCATAAAACACAAATGACTCAAGTGCCGTTCTATACAGGTACAGGTACTGTCATTACTACTCGTATTATGCATTTAGTGAAAAGATGTTAATTTAGAATTACAAACATAACTGTCAATTTAATTAGTGTATGTATTTATAATGTATAATCGGCAGTTAAAATAAATTGGCTAGAGACATTAACATGTTCTTGGGATCCATACACCCTTAACGTTAATATAAACATCTTAACTTACATAAAAGCTTTCAGAAAACAGCCTTTTATCCCGAATACCTCTAAATTAAGTACGTTTCGTTACGGTTTTATTGCTATGAATGTAGCACTCAAACCCGGGTGCACTCACTTATCGAGAAACGATAAAAATGTGTGACAAAGACTCTGGGTGTCTCTTTGGATGGGAGACTGAACGTGTTGTAACTATTTCATCCGAAAGTCACCGTGCTTCAGCCAAACTATGGAACTTTTTGTGTCTATGGAAAACACTTTTTTTTATTAAATTGCCTTCGTACAGTACTCTGCAACGTGAATTGCATTTGGTCTGGCCTCATATTGGCTATCTAAGGTACAAGACTCTGTATTACCCGGACAAGACTGCATAGCATGACAGACTAAAGTCGGTCGACTTATTGAACCATTAATATTACCTACAGTAATGCTGGTCACGTGACCCAAATAACACGTTTGTTGACGACATTTTCAGCGATATGATTGGTATTGATTGAAGTCAACGCTGGCTGAGGCCTGCTGTGGTTGTGTCTTTTACAACAGAAAGTCGTTGCAGACTACGACTGTTCTAGAGTTCGACTGAACTAACGAAGCATCTACATTTCAAGACTCGGGTACCGATACTCCTTGTGCTCCTGAGGTCTACGGTTTTATTTACCCGCACAAAGCCGGGGCGACCCACTACTCATATCGTATCGTCGCATCACCATTTCCTCAAAGTATCGAAACATAAAATATGTATAAAAATAAACGGGGAAACAGATTACAACTCTGTCGTGTGTCTGACATCGAGTGATTCGTCGTGAACTACAGAATAGAGAATAGAACATACCTAATGTACCTACTTAGGTATTTAATACAAAGTCTATGTCTAAGACCTACATCATAAACTATGGAGGTAAGTGCGGTAGTTTATCATTGATTTGTTTCACATCGACTCAGGAGCTGTTGTTGTGCGAGTTGCTATGACAACGGCCTGGTTCGACTCCCGGCCAATGAATCATGAAGTTACCTATTGACCGCTGGCCTCTACTTCTAAGGAAAGGGGTACTTACTATGAATGGTAATGAAATTATCGACGTTGCATCAAGGTTCTCGTGTATTGTTATCAATAGGAATAGTATAATGTAGCATATAGTATTAATAGTGCAATATAGTATTCTTATATCTGTGCCAATATTAATACTCGTAATTATTAATTATATATTAATATTGGTCCAGTCCATAAGTTATTAAATTTATAATGAAAAACTAACATTAAAACTTGAATTTAGAACTACGTACGTGTTGTTTTGTTTTGATTTCAGTGTGTTACTCTATATAGCTGTACAATGATTTCCCTGCAACTTACGCAGCTTTCCTATCATTCAAATATAAATAAGTAATAAATAATTGGTGGTCATAACAACTCTATATACTTCCAAACCGATGAATATCCGGAGTACTCTCGTCTTCTATTTCAACACAACATATAGTCACGTCTTTATCCCAGAACGGGTAGACAGAAGCGTTTATTACGCTCACATTTCGCCAGTCACGGCAGAATTTTACGTAATTAGCAGTCACCAGTCACCATGGATATTAAGAACCATGGATTTGAAGGTACCTGTATGGAGTTCTTTAGGTACGTATGTATATAAGTAGGTACTACAGATATAGAGCAGGTATTCTTTTATCTGTGGATTTCGAACAACCAATAAGAGGTAAAGACAATCCCAATTAACATAGTAAATATTCACAAACAAATGCAAATAGGCCCTAATGTGTGGAACAAATCAAATACTAAGCAATGGTAAGTATGATGTTCAAACTTTTTTCAATTAATAGTATTATTTTCGCCAAAATAGAAGACATTAAAACGTCGACATATGTTTCACCTCTAAACGAGACAGTCTTAAAATAATGCTATTAATTGAAAAAAGTTTGAACATCAAACTGACCATTGCTTTGTCATGGACTTTCGCCAGGTAACGCCTGATTCTATCCAAAATCAAATACTGTTGAATGTGTGCCAGATCACGTAAAACTCGTCAAACTTATCAAACAGAAATCCGTAAAAAACAAAAGAGTTTCGCAAATTAGTGTTTAATTCAAACAAAAGATAGTTATTTAGGCTTTGACGGAACTACGCCGCGATTATTTTTAACAGTGAACATTAATGATGATACAAATAATGTATGTTTATTGCAAAATATTTAACTTCAAATTTTTAATACGTAAGGACAATTCACACAATGTCATTGACATCTAGTCTCAAACTAAGCAGAGCTTGTCATATTAGTACTAGATAAACTGATATAAATACTTATATGTACTTTTTTTTTGTAAATACGTACATATTATACATAGGAAACATCCAGACTTCGGAACCCGAGACTCCGGTGTCGAAAGCGGATGAACTACCGACCACGCCACAGAAGCAGTCATTGCTGGCAAAAAAGGTTGGTTGCCAAATGCACTCATCGCTACTACCCTAGGCCAGGGTCCCTGGCACAGGTATAACTATAGGTAAGTACTGTAGAACACCTAGGTACTTACTACCTAAGTATGCACCATCATCCATACTATAGGTACCTACTAAGAAAACCGGAAAAACTCATAAAATAACAAAGATAACTGGTCCGGTATAGCTTTCCTTCGAAGTTCATCATATATGGACTACCACTAGTGGTTCTGTGAACCGTAGACTTCGGGAGCAGCTTTGTTTAGAAAATTTCTGCTTCAATTTTCTTTATTACACTTTCATTTGTCATCAAATCCAAAAAATATCATTCAAATGTTATTAATTGTAAGCAAGGAGTGTGTGTGTAAAGTTTCATACAAATCGGTTGATAAATACGGCCTCAAACATGATCTGAAAGAAACTCTCCCCAGTCTGCAAGTTGAAACGGAGACTACGGTCCCTTCGCTCCCTCAGTCAAATAGGATTTTTTTCAGTTTCTTCGAGCTAGCCGTTTAGATTTTAGAGGGGGGGGGGGCGGGACGCTCTGTTTTAACAAAGAAATGCGCTTTAAAGTTGAATACCTCGGAAACAGACACCTAAATCAAACTAGTTTTCATAACTTTATTTTAACACTTGGAGTTCGATTTTTGTTGTGCGCGTGGCTGGTGGCTTTTTAGGTTACCTCTGGCGCTCCGCAAAAATCTGGTTTCTAGACTCTAATACCGAAGAACGTTACTTGTCCTGCACCTGGAGCTAGTTAGGAATAATGTTCTAAATAAAGTTCTTTTGTGCGGGACTATCAACTAATCAAGCATTACCTTGACATTGGCGAAATCATCGATGAACGTCGAACGTCGAAAGAAGAAGAATATTTTAACACTTTGTCGGAATAGTAAATACACATATCCGCGCAAAATTTCATCTTTCTATAACTAACCGTTTGGGAAGCCATGGACGGACGGTCGGACGGACGGACATGACGAAACTATAAGGGTTCCGAAACTTTTGCTACGGAACCCTAAAAAGGGCCGTTCCTAACTACGGGTATACCTATTCCTCGCTAGAAATAGGTATAGAAATGTAAGGGTAGTAGGCACTAGGCATAGATGTTCAGAACACCATTGTAAATTAAATGTTAGAAGTCCCCATTGATCGAGGTTTTTCATTGTGATTTCATTTTTTTTCCCTTCATAACTGCAGCTATAAAGTTGACCTGCTCGGTTAAACGACATGATTAATCATTGATTTATGGTTGCTGTCGTGAATTATATGGAGTTACTTAAAAATACTTAATCCTATTTAAAGGTCTTAAGAATGCAATGATATTTATAGCAGATTAAATTTTTTTTTTATTAGTGTTCAATCCATACCTACATGTTTATTGTAGCGACATCTATCATTTTTCTGTAGAACTGATAGCAAACTTAACAAGTTTATATTGTGTGTAATAGATGGCGCCTATTTACATTTTTAATTCAACGAAGTTCAGTCAACCCATTTTGTGAATATCAGCATCAGTAAACCAGTAAACTAATAATACAACATGTAATAGAAACTAACTACAAAATTTAAAAGTAAATGTAATGTTTCTTATTTAAGTAAATCAACTTGTAAACTTGAATCTTGTGCTATTGAATTTAGTAGTAAGTACTGAAGTAAATTACTAGATGGCACTTAGAGCAGTTTCGCATTCCAATTCACAAAGGTAATGAATAAGTGTATCGAATACCTGTTCTCTTTTTCTCGCTTTCTTCGTATTCTGTAAGAAAATGAAAGTGAAAGTTATAAAAGTATTTAAAACTATAGGTAATAAGAATAACAAAAAGTTTTAGTTAAGTACCTACTAAAAATGTTACCTGTTATAGCGACATCTATCGTTCGATTCTGGTACCGATATTCATGTTACAGGTTTATTATTTTATTTGTTTATATTCGTAGGGCTCTTTCCACCGCAGGTCTTCCCCCCGTACGTGAACCAAATGGTTTAGCACGAAGCGATGGAAAGAGACCGGATGGTATGTCTTTGCTACCGTGGAAGATGGGAAGGCCTTTGGTGTGGCACGCTACATGCGTTGACACCTTAGCACCTTCACACCTTCCAAGCACATCCGGATGTGCCGGCGCTGCTGCTGCATCGGCTGAAGGCCTTAAACGGCGTAAATATGCTAACCTAGCAGGTGATTACATATTTGAGCCGTTTGGGGTTGAGACACTAGGGTCATGGGGTCCGAGTGCTCGCCGCCTTTATAGAGACATTGCTAAACGCCTAATAGATGCTTCTCAGGACCAGAAGGCTGGCTATTTTCTGGCCCAAAGAATAAGTATCGCCATCCAACGTGGCAACACAGCCAGCATTCTGGGAACCTTCCCGGTTGGCAATGACGCGGAGGATTTTTTAAACGATATTTTGTAATGTAAATATTTTTAGTCTATAATTATGTTTATTTTGTATATTGTAATTCTTATTGTAAATAAATTACACAACTGTTACAGGTTTATATTGTTCACACCTTGATGGCGTTGAAATAAACCCCAAATATTTATTATAAATATATATATATATATATATTGAAGTGAAGCCCCACAGCACGCAGCCCTTCTAGCCTGCTTCTGTAAGGACAGTGGAGTGCTAGTCCGTCGTCTAGCGTCGCTAAGAATCTAGTATTTTTTGTCTGTCTGTTTGTTCTCTTTGAAACCGCTGGAACGATATTGACCTTGCTTGGGTCCTTAGCTGGATTTCATTTATTTCAGTAAAAAAAAACTGGCGAAAAATATGTTAGTCGATTTTTGAACTGAGTTTCGTATAGAACCGGGGTATAGCTATGACATATTTGAGCATTCTATAGACCGATTATTAGGGATAAGAAAATAGTAAGAAAGACATGTTTAGAGATGTCATATAATTTTATAATATGAATCACAAAAACTATAGTCTGGGGCTGGATTCGAACCAGCGCCTGTTCCCTTATTTCCAGAAGAAAAGTTCTACCACAGATTAATTACTATACCTACCTACCTATTATTATATTCTTCCAACTGATCAAGACACCACTAGCCCAAAATCTCTAATATTGTGATCATACGAAAAGAAAAGAAAATAGAAAAGAAAGAAAAGAAAAAAAGAAAAGAAAAAAGAAAGAAAATAAGAAAGAAAAGAAAAAAGAAAGAAAAAAAAAAGAAAGAAAAAAATTTTATATATATATTTATAACATAGTATGTATAGATATGTGATTCATAGTGTAAAATGAGAAAATAGTTATATTACTTCATAATCATAACAGTATAAAACAAAGTCGCGCGTTCCGTATGTACACTTAGATTAGATCTTTAACTACGCAACGGATTTTGAAGCGGTTTTCACCAATGGATACCATTTTACTACGCTTTTATTGTCGGTTACAAACAAGCGTTTGTTTATGTTTGTATGTATGTATGTTTATACAAGTGAAGCTATCACTTGTATGATTTTGCCCTACTTTGAACGATCAGATTTAATTAAAACTTTGCATACCTGTCAAAGACCGATGACAATGCAATAATTCAATGCAAATGCTATAAATAGAAATTTAAAAAAAATGAGAATAATAACAAAAAATGAAAAATAAATAATAGTTTTAAAAAAAAAGTGTGTGTGTCAGCTCCGACGCACGACTGGAGTTTACTCCTTAACTACGAGTATCTAACCATAACAAATTAGAAAGTTGCGCACTAGAGGTGCGCACCAAAAACGTGACACGATTTTCGTTACTTGTTAGTAGGTTTTACCCCTCGGATTTTTCTCATACCGGGCGCCTTATATATGAAAATCGATTCTTAAGGAGTAAACTCCAAAAACTAAAAAAACACTTTTATAGAGAATCCAACTAAAAAGTAGAAAATAAATTTAATAAGTTTGAATTAAGTATACCTAGTGTAAATAAGAAATAAATGTATATTATTGTAAAAAAGCGTGAGGTGCATAGTGTCAATAGTTATAAATATTTTATTGACAGACTAGCTGTTGCCCGCAGCTCCGCCTGCGTGTTACTTTAGATGTACATAACTTTTATTTATAAAGCGATTGAAAACCAAACAGCAAATTCAAATCAAAAAATCAAATCATTTCTGAGATTAGCGTTACAACATTCAGACAAACAGACAAAAGTTCTAAAAACCATTAATAGTGAACTCCACTGCGGGTGAGGTAACCTGTTCTGAAGAGCTCTTCAATCTGATCCCACCCTCTTCCTTCCGATCCCGAACAACGCGTGCCGGGCAGAGATGTCACACCCACACAGTGGATAGCATGTTCGCGAGAACCGAACGTTTTAACCGTTCGTTTCTCTGCCGAGCGATAGTGGCCTGGAACGCCCTGCCTGTGCACGTGTTTCCTCCCACATATAACCCTGGGTTCCTTAAGCGGAGCGTGAAGAGGCACATCAGTAGGTTGTCAAGTTGAGGGCCACTCTCTATCGTATTGTGTGCTGTGAGAGTGGCCCACAATAGCTAGACGTCGTCACGACTTACCACCAGGCGGGCGGCGTCAATTTGGCGAACCTAATATAAAAAAAAAGAAAACCTACGACAAACTTATTATTTGCGGTTGGTAGAGTACTCGGGTCTAGGGATTGAACCGCAAAATTAAGTTTGTTTTTTATTGTATATACTTTTCCGGGATAAAAAGTACCCAGTGTGGTGCCCAGGATATTAAAGAATAATTATACCAAGTTTCATCGTAATCGAACCGGTAGTTTTTGCGTGATGCCTGAACAGACAGACAGACAAAAATTTTTTTAATCACATTTTTGGGTTCGGTGCCGGTCTAGTAACACCATGCCATTTATTTTTTTGATATCTTCAATGTACAGAATTTTCACTTCTACAGATTTATTATAAGTAGATATGAGTAGAAGAATTATCATTTTGATAATATCTTAAAATGCACCTCAGGCTTTTTTACAATAATACTCGTACATTTATTTCTTATTTAGGTACACTATTCTTAATTCAAACTTATTAAAATTTATTTTCTACTTTTTAGTGATTCTCTATAAAAGCGTGTCTTTTTAGTTTTTTTTTATTTAGGTTGGCGCAAGCGCGGCTGCACTTACGTCCATTGCCGGGCGTCTCTGGTATGCACCAGAAGGTATTTACAGTGGCGCCCAGCGGATCCCAATGGATACTTAGTAGTAGTTCTCGAGTAAGCTTTTTGTCAGTGTAGTGTAGGTATAATTTGCCAAGCGTGTGAAGTCGCGGGCGTACACTAGTTGATTATAAAATATATTCATTTGGAGATGTTGTCATAAAAATGTGCTCATGCATTCACAAGTTATTGTTTCCTGCATTAGTAATGATGAACTCCAGTCGCCAAATATTGTTCTAATATAATCTCTACTAAAAAAACTTTAGGGGAAATCCTTCTTTTTTTAAATCCGCGGTACGATGCCGCGGCCGCAGCTACATCCATTGCCGAGCGCCTCTGGTAGAGCCTGAGAGAATTCCCAGTGGCGCCCGGCGGACCTTGGCCACCTGCGTGGCCACTGCGTGGTGGTCGGGTGTTACCCCGCATCTTTGGGGTCGGGTTTTATCCCGCATCGGTGAGTGAAGGCGTGCGTAGGGTGCAGCCCCACATCACGCAGCCCTTCTAGCCTGCTTCTGTAAGGACGGTGGGTTGCTAATCCATCGTCCTCAGGCCCCGATCATGGAGGTCGATGGTCCTGGGCGTAGTCACAACTGCGGCGCCCTCGCCGCAGACTTCGGAACTCAGCGGGGAGGATACGCTCCCTGACCCTACCGGCCGCCTCCTTCACGAGCATAACCTGCTCGCAGAAGGAAACGGCCGCGTTCCACTGGCTCTCGCTAGAGACCATGGCTCGTAGCATGGTCTCCAGCGAGAGAGTATCTACGCCCAGGCCCACAACGAGGTCCCGGCGCTGACTCGCCCAGGCTGAGCATTCCACCAATGTGTGGAATGCCGTGTCTACGCCGGAAGCCTCGCAGTGTTGACACGCGGGTGTGACCTCACGATGCATGCGAAACAGATACTCACCGAAGTTTCCGTGCCCAGTGATGATCTGTGTCGCACGATACGTGAGGCCACCGTGCTGCCTCTGCTGCCACTCCTCCATGATCGGTCTCACCGCCGCGATGGTGGTGGTTCCCCACTTTGGTTGCTGAAGTCGCACCTTCCATGTCTCCATGAGGTCCTGGCGGAGTTGGGACCGCTGAGGTCCCGCTCCAGCGCCTCCTTGTGCCATTGGAACAATGACGCAAGGGCTCTCGCTTCCAGGTCCCATGGAGGGGTCGCGGCTAGGAGACATGCAGCCTCTAGGGAGAGCCTTGGCCGTCAGAACAATAAGAGGGTACCTTATTGTTCTGACGGCCAAGGTCCTCAACGATCTGTGTAAAACAGCAGTGTTGTTGGCCGTCAGTCTCGGCACACATACGGGAGCCCCGTACACGGCCATACTCCGCACGATCCCCAGGTACAGTCTCCTGCAGGAAGCGTTGGGTCCCTTTAAGTTGGGCATCAGTCGCGAAAGCGCGGCTGCTGCCCCCGTCACTTTGGGGACCAAACTTCGGAAATGTGGTCCGAAGTTCCATCGGCCATCGAGTACGAGCCCCAGATACTTCATGGAGGGCTCGATGCCGATGCTAACACTCCCTACATTTATGCTGGATCCTGGAGGTGGCCCGCGCTGAGGTCCGTGAAAACACAGAGCCTCGGACTTATTCAGTGCCACGTCCAGTCCCAGCCGCCGTATCCGACCCACGACTTCAGCAACCCCAGTCGTGACCTTGAGTGTTGCCTCCTGGTGCGTTGCTCCCCGCGCCGTGACGAGGGTATCATCCGCGTAACAAGTTACGCTAACGCCCTCAGGCAACGCACCCCGCAACACCCAGTCGTATCCGATGTTCCACAGGAGAGGTCCTAGGACCAACCCCTGAGGAACACCGCACGACACATCTCGCCGAGCTGGCCCGAGCCAGCTAGGGTAAGTTATGATCCTCTCGGATAAATATACCCCGACAATGTGACGAATGTAGAGAGGCACTCCGTGGTAGATCAGTGCCTCTCTAACGCAGCTCCAGGGTAAGGTGTTAAAGGCGTTGGCGATGTCAAGAGACACCGCCAGCACCACCTCGCCCCGCGACACTGCTTCCTCCGCCAGGGTCTTCACGCGCATGATCGCGCTCACGGTGGACCGTCCCCGACGGAAACCGTACTGGTTGTCCGCCAGGTCTGGGCCCACACGCGTGAGATGCTCGACGAGGCGTTCCGCGATAATTCGCTCAAAGAGCTTACACACCTCGTCGAGCAGCACGATCGGCCGGTAACCGGACGGTGAGTCCACCGGCCGCCCCGCTTTCCGGATCAGGACCAGTTTCTCCATCCTCCACACCTTGGGAAACTGGCCCCTTTCGAGGCATGCGCTAAAGAGCCCCCTCAGTCGAGGCCCGAGTTCCTCGAGGGCCAGGACCCATACACGGCCCGGAATGCCGTCCAGGGTCCAGGGGCGGTGGATTTCCGGCGACTGAGCCTTAGTACCACCGCTCCTAACTCACCCTCTCTGACTTCGGGTACGTCGTCTTCGCTGCTGCTATCCGCGTTGGGCGTCTAAGACGGAGCCATGCGCGGAGGGATGTGGTCCTCCGCGCTCGTCGGAAACAGAGAGCCCAAGACCCCCTCCAGCCGATCCGGCTGGAAACTCTGGGTCAGTGGGAGCGCCCTCGCTCGGAATTTACCTCTGACCTGTAGGTACTGGCGCCCCTATGGGTTCCGCTCCAGGGTCTCCAGGAGCTCCTCGCGGGCTGCCGTCTTAGCCCGCGTGATCGCTTCCTGGAGGGTACCCTTAGCCTCTCTGTAGGACGCATATAGCTCCGCCTCCCGGGCTGCCGCATCGTCTGGTCGACGATGCCTCCGGCGAAACCTGGTCTACTGGCGGCGGGTCGTCTTCTCCCATGCTGCACGCAGCTGTGCAATCTCTGACAACCACCAGTACACCTACTTTCTGGCCGGCCCGGGTGTAACCCTAGGCATCGCCGCATCGCAGATTTGCGACATGGCTCTCCTGAACCACTCCGCCTCGGCATCCACGTCGACAGGCCTGTCCGGCGCCGGAGTCCAGGCCTGCACGATGGATGCCTCCAGGAGAGCCTCCCGGTCTAAACTCTTGAGCGCCCAACGCGGTTCCGGGGGATTCGGTACCGGCTGTGGAAGGTTAGGTGGGGGGACGACCTCGAACCGGATGTATCGGTGGTCCGAGTGCGTCTCCACACCCTCCTCCACGCACCAGCCCATAATACGGCGGGCGAGGGCAGGGGTCGCGAACGTTAAGTCCACGACCGAGCTGACCTCCGACCGCCAAAAGGTGGCGACATTCCCCCGGTTGAGGAGCTGTATTCCACGTGTTGTGGCCCAGTCCTCAAGTAATCTCCCCCTGCCATTGGTTACCAGGGAGCCCCACGCCGTAGACCAGGCGTTAAAGTCTCCCAGGAGAAGGACAGGGCGAGGACGAAACGCAGTGAAGACGACGTCGAGCTCAGTGAGCCATAGCTCATACTGAGCGTCGTTAATATTGTTCGGCGAGATGTATGCGGCCACGACTGCCACCCCTTCATACTCCGCCGCAACGCAGCCTCGGCCGTTTGCAATAATAGGCTTGTGTCCACTAAGAATAAATCGGATTGGTGTATGTTTCGTATGACTATTTCCAATGAATAGACAACAAAAAGTAATATAAATTAGTAGACAGAATAAAGATTACTATTATTTTTAGAAAATAAGTTTAGAAAAATTAGGCATTCAGTCACGTGACATCAAACACCAATCAGAAAATATGACGTCATAGGTTGCGCTCTCACACCATAGAGTAAGTATGTATGAAGAGCTGACTTCTTGTTCAAGTTGTGTCTGTGATTATGTGTAATTTAATTGTTCGTACGTTTTTATTAATTTACGAATTTTTGTTAATTATAAAGTTAAATTATTATAAATCTAACAAAAGTAGATTGGACAAAACGCAGTTTTGGCGCATTATTTCGATGTGCATTTCGAGACAACGCTTGAATCAAAATATTGCTAGGCACCTATATCAAAGTTAAAGGGCTAACCAATACAATTTATTTTTAACTTTCTGGAGGTTTTTAAATTATTTTATCCTTTTTTCAATTGCTTTTAAATCACCGTGGGTTTTTTCAAAATTTTAAATTTTGATTTTTATTTTAAAATTCTTAAAGAGTCAACAACAAATCAAATAATCAACTACAAATACATTCCTAAAAAAAGCCGCATAAAATTGATTTTCATCACAAATAATGTTAGCTGTAGCGCCCCCTGATGAGTTGTCACCGTAACATCTATCTAGAAACCTGTACCAATCTAACTCAAACCCATAACTGAAAACTGCATCAAAATCCGACCAGTAGTTTTCGAGAAAAATGGCAACATGTATTTGCACAAGCATCCTCTCACCCCAAACCCATATACCATCTCCGTTCCGTCGTAGGTAAAAAGCTATGCGTGTCCAGTCTATAGTGTATAATCCTTACAAGTGACATGTTCTTGGAATACGTTGAAGAAAACGCGTAAGCGCCATGATATTCACGGCGCTTTTGACCTTTTGGTCGTGAAAAAACTTTAACTAATAAGCGATCTTGCACTTGAATATTTATATTACGATTAGACGACTAATTTATGGCTTAATCGCTGCAGCGAACTTCGTTCGTTTTTTGGTCAGGATAGCTTCGTCAAACACATTTTTTGTTTCGCAACGTGTGACATCACCCAAGGCGCCATGACAGACTGGAGCGTTTTCGTTACCAATTTAAATACATTTTTTAGATCGCAAAATAAACTATGTAAATGATTGTTTTAAATCAAAATAATACATTTTTGTGACTATATAGATTCAATTCAAAACTACAGATTTAATCAATTTTTGAAATTTGGGACACAAGCCTATTGCAAGCCGCGAGGTGCTTGCGGCGGACCCCCCGAAGATGCAGGCCAAGCCGTCTTGCGCCACCAGGCTTCCCGGGTAGGCATAGTACGGCTCGGCGACCACGACCAGGTCTATGGACCACTGCGCGATGCTCTGGTACAGAAGATCCTGAGCAGCGCGGCAGTGGTTCAAGTTCGCCTGTAGGATGCGGATATGGGTATCCATTAATGGACGTCCATATCCGCATCCCGCCGCGAATCTGGCCGCGCAGTAGCGGCACCCCCGCTGTGCCCAGCGGACGGACGAACGGCTGCCGACCCGATGGTCCGCCGTTTTGCCCTCCGTCTCGCATCTGTAGCAGCGAGGCGGTGCGTCACAGGCGTTGAACTTGTGACCGGGCCGGCTGCAGCGGAAGCACCGATCACCCACGGTGTCTTCCACTGCACACTGCACTCCTAGGTGCCCCACCATCATGCACCGGAAACACCTGGTTTCCCGGGCACGCAGGAGGTGCACCTGCGCCTTGAGGAATCCCCCTATGAGGAGGCTCCGTCCATCCGCAATTTTAAGTGCCGCCGCGACTGGGCACTGTAGGGGAAATCCTAATCTCGATCCCTAGTTTAGGATGATTTTCTTAAAATCTTTATCGTTTAATTTCAAATTGGTTCAAATCGATATTTCTGTTACTTATGTAGCCACAAAATATTAAAATCCAACTACGGATGCAATACACCACATAACCTCTTCTACTACTCTGTGCAATACACGACCTATCATGTCATCAAAGAGAAAGAAAATGACAATTATAAATTACTTACTTGAAAGTATTTGTTACTTGAACCATGATTGTACATTGGGACAAATATCTTAAACTATTAATTTAGATAGGGTACCTACCTATGTGTTCGGAATACACCTATGGCTACCCCTTCGAAGAGAACCTATGATTGTATAATAATATATAAAGGGATTCTATTGTAACTAACCATACCTTTGTTTAAAAACATGATTTACGAACTAAATAAAGTTGAATGTTCAAATTCCAAATGAGACAAAAGAATTTCTAGAAAACTATGCTGCTACTGGAAAAACACAATTGAATAACAATAAAGTAATAAATTCTAACTTAAAACAAGTGCAAGGTAACTTAAAAGCACGTTAAAGAATTCGGTAGCTTATAAACGTGTAAATATTTTGGTTAAGCTTTGTATTGGGTGTATAATGACTCGACGGGGGGCTTTATTTGACTTGTTTAATTGTATTGACGACAGGTCCAGTAGCTATTTGATGCAAGGTGTACAGGAAGATGTTCAAATGGCCGTATTAGTCTCGCTTTTGTGTTACTTAACACGAATTTATGGTCCGATTGGTGGTAAGTAAGTTTACGATAAAAAGTAACTTACATTATTAGCCGACGTGCGTCGTCGGGATTATCCTTATGAAGTAACTTACAAGTAACGTCGGGCAATGAAAGATAGGTAAGTCAGCAATTAAAAAAATACTTAATTTTATTTTTACCCATAGATTGTCGGTTACCAACCGAATCGGTCCTGACTGTTGGAATGAAGGTTTATTATATAATTGATTTTCTACTGTATAAGGGAACCTAGCCTTGTTGGTTATTTGAGACGTATTAGCAACATGTGGGTGTGTAATTCACCTCTGCCTACTCCCATCGGGGAGGCGTGATTGTATGTACTGTAGTGCACTCTCGACCTCTTTCGTTCGTCGGTGTTTGCAGTTGGCCACTAATAGCTAAGTAGGCATCCAGCGATATCCCTTAGATGAAATATAATTTCATTTAAGTTTATACGTGTCTTTCGATGTGCCCATTCTGTGAACCACTTGTTAAATAGTTGAATTATAAAAAGTAACCTGCACCATCTTACTTTTTCGTGCTCTTTTCGGCTCATGATCGCGAACGTCTAAAATGCAAAATGCCTAAGTAGCGTAATTGCCTATAGACCATCCTAAGACAAATTAATCCTTTTGGGAATGAATATTTACCGTCCAAAAAAATTACAAAGCTTGTCTTCCAAAGCATTTTATGTACTCTTGACTCATAGATACTCTATAAGCTACTGTTCGCATCAACAATTGTTTTTTTTTATCACAAAGTTCCGTCAATTTGTCTTGCTACCGATCATGTTGCGCAAAATGAATGGTAAGGTGGGCTTATTAACCTGTCGTACAATGTTATAATCAGGTGTAACTTTACAGACACCCACGAACAAGTAGACTGGGCCCTTGTGCAAAGGGACAATAGAACAACGATCTGTTGGGGGTGACACTGTAAGTTCAATGAATAGGTTATTGTCTGAAATCAATGGGAGGTTGTTAAAAACACTTGGAATTTTGGAATCACGTTCAGTTTGAGAAGGTACGGAATATATGTTATATTTTAATATTCGAGTGCTAAGGTCGTCAACATCTTCGTGGTTCAAATCAATTTTACGAGTACGAATTTCAAGATAGGTATTGTTATAGGATAGATAGGATAGGATGGATTCAAGATACTTAGGATAGGTGTTGTTGTGCGGAGTAGTCCGGACTGTTAGGGTGAGATTTATAAAACGTACTTGGACTTAGCTTAGCCATTACTTTACACTTGAGACAAAATCGACATTTATAATACGATCTTCATCTTGTCTGTCTGTCTTAGCTTAAACTAAGCCAAGTTTAAGTTCATAAATACGGTGACTTACGAAGAACTAAAAGTAATGTTCTTAAATATACTTTACCATATTCTTTGTTATTATTATAGAGGTATGTTGTGGCAAAATTACACTTATAACCATGTGTTTAGAACTTAGGTCGAGCTAAACCAAGTCAGACTATAAATTCCAAATCAAAGATTGTACTCAGTATATGCTTAGCTAAGATTTTGCTTAGCCGAGCTTAAGTCCAAGTACGCTCTATAAATCTCTCCCTTAGGCCTGCAATGATTCTATGTTTATTATAGTGATTGACAAATTTCAAACATCATTCGCCAACGTCCAAACCATGTTGAATACACCGGTTCTCGTCCGATCACTGAAGTTAAGCAACATCGGGCGTGGTTAGTACTTGGACGGGTGACCGCCTGGGAATACCACGTGATGTTGGCTTTTTATACTTTAGTGCCTTTTAATTTTTTTCACTTACTTTTTATATGACTTTTTAATATATTTAGCAATTTTTTTTTACGTTTTTTGATAATAGATACTTTTTTCTGCACTAACAGTGAGTATAATATAGGGAACTTTACTTGCTTACATACAATTCGAACCTTCGACTTCACCTTGAGATAAACAAACAAAAAAAAGGCCAAGTGCGAGTCGAACTCGCGCACGAAGGGTTCCGGACCAAAACGGCAAAAACAAAAAAATCACGTCTGTGGTATGGGAGCCCCCTTAAATATTTATTATATTCTGTTTCTTTAGTATGTGTTGTCATAGAGGCAACAGTAATTCATCATTCTGTTAAAATTACAACTTTCTAACTATCATGGTCCATGAGATACAGACGGTTCCTGTGTCCCGGCCTCCCTTTGTGTACGGAACCCTAAAAATTAAGACGATTGTACACACACATCACATTTTTGTAATGATGTACCCCTACCTAATCCAGTTTTGACCTTCAATTTTCCTTCAATTTTCATAAGATTATTGAACGATTTATTGCTGTTACATTGTTACATACAGATAGATTTGTCATAAACAACTGCAACGGATGCAATCAAAACACGGAACGTCGTAAACAGCTTCGAGTCGAGGTCAGGGGCTCAAGCGAAGCCGCGCGGCGACTAGCTAACCCAAAATGCAAGTGGAGCGAATACCTCTTGCCTACTTGCCAACATCTGGGCCAACATTTGTGTTCATTGTTTTATATCTAATAGTTTTCACTCTGATAATATAACTGAGACGGTACATTGATGACTCTGAAACGGTTTAACGAAAGATTTAATTCACGAACGATTAGGCAACATAATCTTTTCATTAACACGTTGATGTTGCATGCGTTATGAACACACATCATAGTAGGTACCGTTTTTGTTGGATATTTAATGACTATTAAAGAGACAAATCTGTTTTGGTGGATATTCGTTAGTATGCGTTTAAATAACATACCTACATAGAATTAAAACAAAAAACAATTAGGGTCAAATTGTCAAATCTTGATAAGAATTGCGTCCCGCTTGCTGACAGAAATATAAATTTGGTTAAGTGCAGTCGGGTTTTATTGTTATTTCAGTTAGTAGTAAGTAAGAACTTAATAAGTAAGTAAGTAAGTAATAAGTATAAATCAGATGGTTATAATAATGGTCATCACACACCTTGCTTGCTAAAGATACACATGGCATATTGAGGTCATATCGCACTTATAACTATGCGTTTAATTTAAGTGCCGCACCCAAGTACCCTACGTGTGAAGTTTTCGTCCAAAAAACAAGTTTTCCCATAAACAGTTCGTCAACAAAAACGTGAGGAAATGTTTCTTCTCCTTCTTTTTTTAAAAAACGTGGTTCCATCGATATTCATCGATGATTTCGCCAATGTCAAGGTAATGCTTGATTTTTCCCGCTCAGAAGAACTAGTTACTCTGAACTAGTTCGCGGTGCGGGACAGTTTTTGCCCAGCGCCAGAGGTAACCTAAAAGGCAACCTGCCACGCGCTCCGCAAAAAGCCAGTCGAGGAAATGTTTAACCATCATGATATTTGAAGTTTGGATACATGACATTGATCGAAAAAGTTTATGATGTTCATATTACCTTACTGTACGGGGTGTAGTTTGAGGAGTGCAGGTGCTCCTTTCGTTCTGAAATGAACGGAATGGAAAATAATGCCCTTTGCCGGGTTTTATTTTTAATTAATAATTCTTTAGGCGACTATCGAAATGCAATTTCAATCAACTAGGACACTTACTAGGTATCCTTTAATTAGTTACTATTAAAACTTTAATGATGGGGAAGATAACAATTGTAACCACTTTTTAGCTACTAAGCCGGTACTTGACTTTATGACAAAACCCATCCAATCCACCTGTATATTCACATGACCCATCGCGCAAACATTGGTTACTCACAATTTTATTACATGTATATAAAATGTCATTTTCTCTTCCAAATGCACTGAAGTTCAATGTATACAAACCAGCAATATTATAACCGTGAAAAGGTTCGCCATCTGTTATTTTTTCTGACAGATGCGCCTAAAGGAGAAATTAAATGGTTTAAAATCTGTTATTAACCTACATGACGAAGGTTTTACAGGATCTAGAGTTTAGACTTGAGACAGATTGTTGGCATTTCCACTGCACAATATGCTATGCAGCTATGTTGTGAGGATGTGAGCTGTGGGCCAGTGATTGTGCTATTTGAACCACAGAATATGATTGATGGATATCAAACGCATCCATAGTAACGTAGTATAGCACAGCTCTAGTGAAAAAGCAGACTCATGCATCTAGTCTTCAATTCAATTTGTAAGTCCGTTTTAGCATCGGTATTATCATGACTAAGGGTGGGCCTCAAAAAGGCCGCATTTTTATAATATTTCACTATCGGTAGGACCTTTCTCTTTCACGCTACCTGTGTCTGTTGTGACATATATTTGTTACTAAATTTACAGAGAAAACAATACACGTTCACATCCCAGCGGCACATTTCAAATGGAACCTTATTCTTAAATTCACCGTAACTCAAACAGTCCATTACCGTCATAATATGAATATTTATTAACGGCAATTCGTAATAAATATCCACCCAATGGTCTCGCCGGCTTTACTGCTTCAAAGACAATTAACCAGCGGAGCCCGGTTTAACAGTACACAATTAAAATCAAACAAATAAGTCATAAAAATACCAACAAAAAAAATGTCTTCAAACACGTGGTTTGACTTTGGTCGTAACATAATTTAGAATTGTCTAAGCTTTTCAACCGATAAGAGATAATGAATGGTAAGGTTTGCTTTCTTTGAAGAAAGACTTTCAGATACAATACTGTACACATGTGTGTTAAAATACTTAAAAAACCACTCTGTTTGTTGATATATTCATTATTTCTTTCCATTCTCTAAATAAAACGCTGTAAAAATGTGATTATTTATCTTCTATTTCTTTCTCAAACCCCTATGTTTCAACAATTCAATCTCAGCATGTTGCAATCGAAACACAGTCATTGTTTTAATACAAATACACTAATAAAAACAATGATAGTCATTTTAGATACTATTTCTGTGAACATTTCATTATTGTTGAAAAAGCATCGAAAATTCTTATATTTTCAACCGACTTCCAGAAAAGGAGGTTCTCAATTAGACTGCATGTTTTTGAGGTGTATTTTTAAGCCTTGAGTTGTGTTCATTGAATAAAACAATATAGGTACCTATTTATATTGCTTTAATTTTGAGAGTTAGTAAAGTAGAGGACTAGCGAACTTCCTTCAGAAAAAAATAATAACTTATTTGAGAATTTCTCTTTAAAGTTTGTTCTTTGACAGAAAGGGCAAATAATACTATTGTTTTTTTTTATATTATTATGATTTATTTTGTCACCAGCTGTGGTACCTACTACAGCTATAATAACTAATGAGACTAAAGACTTGTTTACATTTAGTTAAGTGTTAAGTGCGAGTGCAAAATCTAATCACTTTACAGTTTTAAGTAGAAAATGTATGAATTCGCACTTAACAGTTATCAAAGCGGGGCGTGTGAACAACTTTTCATTTAATTTTTATAGTGACACCTGCATGATTTATTTTAATGAAAATATAATTGACCGAGCGAGCGAAGCGTCTATATTTCGAGATTGGACAATTTTGCTTTCATCCGTCTGTTTGTCTGTCTGTCTGTATTTATTCCGGACTAGCAGCCACAGTTTTTATCCGATCTTCACGAAACTTGGCACAAGTGTTCCTTGATTTAATACTATTGTCTTGATTTAATACTATGGTCAAATAACGTTTTAATGTTTTTCAGGGCTAGCGGTCCCCTAAAACATCTGATCTTTACGAAACTCCTAACGTCTTACATCGTAATCTACACGAACTTCCTTTATTGGAAACAATATTTTTAGTGGAGTTTACCACTAGTACGAAATTCTGTAACCATTCAAATGACTGACATACGTGTAACTGGTATAGGAACTTTTTTAAATAATTCATAGTTCTATTTATAACTCAATTAGATGAGCGCAATTGTATCCCAAGGCAAGGCGAACGCGATACTAAACTACCCTTCAGAATGAATTTCCGCGTTGAGTAGAATGTTATTGAGTTTGGAGGAAGTTTTGTTTAGTTGGTTTCAATTTGAAATTAACAAAAAAAATGTTTGGAGGGTTCTTCTAACTATGAACATATACACCGTGAAAGTAGCTAAACTATTTTCTCGACTACCTCGGTGGCGCAGTGGTAAAAGTATGCGACTGCCGTCCCTGAGGTTCCAGGTTCGATTCCGGGTCGAATCAAACTATTTATGTGATCCACAACGGTTTGTTTCGAAGTTTGGGTATTTTCTATGTATAATATGTATGTATTTAGTAGAGTTGCCTCGAATACTCGCTATTATTCGGTATTCGGCATTACTCGACATTTTTTTGATATTCGTTGAATACCGAATAATAGCTAGTATTATTCGGCATTCAGCGAATAGTCGTCTAAAATAAACTTTTAAGGATCAAAAAAACGGATGAGATAAAAATAATCAATTTTTAAATGAAATAAATCTAACTACTTTGCAATATTCCGCCACATGCAAATTACCCAACTCTCGTATTTATTCATGCACAGGACCGCCCTCCAAACCCACTTAAAATTAGGCCGAAAGAATAGAGAAATAATTTTGAAAATAGAATAAATATCAGAGTTGTGTTATCGTGCAAAAATAATAAAAAACCTCGACACGTATTTCGCCCCCAACCAGGGGCATCATCAGGAGATGTCGATGGCATGCTCACGGCGCGCTTATAGTATTAACTTTAATCAATTTTTATTATTTTCATTAATAAAACAATACACAGTATCATACCCAATATCTGTAATATGTGCCTGTGCCTACCATATTCATGAAATTAAATTAGTTAGGCTTTTTAATTAATATTTAAAATCCAACAGAGGCAGATTGTGGTGCAAAAAAGCTATGTTTTCTGCACGTTCAGGAGCAAGTCGGTTTCGCTTTTCCTCATTAATTAAACCTGGCTCGGAAAATAATCTTTCTGAATAAACAGAGCTTGCTGAAGCTTACTTAAAATAGGAAATCTATTCTTATTGATACTCAAAGCCCAGTATTCATGTGGGTTTATTTTTCTGTCAGTCTTTGCTAATGCGATGTAGTGGGCGATTTCTTCAGCAATGGTATTCTTGGGTTGCTCTTCAGTAGGCTGCTCTATAGATGATTCTTCAAAACATGCCCAAAATAGTTTATGAGTTTCTGAATCGACATGCTCACTTTCATTGTGTAAACGAGACCTTTTGGATTCCGTTTCTGGATCCGAATCATCATTTTCGTCATCTAAAGAAAGCCTAAGACCTTCTCTGAGAGCAGTTCTACGGATCCGTTCAGCTTGGGTAGCGTCAAAGTAAAAGTCCTTGCAGCAGGGGTTTAAAAATGTCGACAAGTAATATGTCTTCCTAAAGTATAGATCGTCCAAGTTAAAACGGGCTCGCATATTTTCTATTAACGCCTTTCTAAAATCATCAACGTTACTACATTTTTACTACATACATTTTCACATACATTTTTTACCACTTTACATATAGTAGGTATGTATAATATGAAACAGTTTCTTTAACTTTAATGTTTTCTTTTCTCACAAGCTTAGAAGAAATTAGAAATATTTTTAATGTGCCTTATTTATGTCGAATAGTAAGGTCGAGTTATTCGACTATTCGCCATAGTGAATGGTGATTAATCGGTATTCGACTATTCGCTATAATAACTATTCGCGGCAACTCTATTTAGAAATATTTAAGTATGTTTATCAGGTGTCTAGATCCCATAGCACAAGCTTATATTAGCTTAATTTGGGTTAGATGATTTAACCAACCAAATTTCTTATATTATACCTAGAATGGTTTATCGCTGGGTGCGTATCTACCGGTCGACTGTTTCATACCGCAAGGTGTAAAACGAACGCTGGCCTGCACGCGCCTGTGCGACGAATTTTGGAAGCGTATAACACACATTTAATTGAAATAGACATTTTCTCCGTTTCCCTGTTTAGTTTTAAAAGATTAACTTGCGATATTTTGGCAAATAATTAGATTCACAAAATTACACTTATAAGATACATCACATTTATACTTTTGTTCTTGTTTCTTGCACTTACCTATGTATAATTATCACTCACAATTGTTTTTTTTTCTGCCACATCCGTGGAGATTAGTGGGGGTTATACGTTTACCCAAGTGTAGTGTGTAGTGTGTATTAAGATATATTAAGTAATAACGTGTAACTGTTAAATGTCCCAATAAAGAAAAAAAATTACGTCGTGTGAGAATGTCCAAAAAAAAGACTGATGGTCTTACTTTAAAAAACAAACACATTTTTTTTATAATATAATTTATGTAGTTTATTTTTTTTAATTTCGCAACCCGCTGCAGCCTACGTCTATTGCCGAGCGCCTCTGGATAGCACTAGGAAGATTTTTAAGGCAGTGAGCTACCACGAGTACTCCTATGACGTCTAGAGACTACATCAATTTTAAGAGTTTTGTAAAAAATATGTGTGTTAGTTTTTTCAAAATAATACTTCGAGTCGGTTCTGTTATGGAAACTGAGTCCAAAATTTTTTTTTTTGTAAACGGTGGTACTTTCACGGTGTATAGATAAGAGTACTATAATACTGGTGTAAGAAAGTTCTATCCCACACTAAGGAATAGACCGTTCCGTATTACGGCTAATTCCCTAGCAACTGTTATTTACGTAAAATTGCCAAAAGATGTAGTGTAGATTAACGGTTTTTCGACTCCGCGTCTATGTACATACATTGGGATACCTAATATATTGGGTAGATGAGATATTTTACTTTTCCGATGGATTCTCTGGGCTAGAGGGAATTAAAAATCTACTCTGAGGACAAAACTCAGAGACCATAATACTCTTTTAAATCACCAAATAATTATGTTCTAACCCATCATTATGTATTACAATAATACTTAGTTTGGTTTTGAATTCTAATGTTCATGAGTAGCGACCTCAAAAAACAATATCTAAGTAATTAAATTATATAACATTAATTACAATTTGTTATATTTTATTTATTTTTAAGTTTAAATTTAACCTTAACACTAACCTTAAGTTAACCTTACAACTAAAACAAATGCGGAAGAAACTAATATATTGCAAATTATTGTTTTACTGAAAAAATCATTTATAAAAATATACTGTAGGTATCTAGATTTTATAAAATACTGCGACTTTGCCGGAGTATAAAAGTAGCCTAAAACTTTCTCAAACCATTGGTAAAACCAGCATGAAAATCGGTGCTGTAGTTTTTGAGTTTATCGTGAACAGACATACAGAGGCAGCGAAGGATTTTAAGGTTTAATAACATTGTAGTGATGGTCTATGGAATGATATAGGATGTAACATGATGTGTGTAGGAAGGAAGTAAAGAATTTATATTTATTCACTTACTTGGTTAGTGAACTTTACAACAACTTAAAATAATGTCTTTAACCCTTTAATTTGTTGGTCTTCCTGGTAATTTTAATTAATTAATTTATTTATTTATGTACACACAAGAAGGAAGAGCGAGATAAGAACTATAAGACAGAGTTTTAGTACAAAGGCACCACTTATTTCTAAGAAATCTCTTCCAGTGGGCCAGTTTATTTATTATCTGGAATATTCTCAAGAGATATATTCACTTAACCAGATAACTACGAGTACTACCAGATATTTAACTCTCAGCAGGTGGGACTCAGTTTGCATTTAGGCTTAAATATGCGAGTTACACCTGCTTATAGTTAAATATCGTTAAGTGCAGTCAGATATTTTTATTATTTATTTACTATTTTTTAGTTGTAATTACGCCCTTCAAAGATAATTTACCTTTAAACACATAACCCTCGCTGAAGCAGTCGGGTAAAAACACACAAAATCAAATCTTTATCTTTATAATATAGTATGGATAAAAAAGATGAAGATACCTATACAATTCTCGTATTACAGTGTTTGAACTCCTCTGAAGAAACTTGACCGATTTTTACAGAATGAAATAAAAAAATTTTAGTCGTAAACTTTTTTTATGCACCTAGTAATAAGGAAGGCCCACTTACTTGTTTAGTTAAAACCTAAGGCAGGTTTTGACTAAGTAAATGGCTCATCCCGTTTTTTATATATGACAGGACCTTATCTTACCACAAGCATAAAATAAGTTGTAAAGTAATTTTGACTTTTCTGCCATACATTTGGAACAAAGCTATCAATATACAATACGCTTAACCTGGGATCTTTTTGCCATCTAATCTGTGTACTTCAAGCTGTAATCCTCATACTTAAAATCTCAACGAAAACGAATTTTGACAACGCTAAAAAATAGTCATGAAATAGTCATAAATAGTCGTACATGTAAAAAAAATAGTCGTATTATAGTTATAGTTACGGCGTTATAGCTATAAGTTAGTGAGGATTATGGCTTGGAAGTCAAGTTGTAATCCTCATCTCAAATAATTCAAATATATTTATTCGCAGAAATATGGTACATGAGGTGATGGCAATTATATTTATGTTTCACATATTTCGTCAATTAACTATGAGATGCAAATATTATGTCTAAAAACTAGCTATTAAATTGTAGAATTTATTTGGAAAAAATGTCATGGAATGTCAATCTAATTTACACATAAAAAAAAAATTTAAAGTCAAACAAACAAATTATCATGTCATTATTTCTCCACCATGAATTCATTAACTGAGTAAATCATACGTTCCATTAGCCATGACTTAAGTTGTTTTTTAAACTTTTTCAATGGTAGGTCTATAATTATAGAGGGAATTTTGTTAAAAAATTTTATGCACATCACGTAACAGTTTTGTTGGTAAAGAGTAGTTCGGGGTACAATATCCAGAACCAATCTTTCGCTGTTACGAGTGCAGCGTGGGTACATATCCCTGGCAGTTTTGAACAATTCGGGGTTGGTTCTAACAAACACACTTACTTCGAAGATGTACACAGCTGGCAGTGGTAGTATATTTAATCTTTTGAAATGCGGTTTGCATGATTCATACGGTGGGATCCCCACTATAGCCCGGATACACCTCTTTTGCGCTAGAAATGCACGGACAGCTTCACTTGAGTTTCCCCATAGTAATAATCCATAACGTAGCACGGATCCAACATGACCGTGGTAAGCAAGTAGGACTGTTTGCTGGGTTGAAGTTTTTCTTAGCCGATGTCTTAGCTGTCTCTCTGGTGCAAGAAAACGGTAAAGCCTATCGAATTGGTTTAGGTTCCAAAAAATAGTCATGAAATAGTCGTAACGACATGCCAAATCTCAGAAATAGTCCTTAAAAGGTTCCAGAGATATAAAGGTAACCTGATGAGGATTATGGCTTGAACATTTGAAAACTTCATATTTCTCTGGAACGCCTGCGATTTTCGGTTTAAAGTTTATGCCAAAAAATAGTCGTGAAATAGTCGTATGAACTACAATAAATTTGAGCTGGTTTAATTTGATAAAAAAAAGAGTTTTCGTTTGCCCTAAATTTGTATGGAGTACGGTCGTGTACAAAATTGGTAACTTCATATAATATTATTGTCTGTGTATAATCTGTATGGAATATGACAGTACTAGTCCACAAGGGTTTCTGACACTGACAATATTGTATTTATTACTAATAATTGTTACCTGTTTATATCTAATAAGTGCTATTTTTTATACATATATGACATTGCTGTGATTATATCAATGAAACAACTGTGATTATTATGATTAAAACTTTTTTGTAGTAGTAAGTTTATAAGACAATGACAAGATATTCTGATTGTTTACACTTTAATAGGTACCTAATTTGTACTTTACTTTTATTCGATATAAGTAATTAAAAGTTTTTGATATTGTTGGTGTCGGATTCGTTTATAGAATTTGTGATTTTAGAAAATGAACTCAACCTATCAGCGCCATCTATTGAATTTTTTTAGAAACATAAACTGAATGAACTAATCCAACACCAACACATATTGAACTAACTGTGATATGTACTGAGATTTATACAAGTTATGTACGTATTTGTAAGCTTTCGATTGTAATAAATAAGCATACAAATTATAAATGTTTGTTTTTTTTTTGTTTAATTATAATCGATGGCATGGAAAACGTCTAATTGGAAGTAATATTATATATTAAGCGGAATATTTCACAATAATATCATTTGAAGTTACCAATATTGTACACGACTATACTCCATACAAATGTAGGACAAACGAAAACTCTTTTTTTTTCAAATTAAACCAGCTCAAATTTATTGTAGTTCATACGACTATTTCACGACTATTTTTGGCATAAACTTTAAAACGAAAATCGCAGGCGTTCCGAAGAAAGTTAAAGTTTTCAAATGTTCAAGCCATAATCCTAATCAGGTTACCTTTATATCTCTGGAACCTTTTAAGCACTATTTCTGAGATTTGGCATGTCGTTACGACTATTTCATAACTATTTTTTGGAACCTAAACCAATTCGATAGGTTTTACCGTTTTCTTGCACCAGAGATGAGGATTACAGCTTGACGTTCAAGCCATAATCCTCACTAACTTATAGCTATAACGCCGAAACTATAATACGACAATTTTTTTTACATGTACGACTATTTATGACTATTTCATGACTATTTTTTAGCGTTGTCAAAATTAGTTTTCATTGAGATTTCAAATATGAGGATAACAGCTTGAAGCACACTCTAATCTGGATAGAAGTTGTACTACTTCGGTGGCGTGGTCGGTAGTGCATCGGCTTTCGACTCCGGAGTTTCGGGTTCGATCCTCGGGTAGAATCAAATATTTGTGTGATTCACAAATGGTTGTTTCGGAGTTTGAGTGTTTTCTATTTATATTATGTATGTATTTAGAAATATATAAGTATATTAATCAGTTAATCCCATAGCACAATCTTATAGCTTAGTTTGGGCTAGATGACGTTGTATAAGAATGTCGAAAAATATTTATTTATTTATACACCCAACACACGAAAACGAATGAGCCCATATCGGCGAAATTTTCAATCTAGACTGCCTCAGTGGTACAGTGGGATGAGTAGTGCGCTGCGGGTATTAGAAACCCAAATATTCAATGCTCATATTCCCGTCATATCGGACTAACTGTCATACCGTCGGCATTCAGTTAACCCGCTAAACGATACAGAACAAACCCGTATCCCAGACCCTTTCGATGCCTACGATGGTTTTCACCGAGCAATTTAGCCACGAAAAAAATCTTTTTATTAATAAGATGGTTTTTACCTTATTACTGCTGTGACTTTCAATGTTCTATAGAACAAGCACTAGGACTTCAAATACCTGTATCCCGTAATACATAACGCAAAATGGTTATAAAATATCTTTGTCGGCAAAACTGCGGTTATCTTATTTCAAACATATTTTTACTTTATTTTGTTTAAAATAGAGACTAAATTTGTTTAAGAATATAGTATTTTGGTTAGCCATAAAATGTTACGCTAAATTGTAAATAAATATATTTTTTACCTGTTACCTTTCGTTGTCTATAGTGTGTAATAAACTAATTTACTTTTATGTCTATCTGTTTGTATAATAGACACAAAGCGGTTATAGGGACTACTGCTCAGTAAAAGGGACTTCTGACCACTCCAACTGTTACTTTCGGAAGGTACGAGTACTATGAGATATGGGAGTCCATTGCAAACATAAAAATGAAACAGTAAATTATCGGCAATATACCTATTATATGGAGGTTTAAATGTATATTATTATTCTTGATCAAGCAGGCACTTGAAAAACAACTGATGATGCCTATCTCTTGCTGGTGCCTACTAATTTAAGTCTTGGAGTTTAAGGATGTTTGTCAAGTCTGTACTTAAACTAGTTCACGTTTTGGGCTGAGATCACATCCTCTGGCAGCTTATTCCACTCCTTGATAACTCGGTTAGTTAAGAAGTGTTTATGGGTGTTGTTAGTGATAAACCAGTGCACAATTTTAGACCGTGGCCTCTGAGATGGACATTGTCGTTGCGTATGAAAATTCTGTCGAATTCCTCAATATCACAGTGTCCATTTAAGATTTTATATGTTTCTATCAGATCACAATGGTCCCTGCGGTCTTTTAATGTTGTGAGTTTTAACACTTCTAAACGTTCTTCGTAGGGGCGTCTCTTCAATAGTCGTGGAGCCTTAGAGAAGCTACATTGTACCTTTTCTAGAAGGTCAATGTCTTTTTTGAAGCATGGACCATACTCCAAGAGTAGTCTAATAAATGTTTTATGTATTTTGAGCATCCAATATATGTACACAGACGTTGTGTCGACAGATAGTTAATCTACACTTCATTCTGGTTATCTTACGTAATTGAGACTGACACGGTGGCGTGGTCACGGTGGTGGTTATACTGAAGTCTGGGTGTTTCCTATGTATAATATGTATGTATTTACAAAAAAAATGTATTTAAGTATTTTTATCAGTTTATCTAGTACTCTAGATCACAAGCTCTGCTTAGTTTGAGATTAGATGGCCTTGTGTGAATTGTCCTACAAAATTTATAAAAAAAAAATAACTGTCGCTAGGGAAATAGCCTTAATACAGAACGGAGCTATTTCTTTGTATGGAATTGGTTGGGAATCTATACAGATATAGTGTTATTTTATCTGTGCTTTGAATAAATTACTTACGCATAAGTATGTCTCTGCGTACCCCACATTACAATCACGCCAGTTCCTATGAAGGGCAACCTCCCTATAGGTATGCTCTGGGTGTGTCCAAAAATACAAAATTCCGAATCAGTATCACCAATAATTTTTTAATTTATCTTCACCGTCCAAATAATCACTAGTAGGCAGACACAGACAGACACATATCACGCCTATATATATATACGCGATATCGAAGTTCTGTAGTTACACCGGTCGAATTTTTGATTTAGGGCTCCAACTACCACTAACGACTGCCGTTTGACAACCGGGACCGACGGCTTAACGTGCTCTCCGAGGCACGGAGGGGTCTCAATGTGTTAAGAAATGGTTCCCCCTCCTAAGACCGGCCTGAGTCGATGTTGCTTAACCTTTGCAATGTGTTAACATTGTCAGTTACCACTAGACCACGAGCCTAATTTATTCTATGTGTAGGTAAATTAGATCCCGGTTCTTTTTTTAACTCCGCGTCAGCCGCTCTAACGTCCGTTGCCGGGCATCTCTGGTTATAAGCAGAATGTATTTCCAGTGGCGCCCGGCGGAATTAGATCCCGGTAAAGTAAATAGTATTCTTGAACACTCCAGTAACACCAAGGTACCCAACTTGACCGCAATGTCAGAAACGTGAAGGTTACCGCACATACGCGAACTTGCCGCTGTCTGCTCGCTTCCGCAAATGTCGCTCAAGCAATGTTTCAAACCAGACACATAATTTTCTATGCTATAAATTGTGTCCAGATACACTTTTCCTAAAACAGGACACAATAGTGTGTCTGGAATTTTAATAAACGTAAATAAAAGAGATTTTATTAAACAAAATCTAGTTTTTTCAATTCTTGTCTGTCTTTCTGTTGGTATGTATATATACGCAATGTTTCCTTATATTTATATCGATCTGTTAAAGACAACTTTGGCAATGACAAACTGCCAGGTCTTTGTATAGACTTCAACGCGCTGCGTACAAAATAAATACATTAAACTTGTAGGCAACGCGAAGCACACAAATTAATAATTAAATAATATTGTACTGTGCTAATTTTAGAAATCTACTCATTGAATATTAAGAAACCTATTTCCAAAATGTAAAAAATAGTCTTACTCTCTCTTTAACTAACTAACTTTAATTGCTTCGGTGGCGTGGTCGATAGTGCATCGGCTTTCGACTTTGGAGTCTCGGCTTTGATTCCCGGGTCAAATCAAAAATTTGTGTGATCCACAAACGCCTGTTTCGGAGTTTGGGTGTTTTCTATGTATATTATGTATGTATTTAGAAATATATAAGTATGTTTATCAGTTGTCTAAGTCCCATCGCACAAGGTTATAAATTACTTTTGGCTAGATGACGTTATGTGAGAATGTCCAAAAATGTTTATATTTATTTTCTATCGCTTATAATATAATCAATCTAATTCTTCGAACCAAATCAACAGTGCTGTCTTGAAAAGATTCACATTGCGTGAAACTTTTCTAGAGAAGAGTAAAACAATCCGTTTTGACCTGTACTAAACTAGGTCTTACTATTACAGACAGTATCACATACAGTACATACTAAGACAAATGTTAATAATGAGCCCCCTTTTCGCCAGTAAAAATGAGTCCCACGCGACCACGTGGCGAACCTATCCCCAATATACGGGCAGTTGTTGATCAGAGCCTCCTCCGGTTGGAGTGGTTGACTTAGGCCTCTAAGATCTACATCGGTTATGATTGGGTTCTCCGCGGAGTCTTCCCCGTTGACGGTTATATGCTATGCGGATGATACGCTGGTGGCAGCCCCTGGTGGTAGCTTTGAGGAGGCAGCACGACTGACCACTGTGGGCGTTTCTCAGGTGGTTGGTAGGATCGAGGCGTTGGGCTTGAGGGTGGCCTTGCAGAGGACGGAAGCCCTGGTCTTCCATGGCCCTTTTCGCCGCCCTCCGCCAAACGCTTCGATTGAGGTCCGTTCGGTTCTCGTACCGGTGAAGGATACACTGAAATACCTGGGTCTAGTGTTGGACTTCAAGTGGCACTTCGACGAGCACTTCCGCTTGCTGGAGCTAAGACTAATCGGCACTGCGTCTGCATTGGGTCGATTATTGCCTAACCTAGGGGGACCTAGTGTCGGTTGTCGTCGGTTATACACGGGGGTGGTCCGATCAATGGCGCTGTATGGCACCCCGGTGTGGGCGGGATCCCTGACCGTCCGCAACAAGCCATTTTTATGGCGGGCGCAGCGCGTCCTGACGGTCAGGGTAATACGTGGTTACCGCACTGTGTCTACAGAAGCGGCATGCGCGTTGGCCGGAACTCCCCCTTGGGACTTAGAGGCGGTGGTGCTCGCCGAGGTCTACCGACTGACGGCCGAGTACCGGGCGGGTGCTGGCGGTCAACGGCCACCACCCGGAGAGGTACGTGGGTGGCGGGAAGCCGCACACGGAGTCATTATGGCTCATTGGTCGTCCCGGCTGGAAGAACCACGTGCAGGTCATCGCACTGTCGCGGCTCTCCAGCCGGTCATAGTCGATTGGGCGGGTAGGCAGCACGGGACCCTCACCTTCCGACTGACACAGGTGCTTTCAGGGCATGGTTGCTTCGGAAAGTACCTGTTCTCCGTAGCTAGGAAGGAATCGACTCCCGCCTGCCATCACTGCGATTGCGGTGAGGATTCTGCGCAGCACACTCTCGAGGTCTGTCCGGCCTGGGTCGTGCAGCGCCGTGAACTCACCGCAACACTCGGAGTCGATCTCTCGCTACTAGCCATCCTGCGTTCCATGGCTGATAGCGACGGTTGTATTACCGCGGTCGCCACCTTCTGCGAAGACGTGGTCTCGCAAAAGGAAGCGGCGGAGCGGATTAGAGAGGAGAATCCCCTAGCTGACCCAAACCGCCGCCGGCGAACCGGGCGAAGAGGCGCGCTTTTGCACGTCTTATTCCGCCCTGAGTTTGGCCGCGGGTGGGTGGGACGGGAAGATCCCTCCACCTGCATTAGTGCCTCCCGCGAGGAGTGATGCCCAAGTGTGCGGGGCATCACTAAGTCTGAAGACGGGGCCCGCATCTCACCTGCGGGCCCGCGTTGAGTGGATCATTGACGTTATGCCACAGCCCCCGATGGTCCACTCACCAGGCGCAGAGTAAGGCACACGGCAGGTTGATTTTAGTGGGTAAGAGCCCCACATGCCCCACGGGCGTCCCCGCGTCCGTGGAAGTGCGCATGAGGTACATTTTTTTCCTACCAAAACAAAAAAAAAAAAAAAAGTCGTCTAAGATCTTAGTAAAACCACTATACACCCAATATGTATGAAACAAATAAACCTAATAAGTAGATATTTTTATAAAATTTAACAAGCACTGCTTCGCGATCATTTTAAAAATCGATATAGAATCGATCATTTTTTGCAACCGTAACACTTGTCTTGCACCAATCACCGTAAATAAAAAAAAAGTAATAATATCCTCATATAAAATCGATAAACATTTTTAAGAACCGACAAGTAATGACAAGTTCCGATTTTTTTTTTCGTTCAAGAATTCGGTTATTCGCAAAAAATAGACTTCGTGTGCTAGATATCGCACACCGTTACGACAAGTGGGTCGTCCCTCTTGCCCTCCCCCTCTCCCCCTACATCTTGCAAGATGGTGGGGATATGACACAAGGTTGTGCAATCGTGATGACTGACTTGTGTTTTGAGATGTGACGGTTTGACAATTGATGTGATAAGTCTGATTAAGTCTTGTTAAGAAGACAACATTTTAAAGTGTGTGAATACGATTCCTAGGTCGTTTTCACGGCTTCACTCGCGTAAAAAAGTTTATAAATGGTTTCCGAGTCTCCCAGGAATACTTTCCCGGGATAAAGTAGCCTATGTTATACCTTATTACATTAGCTTTCAGCGTGTGAAAGTCCCGTTATAATCGGGCCAGCCGTTCCAGGGATTAGCGGGAACAAACAGACAGACAGACATATAGACAATAAAATTAAAATTTAGTTTTTTTCTGTAAGTACCTACCTTATTTACTTTCATTTTGCATTTAGTAAAAAACCGTTAAGTAATTTGAAATTACACACTTAATTTTATTATATCTATACGAAAGTACTATGCTTTCATACAAATTGGGTAGGGCTTTATACAACAGGACAATGGTATACTTATTGATGACAAAAGGATGTATTTTTTGTAAATATTACTAGCAGGTATGCATTGCTAGCACGGCCAGAGTCAAATTCAGTCAAAAACCAATTAGTGAATGATATCGCAAAAAAGTAATAAAAAATATGTTAATTGGGTCACTTTACATTTCTGCGATATCATTGAATGAATAAGTCGATCGACTTTAGTTGGCACTGTCATGCTTATAAGACTGCAAATGGTGCACTTGTAGATCAAAAGAAGAAGTTTTGGCAAACATTAAAGTTCTCAATTGGTTCGTCTCAATAACTTAGCGTGAACAAGTTTATAGTAAACTGTGTGTGTGTGTGTATGTGTGTTTGTCGTAATATACTTCTGCTTACCCATTTGTAAATTTTTGTGAGACTGTATCTATTTATGTATTACAATATTAACTGTTAGGTATCTTTTCCTCTCCAAAAAACACACGAAAATCCCCAAAACTTTCACCCCAATATTGAACCCAAACTCCCCCCGATCACTTTCTACCAAATTATGAAAAATGTTACATCGTACTTGTAAAGGTTAAAACCGTATCCAGTCATAAAATACTAATAAATTGTATGCGCAAGTAAGACAAACAATGGTGTCAGTATGCCAGAGACGCCATTAGCTCGGTACTGTATTCAATGAGACTGAATCGTAAATTGACAACTCACACAGTAATGGGCGGAGCGGGAGCGGGCATGGGTGAACGCTTCACGAGTCTATAAAACGTTTGCTTTTACCTAAATACCTATTACTGTTATATTAGGACAATCCATGATTATTATAATACTGTTCTTCTTATGATCGCTAGTTTAGGTTTCCAAGCCACGTTCGTGCACATGCCAGGATTAACTGACAAGATGCTGAGAAATATGTCAAGGAGGACAACAACAACAGTAAATGTGCGAACTATAATTTGATGATCTAAGAACCAATATAATGGCAAATTTAGTCTCAGATCATGGCAATTGCAATTTACACATTTATGAAATAATATATTAGAAGAAATATTGCTGGTTGTTTTAAAACTATGTTTGATATATACTGCCCTATCTGTAAATATTCTTAATTTTATAGTAATAAAAAAATATTCCGCCTGGTTACAATAATTATCATTAATAAAGTTGATCATCATCATCAGCCCACATCAGTCCACTGCTGGACATAGGCCTCTCCAATGACGTGCCACCCCCTCCAATCTTGGGTCAATTTCATCCACCCAACGCCCGCTATACGACTAATGTCGTCGCTCCACCGAGTCTCGGTTTGTCCTACGCTACGCTGCACGCTGGCCGATTCGCGGTCTCCACTCCAGAACCTGCTTGGTCCAGCGGTTGTCAGTTCTGCGACAGATATGACCGGTCCATTGCCACTTTAGCTTGTATATTTAAAAACAAACATTCAAACATATTCACAAACTTTCACATTTAATTTATAAAATTGCATAAATTATTATGCTATATAAAACAATGGAAAATATGATGTTGAATTTTTAGATAATTGCAATGATTTAGCTAAATAGAAGACATTGTAAACGTCGACATATGTTTCACCTACTCACGAGGCATTATCAAGACTGTCTCAAAGAGAGCACTGTTCTCTTTGAGACAGTCTTGATAATGTCTTCTATTTAGCGAAATCATTGCAATTATCTAAAAATTCAACATCATATTTTCCATTGTTTTATCATGGACTTTCGCCAGGTATCGCCTGACTCCATTCTGTATTTATTATGCTATATGTTATGTTAAAAAATCGCTAGTAGTATTTCCGTGTCCACTTCCTAATTCATTTACAATCATCCGATGCGTCGATCCGTCTTGGTAATAACTGAGTACGACGTCTGATGTATGACTATGTATTGGCCGGACAGAGCCGCGGTAATTACATATAGATTCACGACTTATAACTGTATGTGGATGACGTTTCATGTTTGATCGCTACGTACGATGATGTCGCATAATAGTTCATTACTTACCGTATTACCTGCGTATTAGAATAAGATTCCGCTGCATATATTTGTATCCTTACTAATTCCCATGGAAACCCAGAGATAATCCAAAAAATCCTATTCAATGCGTGTCGGGCCACGCATAGAATAGGATTCTGTAGTCTCCCATACGAGCCTCTATAACTTCTGAATAACAGAGTTATCTAGTCCGTTATAGTTTTCCTTCAAAGTTCATTACCTACAAAGACGACCATCGTTAATTTTTTCCTGTGTTGAATATCTCATACACTACTTAATACTTACATCAAAAAGTCGTCTAAGGATCTTTAAAAGATATTTTTAATAATACACACACATATCACGCCTATATCCCCGAAGGGGTAGGCAAAGGTGCATTACATACCCACAATTTGCCAGTATTTTTTGCTCCACGTAATAGAGGGCAAGCCTTTTGCAGTCGCCGGGCACACATATAATGGGTTATGTCCAAAATGGCCGAAAGAATTTAATAAAAATTAACAGCTAAATTGTAATACTGAAAAAAATTTAAAACCCGTTGCCTTGGGATGAAATGTTGATTAATGGCAACAATATCTTACGTGCCATCCGCTATGGCACAGCCAATTACTGGATCTAATGATACCCCACGCAATGGGGTCGACAGACGAATGACAAAACTATAAGGGTTCCGAGGCTTGAACAACGGAATCCTAAAAATGAAAGAAAATGATGTACCTAACGGACATTATCATACAAGCTCCTTACGTGAGAGACAAGCCTACTGAAAAAGTGAATGTTATACAATTTTATTCAATCGAGTCAAAATTTGTTCCACTTATATTTCTTTTAATATAGGTATTAGTAGTTGGCTAGTTATTGCGAGCGTTGCGGTGTATGGGCATCTATGACAGTCATTAAAAGTTAAGGCTTAGAATTCGGCAAGTGGTCTAACTGTAGCCTGTTGTCTTCAACTGGGCCGTGGAGGATAGGTTTTATTCACTAATTAGAAGTTTTATTAAATTTTTTACCATACATTTGTAATTTAAAAAAAAAAGTGCAAATTATAAGATAGTTTCTTGTACTCTTCTTAAATCATGTGTTATTTGATTATCTCTGGTTGCCGTTACCTAATTGTGTTTTAAATATGGGTAAAAGAATTACCACGGACTTCGAGATCCAAATTGACCTAAATAGAACCTTTTATCTATGGAGTATTGTAGTACACACTTTGACCGATAATCTTCCTTAATTTTTCGTCAATCGTCTGTATTATATGGCTATTTGGAAGTTTAGGATAACAATTGCGTTGTTGATACTGTAAAAGTATTCTTATACTGAAGTACCGAAAATTGTTGTTACTTTAAAAAAACTGAGGCATTAAGGTCTCTCATAATAAAGTTGTTTTCATAAATATCCCATACACAAAGTTACATATTTAACTCAGAGGCATTAAGTACTTCCATATTTGTCAGTTACTATCTTAGTACGACTTCATACGGGGTTTAAATTTACAATATAACGAACAAGCAGCAAAATAAAACCATAGAGGTTTGTCCTTATGCTAACAAAATAAAAGATACATAATTATGTCATGTTATTTAAGTTACTTGAACATATTTAAAACAAACTGAAATGTCTAGTTGGTTGAGGCGTGCATACACAATAAACTACAAACCTTGTGAGTCTGGCAAACATCCACAATCATACAGACCTACCTACACAACTATCCATATAGGCTATCCATCAAAATCACTTATACAACCTAGATACTAGTAGTATAGCCAATATACATCCCAATTCCTCCAATTCCAAACCTATTTCCATGTAACATGTGATTGAATAAAATATTAGCATTCAAATATACTGTCAACATTGCTTCGAAAGTATAATTGGAAGTACTTCAGTCAGTTGTCACCAGGTGCATTACATGCAGGTCAGGATGTGTTGGGCACGTCACCTAAATAAAAAATGAAAAAAAAAAACTACAAAATTTTAAATTATTCAACGAAATATTGAAAACTAATGTAATAAAAATTGACATAATTACTGTAACTCATCAATGTAATTACGTTGGATTATAAATTCATAGTATCACCTTCCCATACTCCACATACCACAAGAACTTGACCACCACCGTGGGTGTAATATTTTTAAGATAGCTGCCGAAACATGACGCGAAGTAATTAAGTACAAAATTATCATATCTAGAAATGATCGTCAAGCGTTTACGCGGCGACTGATCATTTTAATATACCGTATTGACAAATTGAATAAATTGAAGGAATTTGTGAATGCCGGTGACGTTAATAATTTAAGAATTAAAAGCGGACAATTTTTTTTGTGAATTTACTGAAAATCAAAAGCGCCTGCGACGAAGAGCCCTTGTACAAGTTGCGAAAGGTCAGGTTTAAAAATAATAAAATCTCACGATTCAATACGTTCAAAAATGTTTTATTACCAGATTTATACGCTATTCAACAACCACTAAGTACTCTTTTCACCGATAAAACTAGTATATAGTAGTGAATAGTACTAACTAGTGTATAGTTTAGTGCATTAAACATCCACATTGTGAAAGCACAATGTGGGTGTTTAATGCACTTCTACCCAACCTTTCAGGGATATAGGCGTGTTTATATGAACTCCAAGCGGGTGGAGCAGCGAGTCTTCGAATAAAAATCATCGTTTGACAGTCTTGCCACATAGAAGAGTTCGATTATCTCCACTTTGACACTAAGCAATTCTCAATAATTGAAGGGAGAGATCGGAACTACAAATAACACGAGATACATAGCTGCATACGAACCTTTACGATATAAACCGACACATCCCAAGTGTCAGAGTGGAACTAATCGTACTGTATATTAACCGACAATAAAATTCGAACCGCTATTATAACATAACTTAATAACTGAACTTAATATAAACTTAAACTCGTTACTGGTTCCACTTCATCATCAAACAAACATGATTAAAAGCAGCAAGCACCTGCTAGAGATTACATCGAAAAAAATATTAAGAGGTGCTAAAATTAGCTTGAGATATTTTACTGTTAGCCATTGACCGCCTTTGGTGTCAAGATAAACTTTGATTGGAAAATGCGTCGGCACTTCTTGATTGGGTCTTCGTACTTGATTATTGGGATGATGCATTTTTGGCCATTTTGTTCATTAGAGGATAAAAAGATACGTGATCTATTGAGAACAGCATGAGGTCTTCTGGACTGAGGGCATAGAATAAATAATAGTACGCTGCGGGCTCTTTCTGTGTTAAGTTTCAAAGGGCTTAAACCAGTGATGAAATTCAGAACAAATATATTTTTTTCCATAATGCAGAGATTGTATAACATCGGTCCTGGGTGTTAGATGTTAGGTTTGTATACTTTGTATTACGGTATGGTTATTGGTTTCTATTGTGAACTATTTACAATACCCCGTAACGCTGGGCAACAAACCACTGACATAATGTTTAATAAACCTCTGCCTACTCCTTAGAGATATAGTTTTATACATCCTAATACCCACGAGAACACGTAGGGCTTGAGTTTAAAATAATTTACAAACGAACAAATTAGTGTACTAAAAATTCTCGTTGTTGTCTGACGAGATTGGTTACCAGTTCAAAAAGGTCCTAATGAGGCTTAATAAACTGGAGGTACTTAATACTAATTATGAAGGCATTTCACAAAACTTGAACACCTTGCATAATAAAATAATATTGATTAAAAGCCATTATTTTTTTAAAGGTTATTTAACTAACCTTTTTTGCATTTACCAACTGTCTTTTATGGTGATTTGTTAGTTTTTTTTGTTATGACTATTCACACAACACCATCTAGTCTCAACTCTCAAACTAAGCTTGTGATATGAATACTAGATAAACTGATATAAATAATTGTGTACATTTGTTTTTGTAAATACATACATATTATACATAGGAAACATCCAGACTTCGGTACAAACGTACTTATCTGTCTGCACATAAAGTTTGAAAGTTGTATTTGGAGTATTTGGTGTAGTATTTGGAGTTAAATGAAGTGCCCGTAAAATAAATTTGGTGTTGATTTTACTGATGACTAAGTTTCGTGTGACTGGATGCCTTTCATGATTTAATCAAGGTACTCGTATTTAAAGTTTCGGATACGCTTTAGATTGAACGTTAGTCAGTAGGTCAATGAAGCTGTTTAAATACATTTGGTTGACTCATTTTTAACAGGTAACAGAATGAATTCCTTGAAGTTTTCACACCTTGTTGAAGTGAATTCACCAACAGGTGATACAGTTAAGAAGGCTTCTGTGAGTGATTCAAAATGTCCCTTATCTTCCTACATACCTACACATAACAGTCATGCCTCTTTACCGTTGGAGTAGACAGAACTTTTGGTATACTTGCTGCTTCGATTCTTCAACTTTCACAGGTATTTTCATTATTATATACTATTATTATTAATAAAATACTAAAATCCAAATGTACCTACACATTTGGTTTCTACCTAGAGTCTGCCGTCTTTTCAACAAATTGAACCTCAATGAGCAGGTTGACTTGTTTAATTGTAGCACTACCCAAATAAAACGATTCCTTTCCAGTGTAACCGAACTCCTTCTTTAGTTAAGTTAGGTAATTAAACTATTTTATGTATAATTTTCATGTATTTAAGTAAGGTTATTATATTATGTTGTATGTAACTGTATGTGGAGGCTTATAATTGGCATATATCTGACCACATTTGGACCTACTTTGTGAAATTAGCCGTAAGCTCGCCAAAGAAAATAAAATAAAATAAAATTAGCTTCGCGTTGCTCTCCACGATGAATGGTCTCTTATGGACTTTAACCCTTTTTTTTTTAATCCGCGGCCTAGGGTCGCGGCCGCACCTACGTCCATTGTCGAGTGCCTCCGGTAGACACTGAAAGAATTCCCAGTGGCACTCGGCCGACCTTGGCCACTAGTGTGGCCACTGCGTGGTGGTCGGGTGTTATCCCACATCTTTAGGGTCGGGTTTTATCCCGCGTCGGTGAGTGAAGGCGTGCATGGGGTGAAGCCCCACATCACGCAGCCTTTCTAGCCTGCTTCTGTAAGGACGGTGGGTTGCTAATCCATCGTCCTCAGGCCCCGATAATGGAAGTCGATGGTCCTGGGTGTAGTCACGTCTGCGGCGCCCTCGCCGCACACTTCGGAACTCAGCGGGGAGGGTACGCTCCCTCACCCTACCGGCCGCCTCCTTCACGAGCATTACCTGCTCGCAAAAGGAAACGGCCGCGTTCCACTGGCTCCCGCTAGAAACCGTGGCTCGTAGCATGGTCTCCAGCGAGAGCGTATCTACGCCCAGGCCCACAACGAGGTCCCGGCGCTGACTCGCCCACGCTGAGCATTCCACCAATGTGTAGAATGCCGTGTCCTCGCCGAAAGCCTCGCAGTGTTGACACGCGGGTGTGACCTCACGACGCATGCGAAACAGATACTCACCGAAGTTTCCGTGCCCGGTGATGATCTGTGTCGCACGGTACGTGAGTTCACCGTGTTGCCTCTGCAGCCACTCCTCCATGATCGGTCTCACCGCCGCGATGGTGGTGGTTCCCCACTTTGGATGCTCAAGTCGCACCTTCCATGTCTACATGAGATCCTGGCGGAGTTGGGACCGCTGGTCCTCGATTTATCGAGTTGCAGGCCTGTGGTCCCGCTCCAGTGCCTCCTTGTGCCATTGAAACAATGACGCAAGGGCTCTCGCTTCCAGGTCCCATGAAGGGGTCACGGCTAAGAGACATGCAGCCTCTAGGGAGATCGTGCGGTACCCCCTTATTGTCCTGACGGCCAAGGTCCTCAACGATCTGTGTAAAATAGCAGATCTGTTGGCCGTCAGTCTCGCTGCCCATACGGGAGCCCCGTACACGGCCATGCTCCGCACGATCCCCAGGAATAGTCTCCTGCAGGAAGCGTTGGGTCCCTTTAAGTTAGGCATCAGTCGCGAGAGCGCGGCTGCTGCCCCGTCACTTTGGGGACCAGACTTCGGAAATGTGGTCCGAAGTTCCACAGGCTATCGAGTACAAACCCCAAATACTTCATCGAGGGCTCGATGCCGATGCTAACGCTCCCTACATTTATGCTGGATCCTGGAGGTGGCCCGCGCCGAGGTCCGTGAAAACATAGAGCTTCGGACTTATTCAGTGCCACCTCCAGTCCCAGCCGCCGTATCCGACCCAAGACTTGAGCAACCCCAGTAGTGACCTTGAGTGTTGCCTCCTGATGCGTTGCGCCCCGCGCCGTGACGAGGATATCGTCGACGCACGGCCGACGCACGCCGAGTCACGCGCATGATCGCGGTCACGGTGGAGCGTCTCCGACGGAAACCGTACTGGTTTTCCGCCAGGTCTGGGCCCACACATGAGATGCTCGATGAGGCGTTCCGCGATAATTTGCTCAAAGAGCTTACACACCTCATCGAGCAACACGACCGGCCGGTAGCCGGACGGTGAGTCCACCGGCCGCCCCGGTTACCGAATCAGGACCATCGAGGCATGCGCTGAAGAGCCCCCTCAATCGAGGCCCAAGTTCCTCGAGGGCCAGGACCCATGCACGGCCCGGAATGCCGTCGGGTCCAGGGGCGGTGATTTTCCGGCGACTGAGCCGAAGTACCACCGCTCCTAACTTACCCTCTCTGACTTCGGGTACGTCGTCTTCGCTGCTGCTATCCGCGTTGGGCGTCTGAGACGGAGCCATGCGCGGAGGGATGCGCTCCTCCACGCTCGTCGGAAACAGAGAGCCCAAGACCCCCTCCAGCCGATCTGGCTGGAGACTCTGGGTCCGTGGGAGCGCCCTCGGTCGGAGTTTACCTCTGACCTGTAGGTACGGGCGCCTCCATGGGTTTCACTTCAGGGTCTCCAGGAGCTCCTCGCGGGCTGCCGTCTTAGCCCGCGTGATCGCTTCCTGGAGGGTGCCCTTAGCCTCTCTGTAGGACGCATATAGCTCCGCCTCCCGGGCTGCCGCGTCGTCTGGTCGACGATACCTCCGGCGAAACTTGGTGTACTGGCGGCGGGCGGAGACGCATGCTGCACGCAGCTGTGCAATCTCAGACGACCACCTGCTTAGACTTTAACCCTGAGATTGACAACAGTCTATAATAACTATGAGTCACTCAAATTCTAACTTTTATTCGCTTTAATTTCAAGTTGAAGATTCAAACAGGAATTCATAGAAAAAAGACAAATTAATAGTCGTAAATCTTATTTGTCAGATAATAATGTTTTTAATCAATAATGTGTTGTTTTTATTAATCGCTGCAAACTGTATTTTATCGAAGCTACGTGATAAGGGGCCGTTGGTTCATAACTCACCGGTTCCCGTTACTTCAAGGAACAGTTTATTTTTGGGCGAAGTGACGACTGGTTTCAGAACGTGGGCATCGATGTGGCGCTGGCAAATATGTATGACAGCTTATAAAAATCATTTTCAGGTGGCTCAAGACGCCCAAGACTTTAATTGGCTGTGCCATAACGGCTGGCACGTAAGATTTTGTTGCCTTTAATACACATTCCATCGCAAGGCAACGGGTTTCAAATTAAAAAAAAATATAGCTGCTACTTTTTATTAAATTCATTCGGCCATTTTGGACATAACCCATTGTATGTAAGGATGGATGTGTTTTTGAAATAATAAATAAATAAAAAATGTGTGCCCGGTGACGGCAATAGTCCTATTACGTGGGACCGTGTGTAATGCACCTCTGCCTACCCCTTCGGGGATGTGGGCGTGATATGTGTGTTTCAGGTGGGTGGCGATACAATTAGCTTTATTATATCCCAAGATCCCAAGATAGTGAATTACGAATTCACAATTTGTTGATAATTTTATTGGTCCCATGTAATAGGGGGAAATTGCCATTATAAGACACTGTCATACAATAGAAAATAACAATTAGCTTTAGAATAAAGCACTCGCATCAGTTTCAGCCGGAGTGTTCCTCCGTGGACTCGACTATACGTGTGAGGAACCTTGTGGAAGAAGGTAGAGCTGCGTTAGAGTGGTGCTCATTTCTTATCCGAGCTAACCGGTTCGGGCGACTGGTATGTTACGGTGTTTCACAGGGATTACTAGGGCAAGGGCCATTCCTGTAGAACATTTGATACAATTTAGCGCTACGCAATGAATTGCTTGAAGGCGTTGGCGTCATGTGCTACACCGACGACATACGTTATGGCGCGGGGAGCGACGGGGAGCGGATACGGCGGCTGGGACTGCAGATTGCCTTCGCACATACGAGTTTCTCTGTTTCCACGAACTCCGGGGTCCAGTATGATCACTGGGAGCGTTAGCAATCCTCGATGAAATATGTGGGGCGCGATGAAATATCGTACTCGATAGGCGATGGAACTTCCGACCTTATTTCATGTCTCTAAATTGAGAGGAGTGGCCATGCCCAACTATTAACTTACCTAACGGTCCCTTCTGGAGACTGTAGGTTACATAGTGATAGTGCGGAGAGATATGGGAGGGTCCTTAGGTTTATCATGGATACGCCTTCCGAAGACGCACACGGGGCTTCCAGCAATGAACGTCAAGACAGCCAAAAAAAGCTCTTTGTACAACTTGTATATACACTTTATATTACTGCAACAAGTTTAATAACAATGTAGGTCATTGATGTGAATAATATCTGTTCAGATTATTTCTCAAAATACAAACATATTTTTGTATTTTAAAGCAACGAGTTTGCTTAAACTATTCTTAAAATATTAAGAAAGAAATTATAAATAGAACACAAAAACTGATGTCATCGGTGGGACTCGAACTCACGGCCTTTCCCTAACAGGGGGACTGCTCTGACCAACTGAGCTACGATGCCACTACCGACAATATCGAATCTTTGCTGTTGATGTTTCGATACATTTTTGTTTACAACATACAAAATCTAACACATAAATATATACTTGATGTAAGAAAAAGGTGATAAATTAAGGTAGGTACTTAGATTTAAGTACCTACTAAAAATTATGAGGCCTATGACCAAGTGTTAGATGAATCATCCCTTTGTACCTTCAAACCTTTAAATGTACACTGACCTTAAACATTATCGTCTGTATATAACGAGGACCTTGTGAGGGCCACAGTAGGGCCCATAAAGAAAACCATCGTTGTCCCACTTACTAACTCGCTTACAAACTAGATAATACAAAATGGTAAACAAAAATAGCTTTTAGTGCAATTCCAACAAGACTGATGTGCGGTGAAAGTAGGGTTTGTAGGTCTGTAGGCCTGCCAGTGTTGGAATGTGTGTGTAACAGTCATAGTTGCGTGCCTGTGTGCGTGTACGCAATGGAGATAGCAGTCGTCAGGTGCGACCAACTTTCAGAGAAATGCGCCGCTAAGTAATATCTAGGTACATTATTCATCATCATCTACCTGCCCTTATCCCAATTATTTGATTTCGGCGCAACTAGGTACATTATTATTTCAAATTAAAAAATTAATATCATTTTGCTTAATTTTACATTTTGTCAATATTTATCACGTTTGTAACTGAACGTTCAAAGTACTACGAGTATAATGAATGACTTCCTTCTTACAAAAACACGAATTATAGTAATGTTGTAGTAATGGCATGTTTACGTTGCAATATCCTCTAACTTGTATAGTTTCGTATATAAAATGAATGGAACATAACCTAGTTACCAGAATAAGTAATGAATTAAGGCTTATTATGTTCTGTTTATACATAAATAGTAAGGTATCTTGAGATTAGAGGACACTTTACTCAAAATATTACTGTGAAATAACTAGTAGTTAGTATATGAAAATAATTATACACACACACACACACACACATCACGCTTATATCCCCGAAGGGGTAGGCAGAGGTGCATTACGCACCCACAATTTGCCAGTATTTTTAGTCACACGTAATAGGGGGCAGCCCATTGCCGTCACCGGGCACATTTCTAATGGGTTATATCCAAAATGGCAGAATGAATTTAATAAAACGGGGCAGCTATATTGTAATTTTTAAAAAAATTGAAAACCATTGAATGTTGTCTTGCGATGAAATGTTGATGAAAAAGGCAACAAAATCTTACGTGCCAGCCGCTATGGCACAGAAGATTTTAAAGTCTCGGACTATAAATAATTATAATCTACATAATTATTTTGTATATTCTGAAATCATGTATTTTAATATAAGGTTATATTTATTAATCTATCTCATCAGTTGCATTTGCTCCAGAATCATTCCAGTTCTGGCATAATATTAGGAGCTAGAAATGAATAGTAATTTCTTCAGCCACACATCGCAAATCTTACGGTAATCATAAACATCACAATTATGATAATGAATCAAAACTAATTAGCGACTGTAATAACCCGAAACGTAGACGGAGGTGTTCGTTTTACAAGTAAGGCTCCGTGCGTAGCGGGCCGCAATTTACCCGCCCTGATGCGCAAACGGTGGTAGAAAATTTTTGGTGGGAAGTGAGTGGGGTGCGCCTGCGCCGCCAGTCTATCGACAACACGTGCGCCCGGCGCTCGTCCCGCCGCCCGACAGTGAGTGAAGTGTAGTGCGGACACCAATCATAACCTCAGTGACGATAAACTACGAAGACAAAAAACATAATTATACAGTGTACGTTACATAACGAAAAAAAAGAAAAAAATTAAACACAACCCTGTCCGATCAGTACAACATGGTTGTGTTTGGGAAATGTTTGTAATTGGCATTTTGTTTGTGACGTGACAGTGCCGCCGATTTGTGGATCACACAGTGGATATACCTACATCGGACGACAGTTATTTTTATATTTACATAATTAACTATTGACAATTATTAATCATTATAATCTTTCTTATTTTCTCCTTGTAAATATTTGAGAGATTATATTGTATTTTTTTTTCAATTTTTATTTAATTATGCCAATCACATCTTTTCCTATATTTTTTTCTTTCTTTTAAATAATTTACCGTTCTTTTACTAATCGCATGCAGTTTGTTACAATAGTTTACAATTTTTTTCAGTTTTCAATACAGATCTTTAATCCTTAATAATTTAACGTTTAGTTGCATTTAGATGTATTGTTTAGTTAGGAATGTCATTGTATAATATGTTTAATATACAATTGATGAAAATGTACTATATTTTCCGGCGCTCGGCTATCGGAACGAGTTCGGTTTTCGGCTGATAGCCCGAAGGTCGCTCGACTGGTTATTTTACAGTTTTAACGGCGCAAGCGCCCCGCTTACGGCGACACAAATTATTTACACCATTCCTTTGTTTTCATTGTATTTTTGACGTTTCAGTACAGTTACGAATTTTAACGTTATAAAAGAACTTAAAGGCATACTTATACCGAACTGTCATTCATGACATTATTGTAGGATAATTAGGTCATTCTAATATAACTAGTACAAGTACATAGGATCACCTATAAGCATAAACATAGGCGTTTAAGTTTATAGATTTTTTAAGACATTTATTTTAATAAGTTACTAGTATTTATTAATTTATTCTTTATTCATTTTAAGTAGATATAATTATAATATATTTAATTAGATCTTTATAAATAACCTAAGACATAACATAATATCATACTTAATAGTATAGTATTCATTTATTAATTGGTGTTATTATTTATTAATAATTACTAATTACACAGTAGGCAACGATGCACACCTAAAGTACCTAATTCTTATTAATTTATTCTAATCATCATAAATAGGAAGTTGAGAAGCGGTTTTAAATAATACAACTAAACTTGTACTACAGTATTGGTGTCAGTAATTTGCAAAATTTTGCTGTTTCAGAATAGGATTTCTTTCAAAGTAGATAGGGTTAATTTATTATTGATTTATACATGCAAATATTTTTTAATAGTTAGATAGGTTAATATTTATTTACGAATTAGGTTACAATATTCACATCGTATATTTACAAATTAGGTCAATATTTATATCATACATTATATTTAAAAATTAGGTCAATTTTCATATCTTAAACTTTAAACAAATATGAGGGAAGAATAAAAGTCTCTTCTGGTTTGCACACTTTGGTGTCTTTAGTAATTTCTATTCTTGTTCTAGTCCTGTCTGTATTCCCCACTGTCTGACCCTCAGTAGCATTTAGTTGGAACATTTTGTCAACTCCAAGACTGTTGGTGACATTTTAAACAAGTACAATTAATAACAAAGTGGATATGATCATGATAAGGATTTGATACGAGGCTGGAAGGTTTCTTCTCAACATATACATGTAAGTATATGCTTAATACCTCTGTATATACATATATATTACAGGTTTTTGAGTTTACGTAATGGAGGTCATCTTATTAACAAGTAGGTATAGCTATTAACGTTAGGATAATAAAGTTCCAGAGACGCCCAGCAACGGACGTTAGAGAGGCCGCGGAATTGGTCCGCGGAATTAAAAAAAAAAATAAGGTTAAGTAATAAAGTTTTGGGAATGGAAAAAATTTAGTAATGAAATATTGTTCGTAATTTCAAAAGAGATTCGATTATTATGTTCAACTTATTATTTTTAATTTTTAATGAAATTACTGATTCGATAGTACAAATAAAAGATGTCACAAGTTCGTATTTCTTTTGCTATTATCGTTTTGACAGTTAGTAAAAAGAAAGTGATTTGATTTCGCGACAATGCCTATAATAACAATAATTTGTTATATGTATAGTTCGATAAATACATTAGTGTTATGCAGTCAAGCACGTCTATTGGTTCTATAAAAACTTATCCTGTCAAAGTCTGGGGCGAGCTTGCAAAAGGGTCTACGGAGTTCCATCGGAGAAATGGAAGAAACTGAAACTCCCGACAAATATCAAAATTTTCCGTCCAATATTTTATTTCTCTCTTTCATCAGCATTCCCACAAACATAACCAATGGAACTCAATTAATAATATTTTACAATCAAATGAAAAAAGTACCAGGCTCTCATATCTTCCAAGACAATATCCTAAAGTAAATTTGTAACTACGAGTAGATGTCATGCCCTCAAAATATTTCGTGTAGAACCAAATCTGACCTACATTTGGCGCCTATTCAACGCCCACAAGCGCGCTTGAGTACTGACTCACTACTACTTAGCAGCAAGGATTGGATGATCTGTGTCTACTTATGTTGACCTAGTATCTCGGTGCACGATGTTCCTCAGTTGTACGATATTCTTTTAACGTTGAAGAAAATCTTCATCCCCTTTCCTAACAGTGTACCTAATCAAAACATAAGTTTTTTAAGTATTCTTTTTATAGCATTTTTTCCTGTTGCATCCAAAATTGCATTTCTTTCGGCATTTGGAAATGTTTGTGAGCAACAACCGCTTGCCTTCCTGAACGGACGACAGCCTCTCATCAGTAGAGGGAATGACTTGGGATCAAAAAAAACCGTCATGTATCAACACCACCATCATTGAATTATCAACATTTTAAATTAATGATAAAAAACGTATGTAAGTTTTATTTTTCCTTAGCAACTTCTAAAGTCAAAGTAAAATTAGATAGTGAATTTTTAATAATTATTGCAATGGTTGCCCATTGCAATAATTGCCTTTAATTTTATGAGTCTAGTCACACATAAATGGGTATAATAAAATACCAACTAGCTCTAGTGTCTAGCAGTGACACATTTAGACGTGGTGGGGTGGTGGGACACAGCGGGCACACGCCGCGGCGGAGGGAGGAGGGGCAACTTTCACTCGCGCGCCTGAGATGTTCGCGGATCGGCAATGACCATGCCAACCATTATGTCAAGTGCAAGCTCGCTGCCACATTTGGAAAGTTTTGATGATATGTGGGAATCTTCCGAGTGGATTTATGGACAAGCTGTGTAATAAATCCACACGGGTTTTATCGGAATTTTCTTTTGTCAAATGCCAGCTTTCTTCTTATAACAAATGTATAATAAATATTAAACTTATACAGAGTGTTACATAAGCGTTATGTCAACCTGAAGACACCCCCATCAGTTGGTCGCCCAGAACGCCTTTCGATATGTGTCGAAAAAGGTGACTTCGAAAAAGGTGCAGTAATTATTAACCACGTGAAATGGCCTAACAACAAAGGTTCCCTTAGTCTCCAAATGTACTAAGACCTAAGTATTTTGTTTTTTTGATTACTATCAATTCTAATAAAGAATAACTTGAGAATCAACCAATCCCTCACTCAGGTCCTAACATGGTTTTTGTACATGGGTCCTATAGATCTATAACTACAATATGGTTTTAATAATAATATGAAAGTAATAGTAAATGTCAGTAGTCCAGTTTTAGTCTCATAACAAATAGTTTTGAAAGCGGTAACTATTCAACGGTCATTAAACTTAGCGTATATTGTCAATGTTTCAAGGCCGTAGTGCAAACCGAACCGGCAGTGTTGAGTCTCATTCAGTCTTACAAAAAAGTCTGAAGTTATTATACGTATTCAAAAATAATCGTGACTTTTTCACAATTTATTGAACAAATTTTTTAAAAACTCTGAAGGTTTACATTAAGTCGTTAAGTTAGTTTTTTCGTCGTAATCGTTCTACGAATGGTGGAGTTCTTGGAGGGAATCTCTTTCACGAGCTTCGCACATTACTGGAATAAAAAGTATCCTATGTCTTATAACTAAAATACTTAAAATTACATACTAAAAACCTTCTTCGAGAACCAATCTATACACTGGTAAAAACCGCATCAAAATCCGTTGTGTGGTTTTAAAGATCTACTCATATATACAGAACGGGCGACTTTATGTTATAATATGTAGTGATACCAAGAAATGGTCTATATAAAGCAATTTTTTATTTAAATCAGTTTTACGGTTTATGGTTGGTAGAGTAACAAACGTCCTTGTAGACACCCTGACAATGTAGACTCTAGATAGCTGTGTTACTAAAAAAAAACAAATTACTAATTATATCACTCTTGCCAACTTTGTAAGGAAATTGAAATCACTTCAGATCTAGCCTAATTTTCATTTCAGAGATTTTTATTTGTATTTTTTTTAAAGTTTAGCATTCTTCTTTAAAAACAACAAACATATAGTCATTGCTGATGACGATATTTCATAATCATCTTGTCATTCGTTATGAAATATAGAATTTTTCGATATTATTCAGCGACCGCTGACGAATAATTTCTATATTAGAATTTAGTGAATCATAATTGGTTTAGTCAAGTGTTAAAATAATTTCTATGAACACCGAGTTTTGAAAATTTAGTTATTTATTATGAGGTTTTGTTCCGCATCGCCCAGACCCCAAGTCTCTCTTACGTGTTGTCTTCATACCTTACCATGTCATAATGTACGGGAAGTCCGTGGTTTGGTACCTGGGTTGGGAATATATATATATATAATTGGCATTGTATTATCGTCAATTTCAGGGAAATCCTTCCTACAAATCATTTACAAAACATAATAATATCTAACATAATACTTTAAAATATTCTCTAAGAAAATGGTTTCAATTCATATAGATTTTAATAAACCTTATTAATTTATCCATTAATTACAATAATTACTCAAATATATACCTACACGTACGTTAGTTATTTTCAGGCCGACTATACATTATACTCTACCTAGAGTGGTAGAGTCCAGTACACGCGACACGCGCCGCATGGCTAACGATGTGCGGACATTGGCCACTGGTGAAAGCGAACAGCTGATCCTGTGCTATTATTGTTCGGGACTTTGTTGTGTGTGTGTGTAAAATAAATTTAAAGTAAAAATATGAAAAAAATTGCGAATTAAAGTTTTTGAACTCTATGTAGAGTCAATTAATAATTAAAAAATTATAATTCAATTTTCTTTAGTTCGATTAAGTTCGAATCAAGTTGCTTTAAGATGTTGTTTACATTATAATTATGAAAAAATACTAAATTATAAAGAATACAGATAATTGATATTGTATTTTGTTCGAGTATGGTATTTAATTAGGTATTAGAATATTTATTTTTTAATTTTATTAGGCAGATGCATATTTTGCCAGTTATCAAATGCTGATTAAGTAACACGTTTTTTTTTCATGTGATCTCTATCTAGAGAGACTGACATAAATAACAACAATTCTAAAAACCGACAATATTCTTGTAAATGACCATCATTATCAAGTAATCACATCTCTACATAGATCACGTAGAGTACGTATCTGGTAGAGAAAGCCACTCATCTGGCACAGACCGGTCCTCACACCCATCTCTTAGACTCGTATAGTCTGGTCTAGAACGTGTTCCTATGCCCTACTGAGCGACGTTTGAGAATGGGCTCTGATGTAGAGATAGTATGTACAGTAAGGGTTTGTTTAACTTTTTAATAATAATGTGACTTATCGACTAACTTCTTCTCCATTTTTTGCAAATTAAAAGGAGACTACTTTTTGATGAGTTTGTATGTTTAATTAATTAATTGCTTTCTTGTTTAAAAGAAATTATAAGAATCTGTTTGAGGAGATTTATCTGTAAGTAAATATAGAGATGTACGCAGATAGCTCTACATTGTACCAATATTCCCACAGGATGCACATGTTCATTTTTTACTCTACCTGCTTCAAATATTGACTGATTGAAGGGTTCGCGGGACATCTGTCAGACTGAACTGAACATAGAGTCGCGGGTGAAAGCAACACGCATGAGAAAGCTCTACATGACATGTGCATATAAAAGAAGTTATTGTAAGAAACATGTGTCCTTTTGTAATTTTTTTGATATTTTTGTTTATGTAACATCATAATTGTTGTAAGTTTTGGGTCACGTTTTGGAAGGTAGCAAGTGGTTCATGGTTTGATTTTCATGTAATTTTTTTTTTGAATTTGTCGTATATTTTTGTTAGTGACTCTATAATAGATATCATCTGCTGTCGCAACCGGTTAATATTCGGAGTCCAGGATTAGATTTTCCACCAAAAATATTAAATTATTACTTATTTATACCTGTTAAAAAAGATAAAACAATGATAATAAATAACAAGTAATTATAATTAAAGACAACTTAAATAATATACTTACAATAATAAAACAAATTACAATTAATTATATAAGGTGCGTTCTTGTATTAGACATCAACGCGTACAGTGTGTGTTAGAATATATAATGTAGAGTTGCCAAAACTAATTGAGATCTTAATACTCATCCTAACGAGGAGACCTCAGATTGCGAAAATTTCAATATAGATAAATTTATAACTGACCTTAAATTAAAATTAAAGACTTTAAAAAATTAAACTTGTTCTATTAAAAATTTACATCCTAAATATCGAAAAATGACATGAATGTTTATCATATTCTTAAATATTTAGATAAAATTATAAATCACAAAACTGAACAGTTATCGGTTAGACTCAAACCCACGGCATTTTCCTTACAAGAGGTATGCTATGACCACTGAGCTACGACGACAGTCCTGACGGTGACATTTCATTTTTTGTGACATGAATGAATACACCACGCGTTAACTCTACATACGTTGAACTAAAATAAAAACTACCTTAATAGGTAGATTTAAAAAAAAAAACAATTTGTTCTTGTTTAAGGAAGGAACACAATGAACATCTTTAACCTATTATTGAAAAAAAAACTATGGACCCTTTAAAGTTTCTTTAATAATATGTTAGCAAACAACCCTTTATTTAGTCTTGGACCCCGAAATCCGGAATCGGATATCGATTGAATAAGCGGACGGATGTGACGTCACGGGTAATATGACCCCGCGCATCCTTCACTGGGTTAATAGGTTCGGAGTCGAGTTGGGACTTTTTTAAATAAACAATTACCTGTTGGGATAAATCTTTATACAGAGATATTGTCTGATTTAAAAAAAAAATCAAATGTAAAAAGTATGCTACGAGTATATAACGAATTTCTGTATAAGATAATGTTCCTAATTTAAACATAAACAAATTTGTTTTTTTTTTATTTAAATCAGGCTTTGTCTATTTTCTTATTTTTTCAGTAAATATATTTCTTATACAGAAGTCAATATTACAAATGACCTCTATAATCAGCTGATATACTGAATCTTTCTTCTTTTTTTCCATAAAAACTACAATTTTTATGGCCACAATTTGAACATGATTCCAATTGGAACCTCCATTGATGCAACGATGTAGAGCCTGTGTGTAAAAGAGACGGTGCGTTATGACTAAGAGAGATAGAGTACGAGCAATGTCCTGATTTGTCAATAAACTTGACCCACATTTCATTAAGAGCGAGCCTGGAATAGAGTTCTGTAAATATGTTTTTATTAGTTTGTTAAGAAATATTGCTCACAATAAGATGTAGAGTCAAGGCATTATAAATAAAATAATAAAGGTAACAGTAGCAAAGATTAAACCCGTAATACAAATTTACTAAAAATTTTATATTCCTTAAACTCTATCCAGTATTAATAATTTATAGACAATTTCCAGTTAATGTAATCCAAATAAAATAAGTACTTTTTACCAAATTTCTAACGAACACTTGACTCTACATTCGATATTTTTCTCAATACAGTTTAAATACAATAAAAAAATTTAATAATTTAATATTGAAATCACTTCCCCATACTCTACATATTATTATCTTCTATACAAATTGCTCTCCACGCACTCGACTCAACATCACATTGTTCCTGTACACTCAACTCTACCAAAGGTCCTTGTCCCTTATAATAACGGTGCAGAGTTTCGGCTGACAGCACCCGTCCGGCTCTTGGTAGAGCCTGTGGCCATTCGTATGTGATGTAGAGCTCGGTATTTAAGAAAACTAACGGTATAGTTCGTCGCTACAATCCTTGTTTAAAATATTTATTAGAGTTTGGTAAAGTTTAAAGAAACTCATAGATTTCTCATTGTATGTTGTAAAAAACAACCATATTATGAATCATTCAGTTTATTACCGTTGCATGTAAATCTATGTAGCGTCAATACTTACAGCACCACAGTACAAAATAAATAAATTTATATATTTCTTCGTAGATAAATTAAGACATTACTAAAATAGAGTTAAACAATATTTTTTTTGCTTTTAAATTATAAAAAAAATAAAATTCTACTTTAACCCAAAAATGTGTTTGCGTCTATAATCTGACTCTATCTTATTTATAGAGAGTCAGCATCAAGGTAACATGTTAATAGAGCCACGTGTCGCGGGCATCGAACGGCCTTGTTGCCGGTCGAGCGTGCGCCCAGTTAGCTCTACCTCGGCTCTACGTCACCGGCCCGTACTAACTGTACCGCACGTGCTGATAACGTATTGTTTTTGCACACTCTACACATAGCTGTACATATTTGCATTAATTTATATTATCATATAGTTCCGCGTTGTGCATAGAGCGGTATATATTTGTCTCTACCTAGTCTTCTATTGTAGTTGGTTGGTACGAGTAGGTACTTACCTAATGTATACGTCTGGCCCGGCCCAATTTTTTTCTCTTGTACAAAATTCTATGCTTTACACTAAATTTTTTTGTAGTGCAATTACTACATACTCGTAGATTATGATTGTGATGAAATATATGTTATTTAAAATGACGCCTGTTTCCCAATAGACGTAGGCAGAGGTATATTATACATCCACTTCGCGACAGTAACTTTCTTGCCAATTGCCGTTAAACTTTTATGATGAGATAAAAGCGATGTTAAAAACTATTGTTCGTAACTTTTCGAGATTTTCAGTTAATTATTTTAGTTGTTGACAACTAACTATCATACAAACCTATATAAATATGGATTGCTGTTAGTTTGTCTAGCTATACGAGAATCACTAGATGGATTTTGTTAATTTTAGTTTTTAAAATATTTGTAAAAGTTCAACGAAGGTTAAAAAGTTTTAATTTAGAAGGTACAAGGTTCGCCGGGACAGCTAAGTGCTTAATATAACTCTAACTAGTTATCCCAGCGAACTTTGTATCGCCTCAAAGATAAAAAAAATATATATATATATATATTTTAATATTTCATGCAAATGTATGTATAATTAATTATAATTGAAAAACGTGACGGACGGACAGACAGACAAATTGTCGCATTAAATATATAGATTATAGCCGTTCATTTTCTTTATATATGACCGCGTGGTTAAGCTTATTTATATATCTAACGCAAGATGAAAATCATTCACTGAGACTGCTCGCAGTTGGGGTCGGCCTTTCTGTCAACCTTTGATATTTACCTTAAAGCAACTGCTATCAGAACTCCTCAATCTATTTGCTATATCGAAGTATTGTACTTAGAACTGTCAGATTTTTAAGGGCTCCAACTGCCCGTAACGACTATCGTAGATGTTGTTATATGGTAACCGTAACCAGCGACGGGTTAAAATTCGCAAAATAAGGAGAGGTGTCAATGTCTTAAGAAATGGTCACTCATTCTACGACTGACGTGGTTAGTTTTGCTAAAATGTACTTTATTCAAGCTGAATATAACTGAGATATCTACATGGTAATGGCCGCCGTCGCTTGCCAGTTTCTACCAATCCGGGAGCACAGCGAAGGTGAAGGCGATACACCGTTTAATAGGTGGTCCGGTCCGTTTTCTATCCAAGGACCGGGAGTCCCACACGATGCCGCGGGAGGCAAACTACGTAAAAGTATCACCAACCACGATAAAAAACCCACATGGTGATGATACATATTACGTAGGTCACACTATAAGTTTTGCGTAACTTAAAAAAACAACATGTTAAAACCAAAATATTATGTTTATTGCTTTTCAAAATAATCTCCTTTACATTTTAAACATTTTTTCATGCGATCGGAACATTTTTTAAAACAGGAGGACCACTGATCTGAAGGCATGTTTTCTACGTGCTGATTGAACGTTATCACTGCCTCTTCGGAGTTGGTAAAAGTGAAACCTCTCATCAAATCTTTGATTTTGGGGAAAATACAGAAATCACAGGGTACTAGGTCGGGGCTATGCGCAGGATGGGTGACGAGTTGTACTTTTTCGGAAGCTAAAAATGACTTTGTTTTGTTGGCCGTGTGTGAAGAAGCGTTGTCATGATGTAGGAGAACACGGCTTTTGGGTCGTCTTTCGCGAACTTGTTCTAACACCCTGAGTAAACAAATGGTAGAATACCACTCGGGATTAACCCTATTTTGATCTTCAAGTGGAATTGTACAGATGGGACCCGTAGCTGAGAATAAAAACGCGATCATTTTTTTACCAACGTTTCTCGCCTGCCTCACTTTTGTTGGCTTGTTCTCATTTTCAAACACCCATTCACAAGATTGCTGTTTTTTTTCGGGTTCTAAACAATAAATCCACGTTTTGTCTTCTGTGACAATGTCATAAACAGCATTAGAATGTCCGTGGTGGTACTTCAGTAGCATCTGTGAGCACCATTCCACGCGAGCCCGCTTCTGCTCCGCTGTTAGTTCATGAGGGATCCAACGACAACAAAGTTTCAAACTACCAATTTTTCGTGTAATTTTTTCTGGATTTGACTCATACCAATCCCCAATAGTCCTCGCATTATCTCATAGGTAATCCGCGGGTTTTCTTCAATTAACCACTTAACAGTAGCCACATTATTTTCGTTGACGGCAGTCGAAGGCCGCCCTTCAAGAAATTCGTCATGTAAAGAAACTCGACCTCTCTCAAATTCAGCAAACTATCGCCTCACGGTGCTCAAACAAGGTCCTTTATCTCCCAAAAGCATTTTGAAGACGAGCGCCACGGTCTTGCGGAGAGAGTAAACTTTTAAAATCATAAAAAATCTACGCTCTAAAATCTTTTCGATAAAAAACAATTGACAAATGATTTCCCGCCAATTGTTTTTTATTACTAAGAAGGTTGCAACGTTTAAAAAAATATCATCATTTTTCACCGAGCCTTTTCCCAACTAAAGTTGGGATCGGCTTTCCAGTCTAACTGCGATTCGGCTGAACATCGATATTTTCCGTGAAGCGACTGCCATCTGACCTCCACAACCAATGGGCGACATCGAAGTTCTGTAGTTAGACCGGTCGGATTTTTGATTTAGGGCTCCAACTACCCCTAACGACTGCCATAGATGTTTGTATGACAACCGGGACCGACGGCTTAACGTGCTCTCCGAGGCACGGAGGGGTCTCAGTGTCTTAAGAAATGGTCACCCATCCTAAGACCGGCCTGACTCGATGTTGCTTAACCTTTGCAATGTGTTAACATTGTCAGTTACCACTAGACCACGAGCCCCTCAAAAATATAACATTCGCAATTCAAATAGTTCCGATTAGCTAGAAGTGCAAAACTTTTAGTGTGCCCCATGTATAAAACAAAGTCTTATGTATGCTTAGATCTTTAAAATTACTCAACGGATTTTGATACGGTTTTTACCAATGGATAACAATGGATACAGTGGTTCTCGAGGAAGGTTTTAGTGAACATAATTTGTCAAGCGGGCGATGCCGCGGGCTTCCACTAGTTGCTGATAAGTATCCATCCGTCCAACACGAAAATATTCGTTGCTGCTTAGTCTCGGTAAATGAAGACAAGTTCCACGTGGTGTGTACTTGACTTTGAATTGAGAATCGAGGTTTCGAGGTCACGCGGGGAGGGGTACGCAGTGGGAGGGGAAAGGCTTTCGTCTCAAAAAGTGAAACGTATCTAACTGTAAAACATACTCGTACTAATTGTTCGCGGAATTGTTCTGTGAGATTTCTTTGTTCGGTATTGTTTTGCATATGGTTACAAGTATTTGTAAAAACTTACTACTTTACTAGGATTTTAGAACACGGCCAAGGTTGTGGGCTATCAAATAAAATAAACAATAGGTACAACTACAGAGCTGCTAACGTGAACCCAATCCTAATACAAGCACTTTTAGCTTAGCTGGAGGGGTTACAGGGAATGCTCATAGCTCGTTCAGTATATAAAAAGAAGTCTTTTAATCAATTCCTATTGTGTATTGACAGAAAATTGTCAGACCTTTATAAATAATCTATTTGACTATTTAGTAACCCAAATCCGTCAAAATATGTTGAAGAAAAATCTTCTGAAATGTTGTTATTACACACACACATACACACACACACATATCACGTCTATATCCCCGAAGGGGTAGGCAGAGGTGCATTACACACCCACAATTTTCCATTATTTTTAGTCCCACGGGGCAAGTCAATTGCCGTCAGCGGGTACATTTATAATGGGCTATGTCCAAAATGGCCGAATTAATTTAATAAAAAGTAGCAGCTATATTGTAATTTTGAAAAACTGTTATTACCAGTCGCATAAAACCAGAACAGACTACTTTAATAAAACACAGCGGTACCAATCATATTGCCAATAAAATGGTCCATCCTACTCATTGCAGTAAAAAAAACGATTCATCGACTTGATCGCTCACAATAATAACTGTAGTGTCAAGTCTTCATAATTATTACAATTTATATTTGACAAGATAAATGGTACAGTTTTGATACTTGAGTTAGATTACTATTATGCGTATTGTACGATTAATAAAAAGCTGTCAACAGATCTGCGAAGATCATTATCAAGAATAGTTAAGTTGTACTTTTCAAGTAGGTCAAATTTGCTGAATGGATTTTACAATAGATTCGTCAATATCAGAACTTGATGGCAGGATTCTTTTGTCAGGATAAAATGAAAGAAAAGACAAAAAATTTACCTTTTGAACTTATAAATGACGTACAGCGACTCAGGTGGTTGAACTGCAATTGGACAAGCTACTGGTGAGTTCAACAAATATTTGTTACGGAATTTCGATGCTTTTTATCTACACTTTTTATAATCATTGAAGAACCTTTTGTACGGTATACAGAAACTATAGGTACTATACGGGCAAAGCGACTCGCAAAATGTTAAAGCGAAATAACCTACTTAATTCTAATGTTTGAATAGTTAATTGAATACAATAACTTTTAGTCTTTGAACAAGTAAAAGATTATCCTAAGTATGTATACGGGTTCTGAGGATGACTCAAAAGAAACTTTCTTCGAAGAAAATATGCGAATGAAAGTTATTTATTTTCCTTAAAAAAGCACAACAAACCAAAATGGAATCATCAAGCGTCCGGAATCGATGATTTGATCATTAAAATTTAAAATGAGAACTGAAAACAATTACCTAGGTATAATCCATCATGCACTAAAGCTTGCAAAAGTGGAATAGTATGTGGCTCTATGTTGTTGAAAACTTTCTATAAGGAAAATGTAAAATATTTAGGCAATTGCATCTCTGAGTCCGGTTTGAAAGATCCGTGTATAAATTTAGCTCAAGTAATTGGGTCAAGCGTCGGATATACCCATGTGAGGCTTCTTACTTTTATCGAAGAAACAATTAACGTGTTGGGGCTTCGAAATTTAGTTGTGTTTTAAGCGAGAGTCATATTCTGCCGCGTGTTCAATATTTCTGCACTATTACGCCTTGTTTTTGGACATTGAAGTTAATTTAAATACTCTGTATTGAACATTGTACACATTTAATGAATAATAAAGGATACACATGACTTAAAATAAATGTAAGTTGCTTTATCGCTAAGAAGCGATCTCTTTCAGGCATCCCTTGGACGTGAAAAGAAATATGAGAAACGGTGGCTCGAGAACGGCTGTACCGATTTCGCTTATTCTTTTTTTGTTGTGTTCGTTTGTATCAGGAGGTTTTGTAAGAAAAAAAAAGTTGTGCAGAATATTAGAAAAAATCATGCGGTACGAAGTTCGCCGGGACAGCGAGTGCCACATAAAACTAGAAGGCATAAGGAGATGCATTAAAGACCCGCAGTTTGTTAGTAGTTTTGTTGATCCTCCGTAACAGAGGGAGGCAAATGACTTACTTTTTATTGTTACTAGGCACCCTATACTATAGAAAACTTAAATTTAATCAGCCACCACCAATGTTTAATTAACAATCTCGAAGTCCGGTAAATACTCAAAAGTATATACATGGGGCACACTAATAGTTTTGCACTTCTAGCTAATCGGAACTATTTGAATTTCGAATGTTATATTTTTTTAAACGTTGTAACCTTCTTAGTAAAATATAAAACAATTGGCGGGAAATCATTTGTCAATTGTTTTTTATCACACATCAAAGTTCTACGTATGCAACGAAAATGGAATTAAGTCGAAAAGATTTTAGAGCGATGATTTTTTATGATTTTAAAAGTTCTCTCTCTCCGCAAGACTGTTCCGCTAGTCTTCAAAATGCATTTGGGAGAGAAGCACCTTGTTTGAGCACCGTGAGGCGATGGTTTGCTGAATTTGAGAGAGGTCGAATTTCTTTACATGACGAATTTCGTGAAGGGCGGCCTTCAACTGCCGTCAACGAAAATAATGTGACTACTGTTAAGCGGTTAATTGAAGAAAACCCGCGGATTACCTATGAGACAGTTCGAGGACTATTGGGGATTGGTATGAGTCAAATCCAGAAAATTTTACACGAAGAATTTAGCAGAAGCGGGCTCGCGGGGAATGGTGCTCACAGATGCTACTGAAGTACGACCACGGACATTCTAATGCTGTTTATAAAATTGTCACAGGAGACGAAACGTGGATTTATTGTTAAGAACCCGAAAAAAAACAGTAATCTTGTGAATGGGTGTTTGAAAATGAGAACAAGCCAACAAAAGTGAGGCAGGCGAGAAACGTTGGTAAAAAAATGATCGCGTTTTTTTTCTCAGCTACGGGTGTCCCATCAGTCTGCCGCGTTCTCCTACAACATGACAACGCCTCTTCACACACGGCCAACAAAACAAAGTCATTTTTAGCTTCCGAAAAAGTACAACTCGTCACCCATCCAGCGCATAGCCCCGACCTAGCACCCTGTGATTTCTGTATTTTCCCCAAAATCAAAGATTTATTTTGTTTCACTTTTACCAACTCCGAAGAGGCAGTGATAGCGTTCAATCAGCACGTAGAAAACATGCCCTCAGATCTGTGGTCCTCCTGTTTTAAAAAATGTTTCGATCGCATGAAAAAATGTTTAAAATGTAAAGGATGAGGAAAGTTGGTTTTAACATGTTGTTTTTTTAAGTTACGCAAAACTTATAGTGCGACCTACGTATATACAACTGTAAATATATAATATACAAATTACAGTAACTGTAATACAGTTAACAATACCGAGGTTGATACTAAAAACTCATCTCACACAAATGTCCTTTATAGAGAACGGTCGGCCGCGTAGGTACTCACACCAAAAAGTTATTCGGGTCATTCAACAGTACCGTTAAGTTCGGGAAGGAACCAGTTCCTGGGTTGACTGACAACCGCTTATTACCACCCAAAAATATTTAAATTCTTGGTATATTGTCGATAAATTTCACTTGTTTATATTTTTACGAAATATATACCAATACAAAACTATTTAATTCTATGTATTATGTATCTATAATTATGAATAGTATATCTAATTATCCATATTATCTAAATAAATAAAAGTTAATCGCCGTTTGTTTGTCTCACTAAAACTTGGGAACGGCTAGACCGAAATGGCTAATTTTGTATTTATTTAAACATTCGTACAAACTCAGGAAAGGTTTCAAAGGGCGGTACGAAGTTCGCCGGGACCGCTAGTAACTGATAAAATCTTGGTAGATAGATAATTACACATTTACCTACTATTTTTACAAATACCTTAATGGTAGGTATTAGAAACTTGCGGTCCACAACAATATATTTCGACTCAGATATCAAATCCCGTACGTTAGCATCACATACATTTTACTCTTACGATCGAAGTAGTCGTAAAGTAATTTATCTACATCACTATGTCGTATAAGATGATAATACTGATAATCTAATATTAATAAATTTACCGTAAACCAGACTGCAATATTATGCAGAGTATCTGCTTTGGAAAATTAAAGCAGAAAATAAAACTTTAAAAAAAGTTTATTTACAAATCACGTCTTTATCCTCGACGGGCTAGACTGAAGCCCACATCACACCCAAATTTGGCCAGTTGGTGTAACATGATAGGGGGCAGGTCTCACGCTTAACATAGCCAATTTAAAACTTTTTTTTTTAAGTTTTTCACTTCATAACTTTGCATTGGGTGAACCGATTTCGATCGAATTCATTTCGTCCCATATCAATTGTTGTCAATTGCTTGGTCCCATTCCAACAATATGAAGAAGTTGAGCTATTATGTACTTATTTCCCAAATAAATTTTTAAAACCATTCACTGATACTAGCACTGAAACAAGCTAGGAAGTCTTACTGACTTAGATTTTTTCATCTCTAATCCATCTAAATACACTCGCACTATATCTGACCAATGCACAATGATGGTTTGAATCCATAGACCAACGCGGTTGTCGTATACGCTGTCGCCGTTGGTTTAATCCATAGACCAACGCGGTTGTCGTATACGCTGTCGCCGTTGGTTTGAATCCATAGACCAACGCGGTCGTCGTATACGCTGTCGCCGTTGGTTTGAATCCATAGACCAACGCGGTCGTCGTATACGCTGTCGCCGTTGGTTTGAATCCATAGACCAACGCGGTCGTCGTATGCGCTGTCGCCGTTGGTTTGAATCCATAGACCAACGCGGTTGTCGTATACGCTGTCGCAGTTGGTTTGATTACATAGACCAACGCGGTTGTCGTATACGCTGTCGCCGTTGGTTTGAATCCATAGACCAACGCGGTTGTCGTATACGCTGTCGCAGTTGGTTTGATTCCATAGACCAACGCGGTCGTAAAACGCTGTCGCAGTTGGTTTGAATCCATAGACCAACGCGGTCGTCGTATACGCTGTCGCCGTTGGTTTGAATCCATAGACCAACGCGGTTGTCGTATACGCTGTCGCCGTTGGTTTGAATCCATAGACCAACGCGGTTGTCGTATACGCTGTCGCCGTTGGTTTGAATCCATAGACCAACGCGGTCGTCGTATACGCTGTCGCCGTTGGTTTGAATCCATAGACCAACGCGGTCGTCGTATATGCTGTCGCCGTTGGTTTGAATCCATAGACCAACGCGGTTGTCGTATACGCTGTCGCCGTTGGTTTGAATCCATAGACCAACGCGGTCGTCGTATACGCTGTCGCCGTTGGTTTGAATCCATAGACCAACGCGGTTGTCGTATACGCTGTCGCCGTTGGTTTGAATCCATAGACCAACGCGGTCGTCGTATACGCTGTCGCCGTTGGTTTGAATTCATAGACCAACGCGGTCGTCGTATACGCTGTCGCCGTTGGTTTGAATCCATAGACCAACGCGGTCGTCGTATACGCTGTCGCCGTTGGTTTGAATCCATAGACCAACGCGGTCGTCGTATACGCTGTCGCCGTTGGTTTGAATCCATAGACCAACGCGGTCGTCGTATACGCTGTCGCCGTTGGTTTGAATCCATAGACCAACGCGGTCGTCGTATACGCTGTCGCCGTTGGTTTGAATCCGTTCTCGAATTGTCTTAGTTAGTTCTTTCTTTTTGTAATTGTATTTACACTCTTGTTAATGTTTCTTGTTGTTTTTAATAATCAAGCACTATATATGCATACGAGTACGAAACGCGAAATGCGAAAACACGTAAATGGTATTTAGATATATAAGTAGACACTAAATAGTTTATAAGAACTGTTTGTTTTCCAAGGAAATAAAATAAAATAAAATAGAAGTAAAACATTGAACAGTTAGATCGTTATTAAATGTATAGATTTTGAACGTGATACTGCGGTTTATGGTGTGCCACTAGCAACCTTTATCGTGTAAAGAGTATCATAACCAGCATTATAAAGCCTCTAAATACGTCGTCCCACATACAGTTGGGCGAGCCTGTGCGCGGTGCGGTCGCTCGTAAACCTACATACTGTTCACATTTTTGTGGCCAAAATACAGTTTTGTTTTATAATTCGGCAGCCACTGCCTATAGCTTGTTTTCTAACAAAAAATTTAACAGCAAATTTTTGAAAAATCAGTATTTAAATTAATAAATATTTCAGAGTATTTTCCTTTTTTTTATATTTTTTATATTGGGTTCACTATTACAATGTCTTAGGATTAGAAGGGTTTTTTGTTCCCACTTCCCACGGGAACACTGTTTCCAAGACTAAGAAGAAAAAATGTGTCTCCATTCAAGGAACGCACTATTTCTAGTTTTCATTTTAAACTGTTCAACGATATACACTGAAACTCATTCTTAAACTGTTATTATGTATTGTTATGTTATGTTATTGTATTTTTAAACTTGGTAATTGTTTTTGAAAACTATAATGATAGTAAAATTAATCAAACCGTTCAATCAACGTAAACATTTTTTGCTATTCAATCAAAAAATTAAAAAAGGTAATTTATTTGTAATTTTCACACAGATAAATGATTTTTAACACCTCCACCACAAATCAATGCGATAGTTAAACGCAAGTCATTCTCATCAGTCATCAATATAAGACACGAGATTCGCGGTATTATTAACTACAGAACAGTGCAGTAATCACAAGCCTTGTGAGGTCTCTAACGGGCCCGCTTTGACCAGACCACCGATTAATGTTAATACAACATTGTACGGGTATTTAGGTTATCGGGCCGTGGAGTTAAAGCTGGAACTGTTTAATCAGCTTTGCGTTAAGTTGTTTACTGAGCTACCGCGTTACAAGAAATTATGTAAATACAATTTTTTAGTGGAAATTTGCTGTGAAGAAAAGTCAATACCTACCTAAATTTTGTTTAATGAACTCAAGCAAGTTTTTACGCACTTTACTAATGTAAAATTTTATATTATTAATCATTCATTAAAAACTAGCGGTCACCCACAACTTCGTCCGCGTGATAAATTCGAATTTTTCCAATTCCCGTCGCTTGTGATTATTGTTCCTGTCGCGTCACCCGTAATAACATCTACGAGTAGCTTCGCAAATAGTTATTTTAGAATGAGTTTAATTTCCATAAAATACGTTAAAGTGAGTTTACCTGAAAAGTTAGATAAATACTACCGCGGACTTTTTTTAGAAATTTTAAGGTTTCAAAATTTTAACATAACATTAACCTTAATATTAAATTTTTGTGATCTATTTATAATATCTTTCTTAATATAACATTAACCGTTTGGCCAGCGCACGCAACGTAAGTTCTTAAAAGTTTTCCCCGTTTTTGAAACATATTTCACTGCTGCTCTGGTCCTATTCATCGTAGCGTGATGTTATATAGCCTATAGCCTACCTCGATTTCGAATTTTTCTAATCGAACCAGTACTTCCTGAGATTAGCGCGTTCAAACAAACAAACAAACTCTTCTGCTTTATAATATTACAGTACAGACGTGTAACTTATGCTGTTAATACCATCGTAGCTACTGATAAGTCATTATTATCAGGGAGTGATGCCAGCCTTCTGGGAACATTGCCAGTCAGTGACGAGGCGGAGGAGTTCTTTGACGCCTGTATATAGTGTAGATTTTAATGTGTAGTATAGTTTGTAGTACCTAAGTGTAAATAGTATTTTCATATCTTATTATGTACTAGCGACCCGCCTATGCTTCGCACGGGTGCAATGTAGACTATGTAGCATGTCAGTCTTAAAATTCAAATATCTCAATGCAAATATTTGTATGCTTTGCATTGGTTGAATGATTGTCTTTGTCTGTGGTAGAATGATTGTCTTTATCTGTGGTATTAGAATTGTGGAATTAGATTCGTCTTTCAATTTTAATGCCAAACAATGTTCAATCACTACTGACATGCTATCAATTGATACTATCGATCGTCCTTGTAAGGAATCGATGGATCGTAATTCATGGCAGAATTTTCTTTATTTACCCACGAATTAGTTCTGGCTCTCTGTAATCGATGCCTACCCCTATCCTGGCTGAGGCGAGCCTCAAGCTCGGCAGACGATTCTCTGGCTCTCCGAACACTATGACTTTCCCGATCTTGGCTGCAGCGAGCCTCACGCTCAACTGAGGATTCTCTTACTCCTTCAGCTCTATATCTAGCCCGAAGCTGGCTGAGCCGAGCCTCACATTCCCTTGACGAATCTTCGTCTCTAGCTGAACGTGCTCTTTGGACATTGCCTGTACTACGTCCTATGTTTGAACGACGACGTCTTTCAGATATGACTTTATACCTATCCTATTCAGTTCTTTTTTGAACTTAAATATACCTACATTACTTTAAACCGCTTTTTGGCTATAATTCTATTGTTTTATTCTAATTCCTATCCAACCAAGGTACCTACTATGAATTTCGAAAAAAATGTCGAATGAATTGAATGAATGAAAATGAAAATTAAAAATGAAAATGAAATTTTTAATGAAAAAGCCTATGATATAACCTATTAATCTGTAATATCTTCGAAAATATTCATTTAAATTACATGCTGCCATATTGATCTATATTAAAAGCAAAATGTATTTAAGGTACTTAATTGGATAAGGATTTATGCTGTATTGCTTAAAATCTCTGTGTGTTCACTGTCGTCATTGGCCACAACCCGGCTGCGTCGCCGCGCTCGTATTTTTTTTCCATCACGAGATATCTCTTAAGTCATTCGTCCAAATTATATGGTTTAAATGGCAATTTTGGTCTACATTAAATGCACAACGTATGTAAAGTATTCAATTAGATAAGGAATAATACTGCATTGGTAAAAATAGCTTGGCAAATGACACATTATATTTTTGTCATTTATAAAAGATAAAAATGGTTACTGTGAGTTAACCTTAAGAGATAGACATAATGCTATTACGGACTTTTTTGTAGACCTTTCTATGGTGTACAATACTGTAGTGCATTATTTTGATCTGTCTCGTAGGGTTTCGTCAACGTTTGCAATGAAAGCGCAAAAAATGTGTTTATTTACGACATTACATTAGAAACCTCTAAAATAATCGGTATTACTCTAGTATGTTATACATGTATTTTACATTAAAACCTTTCTGTTGAATCCCTCTATCTATTAAAAATACCGCATCAAAATCCGTTGCGTAGTTTTAAAGATCTAAGCATACATGGGGACAGACAGGCAGGAAAAGCGACTTTGTTTTATACTATGTATAGATATTGTAATTCGGGGAGTTCAGTTTCAGTAGGTGATGACCGACATCGTAGGAACGACAGAAATAATAAGTATCCAATGGTACCATGTTTCAAACATCGAAACTTCGAACCCAATTTTGTATTTATAATATTAGTAAGAAACTTCATAATACTACATACAATATATTCTTTTTACAGTAGCTTAATGTGAAGAAAAACTTCTACGTTATGCAAATGTACATTATGTTTTATGCCAATTTTAAAAACACAAAACACTTCACACCAGAGCCGCTGCTTTTCATAGCTCGGATGTAATTAATACTGTCAGTAAATAAACGCTTTTTGTGAGTGGGACAAGTTATAAACTAATGTCTAATAAATATTTTAAAACAAACCAAACTGTTCATTACTACAATATACAACATACTTAGCAATTTGATGGAAGTCTCACAATACCTTTGAATCTTTAATGGGTATATTAAAGATTCAAAGGTATTGTGAGACTTCCATCAAATTGCTAAGTATGTTGTATTACGTAATTTTTTTTTTATAATTCGTCTTACAGTTACCCAAACCGCCATGATCAATGATTTTTTCAACGGAGAACAGAGTATAATACAACAAGCAGTGCAATACAACATTCCTTCGCTGTGTGAGTGTGATCTATTCATCATCTAGGAAGTGAGTTTATGATTTTCAAAATTTACAGTTTAAAACTATATCAATAACATCGGCTTACAAACAAAAAAACCGCGTAGAAATTGGTCCATACGTTAATTAGACGAACATAGAATACACATATTATGTTATACTAACCTATTAGGGCCCGGGCGCCAATGGAAATACGTTCTGGGGTCACCGTAGACGCCCGCAGCAATGGACATGGGAGCGGTCGCGAACTGGCGGAATTAAAAAAAAAAACCATTAAGCCAGCGTGGTATAATTAGGCTGAATTTCCTCCCTCTTCGGAGAGTTCTATGCCCAGCAATGGGAGTCAAAAGGGCTGAGATGATAATGATGATGATGTATACCCTCGTTTTCCATCGTTGGTTAAAGAAAAGACATTGTCTACTATAAATACGAGTAGACTGCTGACTATGATACACAGTACTTGTGTTGAAAGTTGACCGCAGATCTCACAACTTAGACCACACACCACTAACAGTAACCGCCATGTTGGTCTGCGAACACCCAATTACATGAGATTTAAGCATCGTCCGCACAAGCCGTGCCCGTTAATATAATATTATTATTCCTCACGTGTATAAATATAAAAACGTACTGTCTGTATGTATGTTAACAAATGACTAACGTATATCTAATTTTTTTTTCTATATTTTAGAAGCAAATATTTCTAAGTATAGCTTATACATAATTTATTTTAATTATCTCTCTGCTTCGGTGGCGTGGTCGATAGTGGATCAGCTTTCGACCCTGGAGTCTCGGGATCGATACCCAGGTTTTTTTTAATTTGGAGTCTGGGTGTTTTCTATGTATATTATGTATGTGATTTATTCCTAACCTAGCAGGTGATTACATATTTGAGCCGTTTGGGGTTGAGACACTGGGGTCATGGGGTCCGAGTGCTCGTCGCCTTTATAAAGACATTGCTAAACGCTTAATCAATGCTTCTCAGAACCAGAAGGCTGGCTATTTTCTGGCCCAAAGAATAAGTATCGCTATCCAACGTGGCAACACAGCCAGCATCCTGGGAACCTTCCCAGTTGGCAATGACGCGGAGGATTTTTTAAACGATATTTTGTAATGTAAATATTTTTAGTATATAATTATGTATATTGTAATTATTATTGTAAATAATTTTTAGACGTATGTTTATCAGTTGTCTAGATCCCATAGCACAAACTTCTAGCTTAGTTTGGGCTAGATAACGTTGTATGAGAATGTCCAAAATATTTATTTATTTATCTTAAGTGTAATTCTCGTTTTAAAGTCTTTAATTCGTTTATTTTATTAGTAGGGTACGTAAAAATCAAAACTAATAAATGCCATTTAAAAACTATACATACAACTAACCCTTAGGCTCCTTGAGCCCCTTACTAGATCCGGACGCCCGCGGCTTGGCTCGCTTGATAAATTATATATTAAAACCTTCCTCGAGAACTACTCTATCCATTTGTAAAAACCGGATCAAAATCCGTTGCGTAGTTTTAAAGATCTAAGCATACATAGGGTACGACGGACAGCGGAAGCGACTTTGTTTTATAAATACTAGGTCATGGTGATGCCTATGGGCCTATGGCTATATCCAGGAAGGGTAAGCGAAGAGGTAACATGCCCACATGTTGCCAGTGGTGTTGTATGTCCCAGTTCCAAATAAGACAAGCCTATTGCCTAACGGACAATTCCAACAGAACCAATGCTACATACGCTACTTAAAATCTCTGCCACCTTTAAAATCAATAGTATCTCATTTTTAATCTTGTTTACACCCAGTATTTTCACTTTGGAATCAAGGTTTCAACTACCAGCTTCCTTGGACAGAATTCATCAAAACAAGTTAATATTTGAGTCCGAGACGCCCAGGGCTTTAATTGGGTGTGCCATAGTGGCTGGCACGTAAGATTTTGTTGCCTTTCATCAACATTTCATAGCAAGGCAACGGGTTTAAACTTTTTTTCAAAATTACAATATAGCTGCTACTTTTTATTAAATTCATTCGGCCATTTTGGACATAACCCATTATAAATGTGCCCGGTGACGGCAATAGACTTGCCCCCTATTACGTGGGACTAAAATACTGGCAAATTGTGGGTGTGTGATGCACTTTTGCCTACCCCTTAGAGGAAATAGGCGTGATATGTGTGTGTGTGTGTTTAAGAAAATTCTGTTGTCCAGGTAACAATGTTCCAGTATGTTGTAAATTATAATTATTCACACCTCATAACACTTGCAGTCGTGGGAAAGAAAATTAATTACCTAGTTGAATTGTTGTCCAAATGTTCCAATTATTTGAGAACGGTGCATTACCATTATTACGTCACTAACGGTATTGGAATCTAGTTTATATACGTCACAGTCCAGTGCGAGCGAGCGGAGCGGTGCGAATACCGCTCACCGATATCTGCATACGAATACGAACGAGTACAACCGTAAATACGAACTACAAATACCTACGTTATACTCAATTTTTCTTGTTTATACTTTCAAGTAAACGAAATTGCAAAATGATCAACCGCTATTAGGTGTAATATAGGCGTAGCGAACGTCTGTGTCTACCTCTTAGAGCATAAAGGCGAGATAATGTGTCTTATTTATTATTTAATATGACCGCGTGAAATACTTGTCTCGGTCCCAATCCAATACGGATTCATCTATACTTCATCTATACTATTATAAAGAGGAAAGATTTGTATTTTTGTATGTTTATATGTATGAATAAACTCAAAAACTACTGTGCCGATTTCAAAAATTGTTTCACCATTTGAAAGCTACATTCACCCTGAGTAACATAGCTTTTTATCCCGGTAGTGTGTTCCAACGGGAACCGGGAACGAGTAAACTAAATCACGCGGACGGAGCTGCAGCGATCAGCTAGTTAGTGTATGTAGTAATAGCCTATACGTTCCTTGTTAAATATACTCGTTATGCTTACTCGACTTGCTTGTTTTACCTTCTACATGGAGCTACAAAGTGACTGGCGAAATCTAGGCGTAATAAACGCCTCTGTATACCATTTCAGGACTAAAGACATGATGTGACGTGTTGTGTTATGTGTTAATTCAGGAAGCATCTCTACCACTGGAAACTCTTTCAGTTCTTACCAGAGGCGCTCAGTAATGGACGTAGGTGCGGCTGCGGACTAGGGCCACGGATTTAAAATAACAAAAAGGTATTATCTCTGTATCCAACCACTTCCATAAAAAAAAATTAAAAACAAAAACACTCACAATCTTTTGATGTCTTAATAGTTTGATTCTACATAAAAATCTTTCGCTGCCTACCCTTGCGGGGAACATACGTAATTGTATAGATAGACCGTAATACGAGTATTATAGATATGTAAGTAAAAAAGTTCATCGACTTAACAAGTAAGCTTTATAACATTTGTAATTTCGGAGGGCAGGCCGTTAATATTAATTTATAGCAGTTTACGATACCACCTACAAATTACAGGTAATTTATTAGATGGGAATGAACATGGCTATCAACATCCTACCTACCATGAATACCTTTCTATTGGTAGATTGAAATCTAATGTCGTTCAAAATATAGTTCATACTTTTTGAAAGCTAGAATAAGTAATGTATGATTTCATCAAAGAGTAACAGTTTTCAGAAAAGCGATCAATCAATAAGTATGTCAATACAAGAATCTCGTTAGCGTCGCATCATTTACGAACAAAAACACGGGACGGCTCCATCAGGGTGTTCCCAATAAACTTGTCAGCGGTCACCATTAGTGCACGAGATTAATTGCCAATCCGGCATGCGCCCGCGCACCGCAGTCTGCTGAAAGTTTCACATGAAATTCAAATGATTTTCATGCGAGAAAGATAAAAACAGTCTTCTGAAAAACTATGGTAGTAATTTGATTTTGATAAAATAGTAAGTCAATGGTAAGTAAAATATTTAAAAAAAATGTTTTAAACTTTTTCAAATTTTTAATAGCACTATTTTCCGCAGAATTAAAAAAGACAACAAAACGTCGACAATTGTTTCGCCTCTAAACGAAGCATTATCAAGACTGTCTCAGAGAGGACAGCAAAATTTGTGGTTAGAACATATTTGCTTATAAGTAAACGTGTGCAAATTTCATTATCGCGATGTAGGACTTTTTCACAATAACTAACGTGCGTAGAAACCTCAGATCATGCTAACTAAGTACCAAAAATAGGTATTCACGAATACAAGACTTTATCTTCTTAATTTTTAATAAATTGTGTAGAAATGCCAAATGACACATACAAACCAACAACCAACTTTTTCGACTGCCTCGGTGGCTCAGTGGTATGAGTATGCGACTGCCGACCCTGAGGTCCCAGGTTCGATTCCGGGTCGATTCAAATTATTTGTGTGATCCACAAATGTTTGTTTCGGAGTTTGGGTATTTTCTATGTATAATATGTATGTATTTAGAAATATATAAGTATGTTTATCAGTCGTCTAGATCCCATAACACAAGCTTATATTAGCTTAATTTGGGCTAGATGACGTTGTGTGAGAATGTCCAAAAATATATAAAAAATATAAAAATAAAAAACTAATGTGTCTGTCTGTTTACAACCAGATTAAGTAAGGGAGACGTGTGAAAATCTATTTGTTCATTGAGTAAGGTGTCCGCATCTCTTCTAACTATTTCTAGCCTTTCCCAAACACTCAGCTTGAACCCTTTCTCACATAAGCGTAAAACTTTAAAGGTGTTACTATTGTTCAAGTGGTGACCAGTGTCAAGGAGGTGCTTCGCGAAGAGGGACTTCTCAGGACAACCGTTGCGGAACGCCGCCATATACTCCTTGTATCTGATCTCAAAGGACCTGCCCGTCTACCCCACATACTTCATATCACATCCATCACAACTCAACAAATAAACACCCGATCTACGTGAAACCGACACCGAGTCCTTGCCATTACACAGCTCCCTCAAGGTGTTCTGTGTTCTAAAAGCCACGAATATCCTATTTTCCCTCATGATCTTAGCTATACTCAACGAAACGGGACCCACGAACGGCAAACAGGCAGTGTACTTCCTAGGTGGATCTTGAGTTGGATGCAATAAATGAAAACTAGCATTTCTGCGTATTTTATTTAGTAATGAGTGGACCATACCTACGTTATAGCCATTACTGTGTGCTATATAACAAATGATAGACAATTCCTCATTAAATACCTGTGGGCTCAACGGTACCGTCAGTAACCTGCTCAGTAAGCTGTGGAAAGCGGCCATTTTATGTTGCCATGGGTGATTAGATGAGTAAGGGATAACAGTGTCTGTACATGTAGGTTTCCTATAGATACGAAACTCATGAATACCAATCCTCCTAGTGATTGAAAGGTCTAAGAAATTGAGAGTGGAATCCGACTCCTCCTCTAGTGAAAAATCAATTCTGGGGTGTACTGAATTTAACTTGGAGACGAGGATGCTGAGCTGACGCTTTGTTCCCGTCCAGCAGATGATAATGTCATCCACGTATCTAAAGTAGTACAAGACATGGACGTTCCCAACTATGTGGTTAGTCTCGAACGCATCCATAAATATTTCAGCTATTAGTGGGCTCAGTGGCGACCCCATCGATAAACCATTTTTTTGCAGAAAAAAATTGTTGTTAAACTGAAAATAATTCTGTGACATACACAATCTTGTTAGGTTATAAATTTCTTCTATTATATTAAAATTGATCCTTTTGATTGTTAATTTGTGTTTTAAAATATCTAAGACTTCATTGTAAGGTACGTTCGTGAATAAACTTTTCACGTCCAAAGATACAAGTTGAGCATTGGACGGTAACTTTATATTTTTGATTTTGTTTATGAGGTCAGTACTATTTTTTATAGAAAATTTTGGGTTAAAATCTATTGCTTCTTTAATGATTGTGTTCAAAAACTTCGACAAATTGTATGCTGGAGCCCCCCTATATGCGACAACAGGTCTAATCGGGCAACCTTCCTTATGTATTTTTGGAAGGCCGTAAAACAACGGACAACGAGGATTCATGTTTATCAAAGTCTTATGCAACGAAGAATTCTCAGGGAATAAATAAGTCGTGGATTTTATAGCAAGCTTCAGTTCAGCCTGGAACTTAGCTGTAGGATTGAAGGTTATGTGTTGAAAATCACCAGATAAAATGATGTCATTGACCCTTGCTATGTAGTCCACCCTAGGGATCAAAACCACGGTGTTACCCTTATCAGCTTTGCTCAAAACCACATCCCCATCACTAAGTTTGTTGCGAATCGACTTTTGTACAGCCAATTCGGAGTTAAAAGTACCAGACAAACTAACAGAATCGATTTTTTGTGCTACCAATGCCTAGGTGGCAATCATTAGAAATAAGGGTGACATAATGTTAAAGGCATTGGTAGCACAAAAAATCGGGAACAAAGCGTCAGCTCAGCATCCTCGTCTCCAAGTTGAATTCAGTACACCCCAGAATTGATTTTTCACTAGAGGAGGAGTCGGATTCCACTCTCAATTTCTTAGACCTTTCAATCACTAGGAGGAATGGTATTCATGAGTTTCGTATCTATAGGAAACCTACATGTACAGACACTGTTATCCCTTACTCATCTAATCACCCATGGCAACATAAAATGGCAGCTTTCCACAGTTTACTGAGCAGGTTACTGACGGTACCGTTGAGCCCACAGGCATTTAATGAGGAATTGTCTATTATTTGTTATATAGCACACAGTAATGGCTATAACGTAGGTATGGTCCACTCATTACTAAATAAAAAACGCAGAAATGCTAGTTTTCATTTATTGCATCCAACTCAAGATCCACCTAGGAAGTACACTGCCTGTTTGCCGTTCGTGGGTCCCGTTTCGTTGAGTATAGCTAAGATCATAAGGGAAAATAGGATATTCGTGGCTTTTAGAACACAGAACACCTTGAGGGAGCTGTGTAATGGCAAGGACTCGGTGTCGGTTTCACGTAGATCGGGTGTTTATTTGTTGAGTTGTGATGGATGCGATATGAAGTATGTGGGGCAGACGGGCAGGTCCTTTGAGATCAGATACAAGGAGCATATGGCGGCGTTCCGCAACGGTTGTCCTGAGAAGTCCCTCTTCGCGAAGCACCTCCTTGACACTGGTCACCCCTTGAACAATAGTAACACCTTTAAAGTTTTACGCTTATGTGAGAAAGGGTTCAAGCTGAGTGTTTGGGAAAGGCTAGAAATAGTTAGAAGAGATGCGGACACCTTACTCAATGAACAAATAGATTTTCACACGTCTCCCTTACTTAATCTGGTTGTAAACAGACAGACACATTAGTTGGTTGTTGGTTTGTATGTGTCATTTGGCATTTCTACACAATTTATTAAAATTTAAGAAGATAAAGTCTTGTATTCGTGAATACCTATTTTTGGTACTTAGTTAGCATGATCTGAGGTTTCTACCCACGTTAGTTATTGTGAAAAAGTCCTACATCGCGATAATGAAATTTGCACACGTTTACTTATAAGCAAATATGTTCTAACCACAAATTTTGCTGTTCTCTCTGAGACAGTCTTGATAATGCTTCGTTTAGAGGCAAAACAATTGTCGACGTTTTGTTGTCTTTTTTAATTCTGCGGAAAATAGTGCTATTAAAAATTTGAAAAAGTTTAAAACTTTTTTTTTAAATATTTTACTTACCATTGCTTTGTCATGGATTTTCGCCAAGTAACGCCTAGTTCCATCCAATATTTAAAATAGTAAGTAACCTATAATAACATAAATAGTTTTCACTGCCTTAAAAAACGAAGGATTTCATCACATATCCCTATTATGTTAACCCCCACGTAATAGGTGGCAAGCCCATTGCCATTCCCGAGGAATATATTAGCGAGAGGCTCGTCCGCTTGTTAGCAGGTGCACAGTGTGCAAGTAGAGGATAATTTGGGCTCTGGATATTGGTAGGCCTTGGAGAATAAGATAAGATATGTGTTACTCGTATATAAACATAAAAAATATATTTCTCCAGTACTCGTACCTGCATTAGCACTTAAAAAGCTGGACCAAATCTAGTCGGTACATTCAACCAAGTAACACCTGTCAGACCTTAAGTGCACAATATCACTGTTACCATCTGTAATAGTGGATGTATCTGGTAATACCAAGCGATAGATTTGCCATTAAGATACCAATTCGACCCAGTTTAAGAACAGATTTAGGCCGATATGTTCTTGTAAACAGAGTACGAGTATTAACTTATAGTTAAGTAGTGATCCGCTCACACTTCTGTTTTACAATTAAATACACAGTAAACTTCAAATAGGTTTATAAAATAAAAATTAAAATAATTTGTTTTTAAGCTACAGTGCTCATAGTGTGTTAGTAAAATTTCCTTACAACCTATGTTAGTAAACAGAAAGTTTTTTTTTTTAATATTTGGTTCGCCAAATTGACGCCGCCGCCCGCCTCGTGGTAAGTCGTGACGACGTCTAGCTATTGTCACAGCACACAATACTATAGAGAGTGGCCCTCAACTTGACGACCTACTGATGTGCCAGGATTAAATGTGGGAGGAAACACGTGCACAGGCAGGGCCTTCCAGGCCACTATCGTTCGGCAGAGAAACGAACGTTTAAAATGCTCGGTTCTCGCGAACATGCTAACCACTGTGTGGGAGTGGCATCTCTGCCCGGCACGCGTTATTCGGGATCGGAAGGAAGAGGATGGGATGAATTAAAGAGCTCTTCAGAACACTCGCTGTGGTAAATACGGTAGAATGCGGCCAAGGAAGCTATTGTTCGGCGCTGAGCTAGCGGCTCAAGGCTTCCCGTTACCTCCGGACAATCTATAATACGGATAGCCCGTCGCTGCATAGCGTCGAGAGCGTCCGGCAGATACTTCGCGAAGCCGTCCCAGAGGTAAGAGCAGTATTCGACGCAGGGTCTAATCTGCGTCTTGTACAGCAGACATCTCTGGTCCGGTGTAAAGAATCGTTTTACCTTATTGAGTATTTCTAGTTTCCGCGAAGCTAGGCCCTATACATCTTTCGATGTAGATTTTATTATTGATGCCTAATACACAAAATTTTTGTTATTCATCCAAATTTATTGTATCACCTTCAAAGTATGCTCCTTCAGAAACGATACGCTTACGCCAACGAATAATCCAATTATCAAAACTTTTTTTGCACGCTATTTCCGGAATAGAGTACAGTTCTCGCCGCAAATGCTTCTTTACCAAAGTCGATCTAAAGTCAAAGTCATATTGACTGTTTTCTTTGACTATGTGTTGTGCACTCGGCTTTCTTGCTGGAAGGTCAAACGGTAAATAAAGAATATTATTTGAGCGTTATGCGGCGTTTAAGAGAGCAAACTCGACGAAAAAGGCCAGATTTGTGGAAAGAAAATTCTTGGATTTTGCACCACGATTGGGTAGGGTAGGGATTTCAGTTAATGCTACCTAGTAATTTGCTTGTCGAGACATTCATGCCGATAAACTGTTGTTAACTAACTTCAAAAAAAGGAGGAGGTTCACAATTTGACTGATTTTTTTCATATTTGTCACCTCATCATCCTCATGTGGTCCAATTCCGATAATTGTTTGGTTTCATTCAGGTAATTTGGAAGTCGATTTTTGTTTGGTGTATTTTTATTTAATTACCCAAAAGTTTACTGAAACTATTAAACTATTGATACATCAAAACCTCGCTTTTTTAAGACAACTTTTAAAATACTAAATTTAAAACTTTTATTTCATAATACAAATTAAATGTCAAGGTACATGTCAAGCTTACAAACTTATTAATAAATGTACAAAAATGAACAATTAATCAGTCAGAACTTAAAAAAAGTCACAAATCACTATATACGTCCTGCATCGTTCCTGGTGCAAAGGTGCCCATAATGCTGGCAGCATTGCCCCGCTGAATGGCAATGGACAATCTTTGCACCAGGAATGACCCAGAGTGAGTGTCACCGGACCTCCCCTTAATTCTACGTCCTAACTCCGTGATAAAGCTCCTGGCTTCGGAGCCCCAACTGCCCAAGGTCTCCACCGCTAAGGGCACAAATAAATAACATGACTAATGTTCATGACATAAATACTAAATTGTTAAGTATCGATTATCTATGAAAATATTGTATTAATACTGAGTCTTCAATGTCATTTTGATTAATAAAAGCTTCGAATTCAATAAGGAATAACGTTCGGTTTGTGATGATAAAGTTGTAAAGAAGATTCAGACCGGTATTAACAATGCCATCTAGTTATAGAACCGTACACTAATAACAGTATTCACACACAAAAGGTATGATTGATGGATGGTAGGTATGTGAAATGAGGCTGCAAATTACGTGTCGGTTTATTACAATAATTGGAAGAGCCCATCAATGAAGTATGACTGACTCATTGTGTGGAACAAATAGATGATACTTCTTATAAAATTGATTAGTTAATGAAGATATTAAACTTAGGCTCATTACTTATTACGTAGGGCTAAAGGTGAAATATTGGTGTACTTACAATGTTATTGTCGCTGACTATCCCTTCGAAGAAAAACACAGTGTTATAATACGTAGGTACATTTTAATGGGACTGCATAACCAACATGCCTATTTTAACTAATGGATAAAGGATTTTATTTTTAAGAGTGACAATTAGCTCGAATTAAGATATAAACTTCTGTTATGGAATCAAGAACTGATAAATCATAACATGGTATAAAACAACGTCGCTAATGAGCCTTATGTATGCTTAGATCTTTAAAACTACGCAACGGATGTAAATGCAGTTTTCACCAATGGACAGAGTGGTTCTTAAAGAAGTTTTTTATGTTGTTAATTTGTCAAGCGGGCGAAGCCACGGTCGTCCGCTAGTATACTTATAAACTACTGAATACATCATCATTCACCGAGCCTTTTCCCAACGCAGTTGGGGTCGGCTTTCAAGAGCTGCGATGCGGCGAACTTTGAATTATTCCGTGGAGCGACTGCCTTCATAAACCATAGGCGATATCGAGGTTTAGTAGTTAGACGGGTAGGAATTTTACGATTCTTATAAATACTTATATATAAAACAATTTTTTTCCGTCCCAATGTATGCTAAGCTTTAAAACTACGCAATGGATTTTAGTTTTCACCAATGAATAGAGTGGTTCTCGAGGAAAGTTTTAGTATATAATTTTTCAAGAGGGCCAACCCGCGGGTTGTCCGCTAGTCATAGATAAATTACCATCCTTACACAGAACAAAGTTTTACCGTGGATGAGATTCAAACTTCTGAATCCAGTAGTTGACTTTAGGAAGTGTCGCAAATCGGAAACTTTTATATGTGCGACAGTTGTATTTGCATTTAATGTTGACATATAGATTCCTAGTAATGCCTAGACGCTCTTTCCTATAAACCCCAAAAATTACTTCTCGAACGACTTACGATCCCACTGTACACGAATTAAAACACGAAGTTCCTATGAACCCACCACCCAGCTCCAGCATTTAACTTACAATATAGCTGCTACTTTTTATTAAATTCATTCGGCCATTATGGACATAAATATGTGTGCCCGGTGACGGCAATAGGCTTGCCCCCTATTACATAGGACTAAAAATACTGACAAATTGTGGGTGTGTAATGCACCTCTGCCTACGCCTTCTGGAATATAGGTGTGATATGTGTCTGTCTTACTTTAACAACTAATAGACGGACATCGGCATAACCTAAAGCGCCATAAAAACGTTCCAATTTGCACACCGTATTTAACTCTACGTCCATGATTAGTCAAGTGAGTAAACACAGAGTATTGTAGAGTTTCACGGACTCTACAATGTCACGGTTGCGGACGAGGCGCGCCTCTACGCAAAAGAAAGTTGCGGATTGTGTCTGTGTGCGTTCACAACGAGCTGTCAGTGATGTAGACACACGAGACACGTATACATAGAGCTGTGTGTGTGAATGTAGAGTTGTGTGCGTAATTACTTTGGTATTTATAATCTAGTTCTGAATCTGGGTAAATTTATTCTATTGTGGGTCAAGATTATATTTACGCTGTTGTTTTTGAATGGTTAGGTAGAGAAAAGTCGGACTCGTACATTTTTCTTAAAATTTTAATGTTTATAAAAATTTTGTTGTTTAAATAAATCTTAATTTAAAAAATAACGGTCTCAGCTGGTTAAAGTAACAAATATCTTATCTATTGATTTAGTTTAGAAGTCTAACACAAAAGTGTTAACAGAAAGTTATTCATCTCTACATCGTAACCTTTAATAATCATATTAAAAGTGACTGGATCATTATTGACTGGATTTTTATTTAATTTATTACTTGCTAATAATATCACGTAAACAGCTTCTGGTTTCCGGATATTAAGTTTTTTAAGACTAAGTATTTAATACCTATTTAATTTTATTGAATGCGGGCGGAACCGCGATCATTAACGATACTACGAAAACAAATCAATTGTGTCAATGTTATACAAAGTCGCACACTTTCACTCACTAAATAGCTTAGTCATAACTTATTTTTCAACTCATTACGACTCTACATTAGACTCTACATCTGTAAGAGTAATTACATACACACGTACATGAAACACGTTAAACGAGCACGCGCACTACAACGCTAGCGCACGCACACTGTCACACGCGTCTCTATGTAGAGCTATTGTGGCGTATCACGCACACATAGAGTCTATCAGTAGGTCAGTGTACCGCACGTTGATGTCTTTTCTATGGACGATAGAGACGCGAGATATAAAACTGATTTGAATATTAATTTTTCATTTTTAAATGCAGATTTCTTTACGAATATTTTTTATATGTTATCTCAAATAGTGTAATGTGACATTATGTAGAGTTAAGTTTTATATAGTATAAGACTATAGTAGTTTGTTTTAAGTTTTTCATGTTCCTTGTATATTAAAAAAGAAATGTTCCGACACATGTAAACAAAACTATATTTAATAAAAATGTAGAGCTGTGTAGAGGTTTTTTTTTATTTTAGGATTAATTCGTAGATTTAAATTAAATAAAATCATAGTTACACAAAATAAAATTAAACTAGATTGAGTTAGAGTTAGAGCCGTTATGGGAACGGCAATAGAGTTGTTCCTCTTTTATATGAGACCGAAAAAAGTGACTGGACATACTTTACTGTTTTTGTATTTCAAAGCAATGAGTTTGTTTAAACTATTCTTAAAATATTAAGATTGAAATTATAAATAAATCACAAAAACTGATGTCATCGGCAGGATTCGAACTCGCGGCCTTTCCCTAACAGGGGGAATGCTCTGACCACTGAGCTACGATGACCAATACATGTCTCCTGTCATCCATCTTCTCTAGTTACTACATCTTCTTTTCTTTTTTTTTATCTCTGTTTCCTTGTACCTTTGTGGGTAGTAACTTCGATTTGTTTAGTGATTTTGTATTGATTTAATTTTGTTGTTGTAACATATTCTTAAATAATGATTGTCTGCAAAGATTTTTGTGGGTTTCAAGGAGTACTTCTTGGCGGATTGCCGCGTGTAGTGACGTGTCATCTCATCTGTTATTCTTGTCAATCTGGGTTGACGGATGACAGTACTGACAGCTGGCAGTTGAGTTGGTCTCGAACGCGAAGCTATGGTACCGGACCTATGAGTTTACGACATACGACATACAGACACAAACACACGATATATTATTATAAATATTACACAACACTTATTTATTTTATTTGTTTATTTATGTATTTGATTTATTTATTATTTTTCTTGTGTAATGGTATTTGGCAGCATGATATTGTGATTAATTGTGCTGGGTGAGATACTGCATGGGTGCGCCATTTTCAGTATCACTGGCCTCCTCTGAAAACCAGCGCTGGCAATAGTGGGTCTGTCCAGCATAAGCTGAGAGGAGACCAATTTCTACGCAGATGTGGCGTGTACTAGCACCAACCATTTTCCTGTCCTTAACCTACTTCTAATATTTTACTTGTGTATTGTTAACGCCATGTCTGTCTAAGAATAAACATATTTTTCTGTCTTCTTTCTTTCTTTCTTCTGACATATCTCAACGTTCTCGTATCGTACTATTTCTCATTTTGTCCATCAGAGTAGCACTAGCTATACTTCTCAAACTTCTCATTTCACATTAGTACATTAAAGGTTACAATAATTATGTGTATAGATTTAGATCCAAACTAAGTTCCTATATATGTAAACACATCCATCAAGTGACAAACAATGAGGCAAAAATTCTAACCCCCCCATAGAGACGCCCAGGACTTTAATTGGCTGTGTAGCGGCTAGCATGTAAGATTTTGTTGCCTTTCATCAACATTTCATAACAATGCAACGGGTTTCAATTTTATTTCAAAGTTACAGTATAGCTGCTACTTTTTATTATATTCATTCGGCCATTTTGGACATAACCCATTATAAATGTGCCCGATGACGGCAATAGGCTTGCTCCCTATTACGTGGAACTATATTACTGTCAAATTTTGAGTGTGTAATGCACCTCTGCCTACCCCTTCGGGGATATAGGCGTGATATGTGTAACTCCCTATTGTGCACATTACGATAAACCGGTAAGATAGATATCTTATCTTATCGTATGGTATCATTAAAGATAAAGGAAGCGAAGATACATTAAATTATCAACAAATATTGGTATACATTAATGTATTATTGTGTAGTTAGGTATGTATTTCTTTGACCATTACCATTTTGGTACTGTAGGAGAATACGGACGATAGTTATAGAGCCTTATAAGGGTGAACGACCTCATTATGTAGTAGTACAGCCTGCAGATAAAAATAATAGATCGATATGAGAACACACTATTTACTATTGTGTGTATGTATTGACTTTAAGGTTATTTTAGTGACATTAGATTTCATTAAAAGTTCGTACACTCTTAGTCTCAGAATTGTCTATTTTCTTTCTATAACTAGTGTTATTGCAGAAAAATAGATGTTGTTCCTCATACCAGTACCTGTCTCCTCATAGGGGTAGGTAGAAGTATATATTTATTCGGCAAAGGGCCCCACAGTCTAACAGTCCGCCGGCGAATATTGGCCTGAGAGTTTTCAGTTTTTAGTTGAGATTGATCAAGTCCGCGAGAGTTAGCCGACTGTTAATCTATTGGGCCCTTTACAGTAACTACTTATCAAAAATAACTGGGTATGTCGGAAATATTACCGAATACTTAATACATATTTAGATACAGGTTGATATAAATAAATAAATATTTTGGACATTCTCATTCTTCATTGACTGATAATCATACTTATATATTTCTAAATACTACATATAAAACATACATAGAAAACACCCAAACTCCGAAACAAACATTTTGTGGATCACTAAAATATTTAAACGGCAGTCGCATATACATACCACTGCCCCACCGAGGCCACGTGGTAGTCAAAATGATGAATGATATTTGAGTACTGCTCGAGCTATGTAAAACAGTTTTCTAGTATTTGTCCCACAGTTCAACATTACCGGAATAAATGATAACACACTTGTTATTCTTACGTATGAGCTATATTATTGTAACGTTTCATTAAAATTTATTCCGTACTGTTTACATCAATAACAAACACCTACACATTAATCTATACAAATTTATGCGTTAATAATAGTAGTGGGATATGAAATAGGATAAAAATTCGTTTAAATCATCAGTTGCACTTATAACCTCTTGGTATAACGAGCTACTTGCACAAACACTCCCATATTGTAATTCACACAAGTATTAACACAAGAATGTACTCTTGCCTCTTGTGGGCTAACTCGGAGTAAGTGCCAGTAAGTATGGTCGGCGCATTCGGCCGCGTATGTAAACAATGGCTAACTGTACCGCTACCTTGACTCGGACAACGCGTCGTGTACTTGTTCCCTTCAATCATATAATAGGATGATTCTAAAATCCCAATACATTCATAGATAATCCCACCTATATCTCCGAGACAGCCACACTTGAGGGAGATTAACTGGTATCGGTTACACTCTTTTTTTATCTTGGTCACTACATCTGCTGACACATCGCAACGTTCTGGTATTACTATTGTGTCTAAGATAGAAAAATAATTGCATGAACTTATAAGGTTTGCTCACGTAGAGGTGATGGAAGAAAGAAGATTGACGAAATAGATACATAAAGCGATTGTGCATGGACATTGGACATTCTAGTAGGTGGATCAAAGTGAACGTACTTTGATGAATGTCTTTTCGGAACATTCATGAAAATACATAAAATTGCATCAACAAAAAAAATATGTAAAGATCCATCCGTAGTCTCTGCCTACCCTAACGGGAAAGAGGCGTAACTGTGTAATTGAGGTCGTTATCTTTAATTCTTATTATAACCAATTACAGTACAACACTGCTGCATAGTCAATACCGCAATTATCTTACTTGATTGGGTAATCACTTAAAATTGTTCTAAATGTGCTAACTAGGTAACTGTTCAAATTTTTGTTCATTAATTTTTTATCGTAACTTTGCAGTAAACCACTACGATACAAAATATTTGCGAATTGTGGTGCTAAGCACCTCTGTCTGCCCCTTGTAGATGAAGATGTGATTATGTATGTGTAAATAAACACAAAACAATATTATATTAAGTTATCACAACTTCTTACAATAATAGCGGTCATGCACGACTTCGTTCGTGTTCTCCGTTTCTGCACTATTTTTCAACGCTGCTCCGCTCCTATCGGTCAAAGCGTAATTTTATGTAGTCTTCCTCGATAAAAAGGCTATTTAACACAAATATATTTTCCAATTTAAACCAGTAGTTACTGAGATAGGCACTAATTAGCTTTATAATACCTATTTAGATTACAACATAATACCTAGGTAGGTACTTACAAATATCTTGGTAATTTTACACGAAATCACCTAACAGGCAGTAAACAGATGCGTTTAATAGATAAATCTCAAAAAGACATAACTACGTCATTGAGTCACATTGTAATCATCCTGTAGGTTGCGCGGGAGTGGTGCTACGTCACACACAACCGGTCTAGCAGCACGAGAATGCGTCACACTAACACACTTACACACGTGTTATATTGTAATATAGTCTTCTGTTACTTTGTTACTCTTTTTTCCTATTTTTTATTATGTTAAATCACTCTAATGTGTATAATATTAATAATACTATTACTACGAGTTTTTTTAATACTTCTAATATATATTTTTATATAATATATATTAGATAAATATATTTTTTAGGAAAACCCACTAAGAATTTGAACTGTAGTCAAATAAAAGACGAGTAAAGAATCGAATTTAAGAAAAAATAAGAAAACATATAAACCTAAAAAACATAACCTAACCTCATGATCTAATTAACTAGTTAAATAAATAATTATCACATTTCAAACCCTTTAATGAATGCACGTTATCTGGCACCTGTCTTATTGACATGCGCAGGAGTATTGTCAAGGCCAAGGGTCCGACGACCCTTTGAGCTAACTGTACAGGGCTATCCCAACGTAGGACGACGACCCCACCAGCGGCGAGCACATTGGACCCTTTTTTGTATCCATTACGGGATCGGATTGTTCTCGATCGTGAGATATTTCGAGTCCTTAAGGTTTTATTTCGAATGCCGTTTTGTAGATCGTAATTATATTGTCATTAATATCGTATAGGATATTGATACGACTATTTAGAGATGTAGAAACTTTAATGGATTTAAAGGGGAAAGATTTATGGCTTGTTAGAGATAATAATTGTTAAAAATTGGGCATTAACTGGATGTAACATGAAAATTAATAAAATTAAGAAACTTGTAAAATAATTTCGTTGACATTCCAATGGGAGCGATGAAACGCATGTCCACTTCCTGTAATTGTATTTCAATCGCTATCCATTCAAAAGTTGTCTAGAAGAGATAGCTTAGAGCGATCTGATAAATTTGAAAATAAACGAACGTGTATATGCAGTCGGATCTGCAGGCAACAGCTAGTGGGTGCTCCAGCTTCAAATAAAAGGGTGCTCCAGCTTCAAATAAAAGGGTGCTAGTTGCAACTTTTATCTGGTTTATAACATTTTTAGGTAGCAAACCTTCTAGAAATATATTTTTCTCTTATGTTATTCAAATTCAACTTCCTCAATTACCATAACACAAGTTGCAAGCAATCACAAACGAATGATTATTACCGAAATATTCATTGTTATGTTAAGTGAAGCCGACAGCTTTTGTCCAACAACTTAATTTTACTTGTTACTGTTTGACAAGCTAATTTAAGTTTCTAATTGCTCAGTTTTCACACATAATAATAAAGCCTTTTTACTAGAGCAGTCCTTTTCTCTGGGGTGTATAAATTTTACACTTCAAATGTGACAATAAACTAAATAGTTTTAAACTTAAAACCAGCTGATACCCGCGGATATTCCATGATACCCGCGGATATTCCATGATACCCGCGGATATCCCATGTGGTATAGATTTTCTGGTCGATTGTTTTATTGCCATTTGATTTGGTCTCACTAGTTCCATTATCAAACCCCATGGAAACACTGACAAAAACTACTAGTTCCATGGGACAAAATGAAAATAGAACTACTGAGAACCAGAGTAGTATCAGGGCAAATAGTGTCATTAAAATCAATTAAATCGGTCAAGCGGTTTTTACACAATACCTATAGTCTTCGGGTTGGGTGAACCGATTTTGATTTTTTTTATTGAAAGCTACTTCCCAAGTGGTCCCATTTCAATTTGGTCCCATTCTGACATCTATTTGGTCCCATTTCAATTTGGTCCCATTTCGACAACTATTTGGTCCCATTTCAATTTGGTCCCATTTCAATTTGGTCCCGTTCCGACAACTATTTGGTCCCATTTCAATTTGTCCCATTTCGACAACTATTTGGTCCCATTTCAATTTGGTCCCATTCCGCCAACTATTTGGTCCCATTTCAATTTGGTCCCATTCCGACAACTATTTGGTCCCATTTCAATTTGGTCCCATTCCGACAACTATTTGGTCCCATTTCGGTAGTTTGAAGTCGGTTGCTGTGTCAATTTTTGACGTATTGTTTCCTATCATATGCCAAGCATTGATGTTTATTTTTTATTACTTTATAATATGTAAAGATAGGGTAAATATGATCCATCTTTCGAGTGTGTACCTGGGGCGTCCGGTAATTGACGTAGGGGCGGCCGCAGCCTGGGCCGCGGAATAAAAAAATCAGGATGATGACATTGAGATGTAGGTACACGTAGCTTGGATTATGATCATTAGTATTGAAGTATATTATAATATAACAATGTATATATTTAATTTAAAAAGAAAACAATCTATACTATTATTGTGAAATAACGAACATTAAACATCGCTTATCGGTCAGAAAATCTGCAAAAAAAGAAACTTCATTATATAAGTAGATACCTATCGCTTAAAACCATCAGTAAATTAAGATAACACCATGTTGAAAATAAATTTATATGCTTAGAAATAAAAAATCTTATAATAATTTCTTGACGTATCGCCCAATCGCATTTAACACGATTTATCGAATAAACGACACACGTCATTACCACTTTCTACTTAATATTCGCAATTACAATAGTTAAGTTGTGATATTAGTTTACAATATAGGATATTGCAATATCAATCACTTGCTTTTGAACGTAATTTTATAACTAAAATAAATGTTTTGTAACAACAGTTTCCTAACTAATCGTGGCTGCTTGACGAAATGTCGTTCGACATTGTCGCCTTTACTAGATTTTTTATAAGGTTTTCGTTAGTAGTATAAAGAAATATGTAGACTATTAAAAAACTAAACTAAAAAAGGTCAGAAGGAGTTACTGATCCATGTACAGCGTGATATTTTGTAACGCCTCGAAAAGGTGGATTGTGCGTTTGGTCTTATTACGAGTATAGGTTACTAGCTGATCGCCGCAGCTCCGCCCGCGTGATTTAAGTTTACTAGTTCCCGGTTCCCGTGCGAACACATTACCGGGATAAAAAGTAGCCTATATTACTCCGGATGAATGTAGCTTTCCAATGGTGAAAGAATTTTTGAATAGTAGTAAGTATAGATAAGAGATATGTACTTTTATGAGAAAAAATCTCGATACGGATAACAGTTAAAAGAATATTGTTGAAAAACAAGTTACAAACATTCATCTCGCCTAGTTACGAGTATATCCATGAAGTAGTAGGCACATAGGCACATAGGCGCGTAGGCAGAGGTGCATTACACACCAGTACTTTGCCGGTAACATTGTTGTACCCAAGTAATAGGGGGCAAGCACACTATTACTTGTTGTACCCAAGTAATAGGGGGCAAGCACACTATTACTTGTTGTACCCAAGTAATAGGGGGCAAGCACACTATTACTTGTTGTACCCAAGTAATAGGGGGCAAGCACACTATTACTTGTTGTACCCAAGTAATAGGGGGCAAGCACACTATTACTTGTTGTACCCAAGTAATAGGGGGCAAGCACACTATTACTTGTTGTCCTAGAATTAAACATAACAAAGTTATTAACAAAAGTAAATGAAAATTTTCTTTAAGGGGTCATAAATATTTTTCTGATAATTTTATAGTAAAATTCATCAAAGCATTTTTGTAGAGGAGTTTTCGAGTTTTACATACATAAAATCACGCATCTTTCCCAGTGGGGTAGGCAGAGACCACGGATTTCCACGGATTTTTGATTTATAAATAAATAAATATTGAGCCGTTTGGGGTAGAGACGCTGGGACCTTGGGGTCCGAGTGCTGGCGGCCTGTTCAAAATGTTATCTAAACTCATGATCGACACTTCTCCAGACCAGAAGGCTGGGTACTATTTGGCACAAAGAATAAGCATTGCCATACAACGTGGAAATGCTGCCAGCCTTCTCGGAACATTGCCAGTCGGCGACGAGGCGGAGGAATTCTTTGACACATATTAGAATTTAGATATAATTAGAAAGTATAATTTTAAAATAGGTAATGTACATATTTAGTTAGTTTCAATTGTATACTGTGCCGCTCGTCTTCAAAATGCTTTTGGGAGAGAAGCACCTTGTTTGAGCACCGTGAGGCGATGGTTTGCTGAATTTGAGAGAGGTCGAGTTTTTTTACATGACGAATTTTGTGAAGGGCGGCCTTCAACTGCCGTCAACGAAAATAATGTGGTTACTGTTAAGCGGTTAATTGAAGAAAACCCGCGGATTACCTATGAGACAATTCGAGGCCTATTGGGGATTGGTATGAGTCAAATCCAGAAATTTTTACACGAAGAATTGAAAGTTCGGAAACTTTGTTGTCGTTGGATCCTTCATGAACTGACAGCGGAGCAGAAGCGGGCTCGCGTGGAATGGTGCTCACAGATGCTACTGAAGTACGACCACGGACATTCTAATACTGTTTATGACATCGTCACAGGAGATGAAACGTGGATTTATTGTTTTGAACCCGAAAAACAGCAATCTTGTGAATGGGTGTTTGAAAATGAGAACAAGCCAACAAAAGTGAGGCAGGCGATTGGTAAAAAAATGATCGCGCCGTTTTTTCTCAGCTACGGGTCCCACCTGTACAATTCCACTTGAAGATCAAAAGAGTGTTAATGCCGAGTGGTATTCTACCATTTGTTTACCCAGTGTGTTAGAAAAGGTTCGCGAAAGACGACCCAAAAGCCGCGTTCTCCTACATCATGACAACGCTTCTTCACACACGGCCAACAAAACAAAGTCATTTTTAGCTTCCGAAAAAGTACAACTCGTCACCCATCCTGCGCATAGCCCCGACCTAGCACATTGTGATTTCTGTATTTTCCCCAAAATCAAAGATTTGATGAGAGGTTTCACTTTTACCAACTCCGAAGAGGCAGTGATAGCGTTCAATCAGCACGTAGAAAACATGCCTTCAGATCTGTGGTCCTCCTGTTTTAAAAATTGGTTCGATCGCATGAAAAAATGTTTAAAATGTAAAGGAGAGTATTTTGAAAAGCAATAAACATAATATTTTGGTTTTAACATGTTGTTTTTTTAAGTTACGCATAACTTATATTTTGACCTAAGTAGCACAGAATAGGGAATAGTATTTACATACTAATAGTACTACGAAATAGCTTTTTCTATTCTTTTAACTTTAATTTTGTATATAATTTATTCAACACTGTGTATGTATCCCTAGACAACTGACCACAGGTATTTAACACTGTAAACCACTATTTGTTCATACCCATCCAAATTCTTACTCCCGTCCCAGGCGAGTCAATAAACGCGTTGCCTGTATAATTCTTATAACGGTATGTACAGCCCGGACAACATCTATGACGGCAATTAGGATCTAGGGATCAAACACGCCGCCTTTGTGTACTGTTAAACAAATTGCTTACAATAAATATTTTTGCCTCAAAATTTCTCATTGGCGGTAGTTATAGTAAGTTACTACATCGTCAATAAGAAATAACAGAAGTAGAGAAGTTACAGTTTTTTATATACCACTACGAATAGTAAGGGACATTTCATACTGTAAAAACGTGTCAAAAAAGTTTCATTAATTTTCAGAAGTTTTAGGGTTGATTTATAGAACAACATACTTGAACTGGAAGCCAAATACTCAGCACGTCTTCTACCTCAAAAAGGAATCTATTGTTTTCATTATAAATCCTCCGTAGTAACGAATGGAAAAGTCGATCTCTTGAGAGTATATCTTGCTTGTCAATAAATATAATATAACATCAGTAAGAGAATCAAACACATAAGCAAAGTATCGTAATTAATTAAAATATAACTGCGCTTATACCATTTTTAGATATAAAATCTTGAATGAGTTATATTAATTAATAATTACTAATAATTAGTAGTCAGTTTGATGTCCCAAAACGCCTATATAAACGGCTTGAAAATGTTAGAACGTTAAGGATTTTTTAAGAAAGCGAGTGATTGTTGTGAAAAGAGGGCTATTAATTCTTTTTTTTTTACCCGCATTAAACCAGTATTACAGTAAATAAATAGTCAGTACTTGTTGCTTAGTACCAAACTCATATAAGTTTAACGAACACTGATACGACAACTTTCTTCGTCAAGACAATATTTAACCTGACAATAAAAGATCAATAGAGATAAGTCTAGCCTTGAGGTAGGTTTAAAAACTGGATTCCCGCGAGTAATCATCAAACGGACATGGCTCTATTGTCGTGAATCAACACCGTGAAAATCGAAAACCAGATTACACGCCGTAAAAACACCAACTTAATAATCACACGGTCAAGGTTGGCTTTTGAATACTCGACGGCCTGTCGCATACGACCTGTCTGCTATAAAGAGCTGTTTACGCCACTGACACACTTCCGCGTGTGTACCGTTAGCCGGCCCGGTTTTGCATACACCCGTTTCTTTCACTCTCGTTGGCATCGTATATTTCGTCTCGCTCGAAGCGCGACAAATTTTCGATGCGGGCGCGGCGTGTAGGTTGGCCTAAAAATTAATTTCGTGATACGATTTTTTTAAGAATCCACCGTGAGAGGTGGGGAAACGGCAATGTCGGTCAGTGTGCCGCGTGCTTTATGTTGAGTCTCCATGCCGTAAGTTACTATTAATATCCGGATTAGTATCGGGACTTTGAGGATTGGTATTTTAATACTAAGTAGTAACTGTTATTGATAATCAAGAAGACCTCAATTTGTCTTAACATTAAATTATATGTTTCCTTGAATATGCGTTAAATTGTAAGGGATTGAGGTCTTACTGATTAAGATTTACAAGTATTAACTTCTCAGAATATATAATTAACCAGCGTTTCCTCAAAACGATTTTCTCTCGCTGTCATAAAATTATTTTTCTATCGGTATTTTCATAGTTATGTCTATTAACAACTGACACTTAACATAACCGATGTACCACTTTACAAGTTAATAACGCACACGTTTAAGTTATTTGAATAGTTATTGACTCGTAAAGATTTATTGCAAGTTCTTACTAAACCTACACAAGAACTGGTAAATAAAATAATAGGTAACAGCATTTGAAATATTTTTACTACAATATTATCTAATTTTGAAGTGAAATAATGTGAATAACATAAGATCACCATACAGAATAAAAACATTCTCTTCCATACTACCCTTGAATGTATAGCTATGTAAGTACTATTCCCTATTCTGTGGTATAGCGAATACATAATTGTAATGACACTGTAGGTGTTTTATTGCAGATATCTAAAAACCTGAGTATATCATGGGGTACCTGGCCTGCTGGGCACCACTGGAAATTCTCTGTGTGGCGTGTTCTCAATAGAGCCGCTCGGCAATGGACGTAGGAGCGAACTTGAGCCGCGGAATTTAAAAAAATAGGTATCAGGGGAGTAAGTAAGTAATACTGTGTACAGAATCATGACCATTTCGTTCGGGAGGCATTATGAAGTTTGGTAGAGGTAGCTTCCCCGTACAATTTGTTGCTTTTAGGAAGATAAGATTACCTATTTTTAATATTGAATTCATTTATTACCATTTTTACCAATGTTAAACAAAATTTCGTTAACATAAAGATTGAATACTATCTATGATTAAGCCATTTGTATTTAAAAAGCTTTCTATTCTTTTTCTTTGATGATATGACTATGAAATCGTCATGAATAATAACACAAATTATCGAGAATAGATAGGTATCATTTGTACAGCCAGTATTTTCCAAGAACATTTTGTTTTAGCAACTTTCACTGGGTCGGCCCATCGGAGCGGATAATCTTAGACTCTGTGACTATTCCATCAGAATTGGGTTGTTGATTTGTTGATGCTAATCAGTTAGCAAAACGAACCGACTTGTGACAGTTTTCAATATTGAGTGAGATTTATGATCCATAATTTTACGTGGGTAGTCTATAAAATTCTATTAATATTATATATATATGAAAGTTTCTGATGTTTGTTTACTTCACTACGTTATTACAACTAAACGGATTCGCCAAGAAGTTTATTCATCCAAGGAATGAGTAGAAAAGATTTAAAAATAGAAGAAAGTTGCTTGTTTAGCTAGAAACGTATTGATTGCTATGCTTGATAATATAAATGTGTCTGAATTAAAAATCCAATCTATCGTTTTCATCAACGGTGTAGACAAACATGTATCAGTCGCCAACACTTTGTTACTGTACAATAATTCGTCAAAATGATTTTGGCTCACTGGCAAGCTAGGGATCCTTCTTACTAATGAAGCCCATTGTTGCCACAGAGCAGTCCGAACAGCTCCGAACTATATTGATTCTACAATCCTGTCGCCATCTCCATCAAATTCGGTTCATTTACTTGCTTACGCATCAATAGTAAATCACACACCACATTAAATTTAGCAATGACGGACAAAGACGATTGATCCGCCCATATTTTAGCCAATTAAAACCACAATACATTGGTTTATCAGCTATCATTATTGCCGGTTCTGCCGTGTGTACTAATACAATCTAAACGCTATGCAAATTTGCATACTTAGTTGTAACTTCACACACAAGTACCAGCATAATCAATACATACACTAATTAAGTACTGTTTTTAGGTTAATTACCATACTATTGATACGGATGTTAGTTCAAACGGAACCTCGGAACTCAAATAAATCCTGGTCACGAAAGGTACATTTATGAATTCCGTTTCTATTTAGTAATTTTCAAGGATCAGTTTAGATGAAAATCAAATCCGTCGGGACAAGTTTAGTTTCTAGTTTTCCTTGTTATTTGAAATATCTATGATGGTGGTCCATCTGTCCGACTTGCTTCTTATATAGGTTTCTCGTTCGCAAGTCCCCTGTGATTAGGTATACCTGCTGATGTCTCAAGCTATACTGCGACTCGAAGAAAAACGTCTTTAATTTTGTGCCAAAGTAGGGGACAAAAGCGATAGTTGGTTACACTACAGGTGTATGTCGTATAAAATGTGTAACTATGTTGGTAAATATGCAGTTAAACGTGTAAACAACGAGTTCAATTAATAGTTATTCACCGAAGTCACGTTCAGTATGCAATAGACTCGTGGTAATTCATTTTTTATTCGATTAATAGGTTGCAACATCGTCCGCTACGGCCGATCGGTCGCAATACCATTTATTCAGCGTCGATATTTTGCGAAAATTCATTCCAAGGCCATGGCTCTTGGTAGCTGAAACAAATCTGTATTTTAATAGTATTTTTTTATCTGTATTGCAATTCATTGCGTGCAGCCATTGGTCAACTAGATGCGTGTTGTCATGGGTACAAACTTTTTGTTCGCGATTCAGCGTAAAAATTCTGCAAGTTTATTTTTGTTGATTAGGAAAATATGTCGTAATATAGTATCACTTTACAAGTAACTCGGTTTTCTGATGTAGCTATAGAAGTTATATGTTTTCCTAATAATAGTCATAAGCACTGATAACGTAGTGTCACAAAAGGAACCAGATTTACATTGACATAGTTTATAATGATCTATGATACACAAAGCTGTGAAGTAGTATAATTTCATACATTTTATTCTGAGAGTTTGCATCATGGGACAGCATCTTTTAGAATCTGGTGAAATACTTGGTTCGATTACCAGTCACCTATATACTCACGCTATTTACCTTATACTTTTAACTTAACTGGAGGTTTTAAAGGAAATCTTAGTAACTCGTACATGGTGGCATTCCTTAAAAAATGTACATACTTTACTGCAAATCGTGCTTCTTTCCGCCTGACGATAACCTGCATTATAAGCGTAGTGTAACTATTTCAGTTGCTCGCGCGCTGCAACACGGTTAAGTATCGCAGCTACGTTCGATAACTGGGAACCGTGTAGATAGTTTAAGTACTTACAGTACATCGCATTGTAAAGTTATTAACAATACCTCTTTCAATGACTTTCGCAGTCAGCACTTAGATTGTAAAACAACGGAGTGCTAGACAATAGTGATATATGTACCTATCCAGTAACTGTCCCTTACATTGTAAATAATAATAAATAAATATTTATGGACATTCTCACACAACGTCATCTAGCCCAAATTAAGCTAATATAAGCTTGTGCTATGGGATCTAGACGACTGATAAACATACTTATATATTTCTAAATACATACATATTGTACATAGAAGACACACAAACTCTGAAACAAATATATGTAGATCACACAAATATTTGATTCGACCCGGAATCGAACCTGGGACCTCAGAGTCGGCCGTCGCATACTCATACCACTGCAGTTTGTGATTGTATCTCCAATCACCACACTACTGGTGTTTGCCCACTCCTGACAAACCAAGGGTTAGGTTTTATTACGAGATTTTAGTTAAACAAGCATACAGAAACCGTGGAAATTATTTGGATTAGATAGCGATAGATACCTTTTTCTGAATTAATTACGTAGAATATTTTGGGTACTAAAAATAATAGTACTGAAACTCTTTCCATGGTGGTTGTTTATCTATGAAAAATATTTCAACGCGTGCGAGTAATACAATTCATATTCATGAGAAATACGTTTAATTAAAATGTGGTTAGCGAACGAACCAGGGTCGATTAGTGTCTTAGTGAATTATGTCTCTTCACATTATTATACATCAATCGATTTCATACGTCTACTATTATTTATCTCTCAATGAATCTCAGGTGAATTACGAAGGAACTTTAGACTTAAAAGCAGTCAGTAACTGCTTAATTCTAAGTATAACATTGAAATGGAATTTATCCAACAAAACTGTTAAAAAAAACGGTAGAATTCCAGTGCATAAATAAATAAGGTAAAGCGACAGAGCGCGCACTTCGTAGCACTGTTAGTTAGTGAAGCGTGGCGATTACTTGCCAATACTCTGCATCTTGCGCATGCTTGTTACTTGTTATAGTTATTAGCCATTTATTCTTGTCAGCCTGAATATTACCAACGGTATTATTATTATGTTCTATGCACAAAGTTTCAGGTATGAAGGTTAAAATCACAAAATTCTTTCACAAAAACAGTAGCTGTAATTAGGTACCGTACTACTCGTATATCCCTAGTTTCTACAGGGTACTTTGAATACCGCTAATGTTTTTCCATGATAATAATAAGATTTGGAACATAATATTAGTGGTATTAGTATAATCGAAAGGTTGTTTTGGTAGGTTTTTGGTAATCTCGTTTGGTACTTTGTAGCTTTGGAACGTAAGATTTTGAATAGAAAACCGTATGAATAAATTAAAGTTCATTCGGGATTTTTAGTTTTATTTCCTTTTTTTCCCAACCTAACTTTTAAATAGAATATGTCCACCATGGATCGCGATAGGCCTATCCCAGATAAGAGAAGACATTCTAATAATAATGTATTTGTTTGTTACAGAGAGTGCAGCAGGGTGGCGGCATCCAAGTATGGAGGTGGCGGGCACACCCTGGGCTCCGGAGTCGCGGTGAGGCGAGGCATGAAGTGTGCGGGAGTCGCGGGCGGCAACGCGCCCAGCGACGAGCTCTTGCTTGGCAGCTGCTGGCTAGACCCCAAGCTAGACAACTCCTCCCCTCCCCCTACCTGCCACGAACTTCTCGATTCTCTTCTCGCACCAACCCCTCTAGCCGAACTCAAACCGTTGCCTCCTTTTACCGGCTACACTGGACACCTGTCTATCAACGGCATCTCCGGTCACCATTACCATGCGATCGCTCAACGCATTCCCGAGGAGAACAATAACTACCCCACTCAAAGCGGCTATGGAGCCGACCATGACGTCGTATCATCTTCTACGTGCGCGCAGGACGCTGAACCACCAGATTTAGAAGATGTAAAACCTTTTTTAGACACACCTGACACTAAACCTTTCGCGGAAACATCGGGGCGTGATGCTGCAGATTCATGCTCGCCACCTGCTAAGATGTTTGATGAAGGGCATAAGCAACATATGTACGATCTAAGCTCGATTGAGGATATCGCAGCAATAATCGGTTCGGCAATCGCTGACACCACCGTTCCATCGCAGCCTGAAGACCCGGAGAGAAATGACTCCAGAGATAGTTGGATGGACATCGATGCCTGGATTTCAGGAGCTTACACTCAACCTGGAGAAAAAATTGTACCGCAAGACCTTGAGTTTGACGTACCGAGCTCACCCCCACATTCCAATCACCAATCCAGTCTTGAATTTTCATGCAAAGGTCAGGAATTTACAAAGAATCATGAATTTCATTTGAAAAATCTGGGACAAGCAGGGCCAACACTACAATCGCTTTTGACACACGGATATATGCCACTGTTACAAAATCGTTTGCAAAACGGCCCTCCTGTTAAACAGGAGGCACCGAGCTCAACCAGTTACGGAATGGACGTCATATCGACATCCTCGCCTCCTGGGAATGCCGTCTCCACAACTGATGGCGTCGGTGGGCTGCTCAATGGTCGATATGCGACACACTATTCACTCGGTCTAAAGCAGGATGGATTATGTAGCCCAGAGAGACTTCTATATTCCCACGCTCACACTACCACCTCACCACCAGTGAGTAAGCCAAAACGAAGTAGAGTCAAAGCGAAACAAGGGAATAACGGGGGCCACTTACACGGCGCCTTATCGTTCCCTTCAGCTACAGCTGCAGAGTTGAGTGGATTGCTCGGTAAAGAGAAGCCAGTTCACAGGTGTGGGATATGCAATAGAGGTTTCTTGAATAAGTCCAATATAAAGGTTCATTTGAGAACACACACGGGAGAGAAACCGTTCAGATGTGACGTGTGCGCGAAGGCATTCCGTCAGAAGGCACATCTAATCAAGCACCAACAGATCCACAAGCGGATCGGAAGGGACTAGCAGAGGTGTAGGTACTAACTAGCTCAAAAAGCATTTCTGTAGTTTGTAAATGAGTGTGTTTGTGACATCAGTGTCAGTGAGCGTGAATATAGTGCGCGCTGAATCTCAGCTTAGGCTATTGTAAATTAATTCGTTTGGGGATGGGCACATTGCTGCGTTGATATCGGTGCTATAGAACAATTATATATCTGCACGCTGCTCTTACAGTGACGGCGGCGATATAACGTCGCGATGTGCCCTTAATCCTTTAGAATACTTATGTGCGATCAAGATTAATTATAATGTAACCCTTTAGTATAACATTCCTAAGGACCAGTGCAATGTTAACTAGTTATAAGTGATATATATTATATTCTCTGTATAATATGAGTAGATTTAAGTTCTGTGTTTTCCGTCTCGCTCTTGAATGTTAGTTTCAGATGTCTGTCTCAATGTTTAAGTTGTGTATGTTTAATATTTCTGTTATGTATTCAAGTCTAATGTTATAAACTAAAGACTGCGCTTCTTGACATTACTGTTTGGGCTATACATGAATGAAATATTAGAATTGTCTATTGTAGGCTATATAATTAGTTGTGAATGGTTACTCCGATTACCTACTGTTAGTCAAACTGATAAATTAGTTAATCTTTTACTTATGTATTTATTTAGATATAATTATTAGTTGTAGATATGATAAATGACAAAGCGCACGAGGCTAACACAATACTGCCAATATAATGTTGTTGTATAAAATACTCTTTTACTTGTAAGAGAAATAGCATTTTGATAATTTTGGTTGGTATAATTAAGCTTTTTTTTTCAATTAATTTCATGTAATCAAGCTAATACGAGTATGTACTAAGTTATTTATTACTTATATAGCGAGGCTTTACTTGGCACATGTACTTAACGTACTGTTCCACTACAATTTACGGATGTAAAACGATTTACTCAATTATACAGTCACAAAAGATAATAAATAAAAATCTTTGCGACTTATACATTTCACAATCTTCGCTTTACTGCTATATTTCATAAGAGAAACTTGCAAAGATTTTTACCTTTATTCCTAAGAGTCTAAGATCTATTTGATTCTGAAACAATTTTTCATTATATGACAATAAATAATAATTAAAATTAAATAAAGAAAATTCATATTAATTCATTTGACAATCAAATTCTTTATCACAACTATCACTCATAAATTCATGTATCATCTTTAATGTCATCACATTTTACAAATCCATCAGAACTATCAGCAAGGTGAGTAGATTAAGTTACGTTACATATCACACAAATATCACTTACAATCACAACATTAAACTTTAACATCACCTAAACTAACTTTGCATTATCACCGCGTCGCCATTTGTGTTTCATCATCATCATCAAATCAATTTCTATTATAGCCCGTGGTTTAAGTCGACCTTCAATTTTTTTGGAGAGTTATTTAGGAATAATAAAATATTGCTGTAACGAAATCAAGAACTAGGAACTGCCTTTCTGGTATTAATGTTGTATATATTAGTAAGTCTGTAAACTGTAAGAGTAAGTCTAAAAAATACATCTAATGAATTTATATATATCACTCAGAAACTATAAGTAGGTACTGAACACATTGCACTTACAAGGTGCGCCTACGCACGCGAACGGAACTCCATGCGTCCGGGAAGCAGACGGGTAAAAAATAAAATTCGAACTAATAATACCGATCCGTTGTTGCGCAAGATACAGTTTGTTAATTGTTATAAATTAATTATTATTGTTACAGCATAATGCTGGTAAGGATTCTTCATGTTTTCATTATTTATAATTCGTTCAACCTCTCGTCATAATTCAATCAATTTATTATCATTTTTTCATCACAATATTATCACTTGCATGCTTTAAGCATTGATATAATAGCCTGTTAACATTATCCAACTACATATTCGGTTCACTGTCATAATCATCACAATCATTACGTATAATGATCATTACCTATCACAATCATTATCAATCACAATTTGAAGACTTTACACACTACTCAAAAAGAATGAGCATTAAATTTTACATTCCACATTAATAATAATAACTCATTAAATGTTTCGATTTCTACAATGTATGAGATGGATTCTCTTACATTCTATTGACTACCTACTGTAGTAGGGCCGTCTTAACTGCTTGGCGTTTTATTGAACGCTCGTCGGCGAGCTGATACGCGTAGTAATTGATGCAGAAGGCAAACATACGGGTGATACTACCTATATTATAATATGTAATACGTTATTTTATTCGTAAACATTCTAATGATACTGGATACTTTATGCTTAACCTATTACTCGCATACGCGATAGTCAACAAATTTTCGAATAGATTTTGAAACTGACCAGCAAACTCTAAGACTATGTTTGTACACGACCGATGTGCTAAGGGTGCTAAGGGGCCCTACCAACATCTCTGCGGGCCCAAGCCATCCTCACCTGCATGGGGTGCACCTGCTAACAAACGGACGAGGCTCTGGCTAATATAATACTCAGTCACGTGAAAGTTAACGAAATTACTGGAATAAAAAATGCCTCTTTCTACCCGTTCGCGGAAAAAGAGGTGATTTGTATCTATTTATTCTAACTATTAGTTAAAAAATAACTAGAAGTTAATTAGTGCAACTGCTGGTCGATTATTTAAATTCTCAATAATGATCATGAACTACAAAAAAGTAGGTATACTCCCGTTCTAATTGGGGATTAGCATGGCACAATCATGTGTCCAAAATCGTTTAGCAACTTGCAATTCTATACAGACTTGAGTCTCTAATCTGGGCCACCATAGATAGTCCTCGAAGATAATTGGTCAACTAAGATCGATTAGTTATCCAGAAAAGAACTACCTATTTATATTAACTGACAAAATTATAGTGATGTAAAAATAAATAAGAATCAGTAAAGACTAACTAAATTAAATACAGTACCCAATTGGGTGAATAGATATTTTATAGACCCATTAACTATATCAAGAAAGTTAAGAGTGATAAAATATTACTTTTTGTTTTACTGTCACTGTTCAGAGACACCACTGAAATAATATATACATAGGTTAAACATCAACATTGTAAATATTGGAAAGAAACAGGCGTTACTTGGCGAAAATCCATGACAAAACAATGGTAAGTAAAAATTTTTTAAGAAAAAACTTTTTAGCAGTAATTAATAGCATTAATTTTTCGCAGAATCAAAAGGACAACAAAACGTCGACAATTGTTTCGCCTCTAAACGAGGCATTATCAAGACTGTCTCAGAGAGAACAGCTGTTCTCTCTGAGACAGAGACAACAAATTGTCGACGTTTTGTTGTCCTTTTGATTCTGCGAAAAATTAATGCTATTAATTAATGCTAAAAAGTTTTTTCTTAAAAAAATTTTACTTACCATTGTTTTATCAACATTGTATTCAGCAACCACCAACGATGCAATTTTTTTTCATTACTTCAGCTTCTAAATTTTGACAGCTTTTCTTAATCTATTCCAGCTTGAGAAAAGCTGTTAAAATAGCACGTATTTTTCTTTGCATTAAAGCGTCATCGTCTTTAGCTCAAAACCTCCAATATATTCAGTAACACTTAAAAATATAATAGCAGTGATGAATCAATTTCACCGTGTTACCCGCATCGTTTGCCTCATTGCGCGAACGTAGAACTTAATTAAAAGTACCTTTTTGTTAGCATATGAAACGATAGCGTTTAAGTATTTATTTTTGAATATATTTTTTTGTAATTATTAATTAAATATAAAACATCAAAGTGGGCGAAAACACAATTTATGCGTAATCATAAGCGAAGAATGTTAATTTTCCAGAGTTATTTTTCCATTACATTTATAAGTAAAGTGTAAATTAATGTAAAATAAATGAAGAATTTTGTTAACGTTTTTGTTTGTTTTCATTCCATTTATTTGACTTTAGAAAAAAGGTAAGAACTAATTTTTAAACTTCTATGTGAAAGATAGAAGGTCACGGAATACACAGTGATTTTCTAAATATACATAACAACCATTAAGTAGGCCACATTAGACATCTCAGGAGTAAACAAAGGTGTGAATACACAAAGTGAAAGATCTAACCAAAGATCAGTTCACACAACGCACGTAATGTTCCCTGCGACACGAAAGAAAGTCGGATGTGAAAATTGTCATAATGCACACACAAACGACAATTTACCTTTTTGCGTCAATAAGTGCTCTTGCGCAGGGCACACAAAAGAAAACTTACACACACATACAAAAAACTCGTGCGAATATAACCAACACTAGTTTGTCAACTGACTGTGGTCTATTGAGTCGCTATTCGCACAAACTCAAAGTAAGGTTAGCACAGGTAACAAAAATTCTTACAAAATTGTACTTAATTGGTTTTTGCAATTCAATTAATCTGTTAGTCCCGGTTCTTGCTAATCAACTCTTTATATAATGGATAATCCTAATTCAGAATGACTTATTGTAGAACCAATTTTAATTTTTAGCTGACATTGTTTTTAAATTTTATCTAAAAAGAAAAAAAAAAATTTTAAAATACCTTAATATCAACAGTTGAGTTTTGTGAGCTTTTAGTAACATTGCACTATAATTTAAGTCACTAAGACAGCCAAATATATGGGACATTTAATTACAAATCAATAAATATTTTTGTTAATCTTGGTAATTGAACCATTCATTTAATTTATGACAAAAATATATAAATCTTCAAAATTGCCACCTTTAGTATGTGAAGAGGTAAAATAATATCAAGGCCGTGTGTTGCGAACTGTACAGGTGTGCGGCGGAGAGATTCTTTCACCAACCCACTTACATAGCAAGGTTTGATTTCACCGCCCGCAAACTACTACTACGTGAGCGGTTATAATGCGGACTTGAGACATTTTTAAGTGGTTTTCTGTATTTTACAAAAAAAAAAAATTAATTTATGTCTCATTTCAACCTTATAATTGACATTTCTTAATTGGTAATATGACTGACTGAAATACAATATAGAAACTTCAGGACAAACAAAAATATAAATATGAGTCTGAAAAATTATAGGTACATACTTGTTTCGGACTCAATTTATCAGGTTTCGGGAGCTGTTTATTAATATCAAAGTCAGTATTTAGTTTCAAATCATGATCTAAACCTGACATGACTAAAACTAGATTCGACCAAACTCGAAGTTACAAGTGTTAAATTATCTCAATAATAATTTTACTCCGACCTAAATCTGTGGGATAGCGTGAAAGTGCGAGAGGAATACAAGAAGAAATAGAATGGTAATAGAGAACAGGAATGAAATATGATTATGATAGAATAAGATTAGTTAAAAGAGGAAGGAGCCCTGAGAGGGCTATCGATTTTTAGTAAGTCTAGAGTATATATATTATTGTATTATTGCTGTCGAATAGGCTCTACCATGGGTAGAGGAGCGCTCACAAAAAAAAAACCTGTTCGATATCATTTACACTAGCTCAACTTGAAATGTCATAATAATTTAATTTTGTTGGTGAAATATATAAAATGTTGACATCGAGAGTTCAACACATTCTTCGAGTTTGGTCAGATCCGGCCTAAGCTATAGAGCTAAAGTATCATCGTTATTAAAGCGAAGGACAATGTCAAAGAGACAGTGTCAAAAATGTATCAAGTTCAAACACGTAGTAGTCCTACTTATTCAAGTGCGATGCATGCATTGTTTCCAGCACGCGACAAGAATTCTGCATCACGATTGAACGAGACACTACTATTGATGACCTCGTAAGTAAGGAACGAGGATGAGGAGACTACGGGTGATAACAACTAAATAAATATTTGGGACATTTTTCACACAGCGCCATTATTTAGGCAAAAGAAAGCTAAGAACCTAAGCTTTTCTTATGGGATCTAGATAACTGATAAACATAGATAGACGTCTAAGTACATAAATATCACTGCATATCATACAACAAAGTTCTCCGCCGCGTCTGTCTGTCTGTTCGCAATAAACTCAGAAATTAAGTACTACACCGATTTTCATGCTGTTTTCATCTATTGATGAAAATTGGAGGCTAAATAATATTTCAAGCAAACAAAGCTGCAAAAATAGATACAATACATTCTAACAAACAATCTGATCATTACTCAAAGTTTTGTTTTGGGCGGAATTCGAACCCATGACCTCCGGAGTCAGGTAGATTATTTTAATTAGGGTCACAAACCACTGGACCACACAGGAGATAAGTGATAAGTTATAATATTTTATACTATTGAGGTTAAAAACGTAGCAGAACCAATATATTCCATTGAAGCGTTCGTCGTACTTCGTAGCCTGTTGTGTGGTGGTTAGGCGTTGACTTTTCCTTTCCACGACGCCGACGTGAGTTCAATCTCTGCTCACCACGCTACTGACGTAAAGTCACTCCTACAAGAAATCTTGTGCTAAAAAAACAATGATGACAAAAGTATTCAAAACGTACATACTATTTGGTTGAACATGTCGATCGAGAATAATCAATGGCCAATGCTGCTGCGCTAATGTGGGCTGCATTACTGTAGCAATAGAACAGAACTTGTTGAACGATAGTTATAATACAGGTCTAATAAGGTCCGTCGGAATAATAAACCAAGAGGACGAGGGTCTCTAAACAATCGGTCCTGATGGGCAATCGCAGGATGAGTCTTGACTGCAGCCATACGTTCCTTTGTCGCCTATTACAGACGATTATGCCTTCTACAAGTCTACACATTGGTGATTGCCTGTGATGGCCCATCATGGCCAATAGTATGGAGGTCGCTTTAAATCCTACAAACTTAAAACTTATGGACTTATTTTGTATTACTATTACTACACCTCATCTCCTCTGAGACCTAAATAATCTTAAACCGCAAGCGATCCACCTGCTGATAGATAGTTCTGTTAAATAAAGCCAAGGACAGCCAAATAGGCTCGACCAATTACTTTTTATAATTATAAAACGGTAACCACTTACACTGTATCTTAATCAGGTAAGAAGTTACAAAGAAGCCCGTGAGTATGCGCAAATGCCAGCGCGTAACCTTTGTAAGATCAGGTGAAATGCGAATATGCGCTCGCGCAGCGCCCTTCATACTTGAACTTGAGTCGCGACCCTGTGTGGTACAAGTAAGAAGCGGATGACCCGCAAAAGAGTAGGTAAGTACGCAAAGATGAACTATACTTGAAGATAGAAGTACGAGTATATAAAACCGTCCAAAAAGCATTCTATCTATTATTAGATTTTTCTGTGACTTTCCGTGTCTGTTTGAAATTCTAAATTAACCAAATTAACAGTTTTTTTGCTAAATGCACATGACAGTATATAAATTTACATAAAAATGTAAATCTTCCTCTGTCTATCTATTTGTTTTAAGTGATCCAATCCATGAAACTGCTGGGCCGGATTTAATCCGATTGTCAGAGACTAGATTGTTAATGTTACAAGGAGTAACTAAGGTTACTTTTATTTTAGAACTGTGTTCCCATATGTATTAGAAACTATTTAACTAGTTATGTAAGAAATAAAAATCTGAAGGTTAAAATGTTATAATATCTCAATAGACGCTACTCAAAAAAGGCTAGAACTGTTTTAACCTACTCCCAATATTATAAGGTAACAATAGTGATACAATTAGTCCACGTTACAATGCGATCATTTCAATATTTTGCACATTTGCTAACGAAACAAATTAATTCGATAAGCCTAGTCACTTAGATTAATTTAATTTAACAATTTAAACTAAGCCACTGAAATTATGCATTTCATTTGGATTAATGTTAAAATCGCTTCGCTTATGTTCTTTACCTTGTGACCTTTATAGTCAGGCTTATATTTTGGGCAGTTGTGATTAATTATCGCGATGTGAACGGCCGCGATTGGCGTGCTTGGTGACTCGGTAATCTTTGTTCAATCGAAGCGATGATTTCTTAAAAATCTAAATAATTTTGCAAGTAATATAGATGAGACCGTTGTTTATCTCAACCTCAAGTCAAAAAGTACAGTATAAGATGAATTCGTAAAACAATGATTGTGGAAAAATCTGTTATTTCTGGTATCATTAAAACTTCAAACTTCAGTAGAAGACAAACTAACTATGAATTTACTTCCAAATTAGTAAAAGATACAATGAAGATGGACTGTGTGTACTTGGTCATCTGGTAATCGCAAAATCTACAAAACAGACTGAACCATTTGAGGCTCGGCTCGTTGTAAACTAGAGTAGTCAGCTAACATTCGGAAAGCTTGTTTGAATTAATGTTTTTGTTGTTATTAGAGATAATTGCAGTATACACAAATATTATTAGACCACGTTGTATACAACTCAACCGTATGTAGAAAACATCTTAACTTTCTTTTCTGTGTTATATTTTTATGTTATCATAGAATTTCGTATTAAGATAAGATATTCCAGAGAACCTTGCAGCCGGTAACTTCATCAGCGGATCCCCTATCAATGCAAAAGGATCCGTCATAGTTCAGCGTGTGGCGGATGCGGCGGTGGTAACTGTGTCAGCGGCACACTTTCACATCGGATCGCGTCACCCGACTATCCCCCCTCCTGCTAGCTCAATGCGTACGCGCAGCCTCCAAGCGGAAGCGTATAAGGTCGCATGGTCAAGGTTAGAGTGCATACGGACTGAGATTTAGATTTCATTATGTTTTGATAAACTCATCTGCATATTCTACATGCCTTGGTATAAATTCTTTGGTATATAATATATATCTATCTAGATCATAAAGCGGTGTACATAAATAATATTTGGGAAATTTGTACTTATCTACTACTAATTATTATGTATAAATATAAAATAATAGTCAAACAGCACTAACAGTCGTAAAAAATGTCCAGTATTTACAACACTGGTCTGGGAATGCGTTAATACAATGCTGGTTCTAAATGCAAGACTTTCAGAACTAATGGTTTGGCCTGCATAATTAAAAATGTGGTACTTACTATCAGCATACAATGACATTTGAGTTGTCTAGTTGGATGTCGAGGCACAGAATTGGGAATAGTACTAGTCCAGGTGCGTTATATGCAAGAATGTAGTAAAATGACGAGTATGATGGGCCATTATTATCTAAAGTTAAATTGGCTTGCTTAGGATGATAATGATCGTTTTGTTTCAAAAATTAATGTTACGTGAATTGTGTAGATATGCAAGACTGGTTTTTCAGAGCATGTCGCTGTTTTAGGTCAATTAATTAATTAAGAGGCAGCTGGTGACTGATATATTTTTTAAACTACCCACTTTTATTTTATTATTATTCTACTAATATAAAAATACGAAAGTGTGTGTGTATGTTTTTTTATCACAGACTTTTTAGCGGGCAATAATGAGTTTTGAATTTGGAACATGAATCGTTCATAGTAATCCAACCAAAAAAAAACGCACGACCTTTTTTCATCGCTAGTACATACCTACATTTCTTTCTTTTTCATAGAAGGCGAGTAAAAGTAAAATTTAAGACTCGAGAGTAAAATTATTTTTGCACCTTCGACAACAATAATCAAATATTAGTAAGTTTGTCACATTTGTCTTGGCTGTTGGAGTTTTAGTTAGTGAATAACAAAGTGGTCATGGATTTTCTTTATGGTCCGGAACGGCAATGGGCTTGCCCCATAATTATGAGGGAGCAACAATATTACTGACTAATTGTGGGTGCGTAATTCAGCTTTGTCTACCCTTCGCAGTTGTAGACGTGATTATATATATGCATGTATGAATAATAATCCATCTGGCCAGCGTGGTATATGAAGCCTTAACTCCCCTACTATTTGAGGGAGCCCTATGCCCAGCAGTGGGCAGGAATCAGATACTTTAAATAGTTCCATCCAGCATAAACTAAAACCAATACAGAAAGGACAGTGTCGAAAATGGGCCTGAAGCCTGTCCAAGATGCTGGCAAATAAAGCTATTTATCTATATTTATGTTACATTTTTACCTATTTAATATGTCATGATTTCTGGTGTGAGCAAATCTCTATATTGTAGTAAGTAATTTTTGATTTCAATAGATTTTCTTAAGTATGATCCGTTTTCCGTGAAGCGAAATTGTTGCCAGCAATCAATTACATTTAAAAAAATAATCGAGTGGTATTTGAGCTGGACAGGACACCAAGAACATATGAACAGACCTGCCGCATTCCTGAATAACATTTTACTCACACATGAATACGATTAATAAAGAAATAATGGATAAAACTGTTTTTTTTTTCTTTTTCCAAATTGAGTAAAGATTCATGTTAAAAAATGTGTACATAGCATTCTGTACACAAAAATATGTTACTATGTCGTCGGTCGCTAGTAATATAAACTACAATATCTGTATACTTAAGTATTTACCAAATTTGTAGCTGTACATTATTGAGCCGAATCTCCATACAAGTTCGACAGTGTCCTTTTGGCAACCCTACTAATTATCTGTAATACAATAAAGTGCAACTGTTCTTCGATGAGCTGATTGGTTTCAGTTGACTGCCACGTTGTCTCAATTGTTTATGCTACCATACCAAATACGGGACTACATAGCTAAATTATAAAAAAAAAATCGTTTCCTTTTTTTTATTGATGAGTTCTCGTGAGAAACGAAGACAGACGGAAGAAGGTTGAAGGTAAGTTGTCCACTGACGATTGGTCTATTTGGATTTCATCCATGAAGGTCGGCCGCAGACTGGATGCATGGATCTCAAAACATTTGACAAACCACAACTTGGTCGACATCCATCCAAAAGTACAGTTTGTTATTTTTGCCACACGTCCACCCCATTCCCGACTTTTCGTCTGTCAGGAACCCTACTCTTCTACCAACAGTTTCGTCAACTAGTTGCGTTCTCGAACGTTCGACTACCATTGATGTTTTGTCTAGATATTACAGGGGGTACATACAGTACAGAACAGCACAGCACAGCACAGTACAGAAACACTTACATTTTACCAGTTGCTTTTGTTGATCCCACATAAATGCCATTACCTGGCACCATATTATACAATAGCAAATCAATAGCCATACAACAATCAATAGCGTCTTTCGCGGTTCGTTCTACTAGCTACTGCTGTTGCTGTCCAAACATTACTGCTAATTGGTACATATATATAGGTAATATAATTGTGTTAATAATAGTGACTGCCTCTGTGGCGCAGTGGTATGTGTATGCGACTGCCGTCCCTGAGGTCCAAGGTTTGATTCCGGGTTGAATCTGATATTTGTGTGATGCACAAAAATGTTTTAGAAATATATAAGTATGTTTATCAGTCGTCTAGATCCCATAGCACAAGTTAATAAGCTTAAATTGGGCTATATGACGTTGTGTGAGAATGTCCAAAAGTAGGTATTGCTTATTATAATAAGCTGTCAACTTGGCTCCATCAACAAAAAAACCACGCGACTTTTATTTACGCCACAAAGCACATTTTCCAGTATCAGTTCTAAACGTGCGGGCCGGGGGGTGGGCAGAAGTAAAAGTCAGGCCGTAGAATAACTGTATCCACGTTCACTCTCTGTGACATACTTACCAACTAAATGTTAATGTTTCAAATCACTACTGAATTTATAAACAACAGGTTGCTCGAAACGTAGTTACCGTACTTTGAGTTGTTGTAGGTAATGTCGGGTTTACAAATAACAATAAGTTAGGTATTATATGCAGAAGATTTATACAATTTTATAACACAAAAAATCGCATCTTGACATTACGTCCACATTTAGCCACTGCTGGTCTCATGATTACATGAGACCAGCAGTGGCAAAATGGCGAAGCTTTTGCAAAATGTGGGGATAAAATATATTATGCACCTCTGTCTACACCCTCGGGGATATAATCGCTGTTGGAAAGTGCTACGAAGCTTTATTGACTGCAAAGGTAGGTAATATGAACTCATTTTGAGCGATGAACGTTCTCCATCTAATAAAATCTCTCAAAAAAGAGAACTATTACATCAGCAAGTACTTTTATAGGAGATGCGAGGGTAGTTCACCGTTTTCAGTACCGTTGCAGACCGTCCCTCTTACGTAGGTGATAATTTTGGTCTGATCACCCGGTGAAGTAACATGTAGCGGTATTTTTGTGTCTCCATTGTTTGGTCAGATAAATTATGGGTATTGTGACGACCGCGTCGCTATGGTATATAATTTTATGATCACAATTTTTTTTAAAGCGCTAGATAAATTTGCCTGAAATTAATAGGTATTTCCATTTGAACCTATAATGCATGAACAAGCAAAATGATAATACCATTTTCAGATTTCAAATAAGCAAGGAAATGAAAACTATATAGGTAACTAATACAATCGTGGGACCCGAGTAACTGACGAAATGTGGGAGTAACAAATGTCTCTGTCTACCCCAATGTGTTTCAAGGATCTGGTTTTCTATGCCAACTTTATATTACTTACTCACACAACACAACATTCCTATGAAAGCATACCGACCTAATAAGTGTGCGCATTTTCGATCGCCGAAAACCGTTCGCCTTCAATAAAAATTCTGATCGTGTTTAAGCTGCGTTCACAATGAACAATGTTTACTGTCACCAAAGACCTCCTCCATTCACTAACTGCAAAATCTATGTACATTTTGCAGTACTTAAGGAACCAATTCGATATGTATACCTACTTCCTGCTGATACTTTTTTGCACTAAAGTGTCAATAAATAGTATGAATATAAATAAAAACTATTAATTTAATACCAGTACGAATAATGTATAAGCAACATTTTTTTATAGCTGCTACGCTCCTGTTGGTCGTGGCGTGATGTTACATGGCCATAGTCTTCTCCAATAAATGGACGGAACAAAAATTGTTTGTTTTGAATTAGTAGTTCCTGTGATTAGCGCGTTCAGGCACACAAACTCTGGTTCAGTATAAATTAGAAACTGGATGTTGCAGTAGTTCCAGCATTATTTTGATGACTTAAAACTGTGCCAGCATCACGTCTTAGATAGTTAACGGCTTGGGAGATAGGAGTATGGTTTCAAGAGATCGCTATAAGTATATTATCATCAAGGAATGTGTGGCAAACGAGCAATAAACTACATTGTTGCAGTAAGTATGATCCGGTTCTATTAACTTGTGTAGGCAAGTGTATAACCATTTCCCGGGAAAATTGATCAAATTATAACTATAGCTAATATCCTAAAGGTTACCTACCTACTAATATTAATTGTACTTCCATACTTCGTGATTGTGTGTACATGGCTAAAATTAATAGGTAGTTATACACTTCTCTAACAATGTCGATATGTACCTACCAAAGACTTAGTTACTGATATTGTGAACAATGAAGTTGGCAGTCTTCCTACTAAGATCGAAAGAGTTGAACCAGTCAGATCAGACTGTTCTGAATGGCATTCTACAACTCTTTATAATACCTACAAGTGAACTCAGAGAACGACCTTACCGTTAACCGAGAATCCCTTACTCACGAGAACACCCAACAATTAAGTAGTACTCTCCTATAGATTAACTCAAACGGACATCACTATCATAAGAAGCCCTGCTTCTTTGACTAAAAAATTAATGACATAGCTAATAAAATGCTAGGTTCCGTCACCTACATACAGAAGCTCAGGGTGACCGTTGTCATGTCTCACTCAGACATATCTAAGTTTATCACACACTGAACAATTCCCACACTCGTGCAACTTTCCATCTAGCTCACAAGACGTTTTTCTGTAATCAATTTACTCGTACACATGAAGTGAAACGTGCACGCACACATAGACCCACCACGTGCGCAGGAGTCTAGATTTTATTCGTGATTGCAACTCGCTAAGAATCATAATGCACTCGAATGTTAATAAATAGCTTGTCAGTCGTAGATAGATTAAAAATTTGTTAAAAATGTTACACTTGGAAACTGCTAGACGTAGATTAACATAATTATGATAAAATCTTACAACTGAAGTATTTGCTAATGGTACGTAAGTATGGGTTCTTACACATAAGCCGACATTTCACCAGTAATTGCTGGTGGTGAGCCTCATCTCTCCGTCAGCAGGTGCAACGCTTGCAGGTCAGGGTAAGTTAGGTCCCAGAGATGTGGACAGGGGTTTTGTACGTGGACTTATTTGGACATAGAATCCGGGTAGGTAAACTAACCCAAACAATAAAGGATCGTATTGACCATACAAAGATTTGACACACCCTATTAGGCTATTACCTCTGATGTCACGTTACAAGTTTCAAGTTACTTATCTGGAGATTGAGAATAAGGCTCTCAGAACAGCTTGGGATTCCTTTACTAATTGAAAAATCGATAATTGAAGATCACAAAGTTTGCTAACTTTCCAGCAATGATTTAGAATTTATTTATGAATCACAAAAACGATAGCCACGGCTAAAAGACTATAATGCGTTTCATATTGTAAAATATAGGAATGTAGTAATAAAACGAGTACAGTTAGCGAGGGATTTTGCATTTTTGTGAGTGCAGCGTACACACAGCTAAAAAAATACTTTTTACTCTACTTTTCGTGGTCACTCACAAAAATGCAAAACTCTGCTTATCCCTCGCAAACTGTAACTCACTTGATTAAAATTAGTTTATTTCGGGAGTTTTGAGCCTACGGTATCTGCAGCAGGCTTACCGCACTCCAATAAGTATTCTCTAACCATGAAAATTACACTCACGTGATCTCGAACCTGCGGCCTTTCCCTTACAAGGGGAATACTCTGCCGCAAAGTTACCAACGATCGTATCGATGTCGCTCAATTTTTCCTTCATATATACAATTTCTAGATTGCGCTATTACGGTTACATAGTGTTTCTGAGATTTCTATCGGTCTAACTACAGAACTTCGATATCGCCCATGGGTTGTGGAGGTCAGATGGCAGTCGCTTTACGGGAAATATCGAAGTTCAGCCGAATCGCAGTTAGACTGGAAAGCCGACTCCAACTGAGTTGGGAAAAGGCACGATGAATGATGAGTGTTTCTGAGATTTATAATTTATATCTATTTTTTAAGAATATGTAGTAAAAGCAAACTCATTGCTTACACTCGCGTTAGATATACTTACAAAGGAGTAAATACATCAAAGATATTATAAACCCACGTTATAGCCAAGTTAACGAGCCTTTCTAGATAACTTATAGTTATTTGTTATAGCACAATGTGTCCGGTCTATTAAAGCAGTTAGATTTAGCGGCTGGAATCACGCGACGAGAATGTCTGTTTAATGTTATTTAGCCATTTAAATTAAAGCAATCTCGACATGAGTTATGATAACTTCGTGTTTTACTTCCTTTTTATAGTTTAGTATTACTAGTTGTCCCGGAGAACTTTGTACAGCCTCAAATAAACAAAAACCTTCCCTGCACTTCTATGAATATTACGAGTACAAGACCAAAATTATAGCCAAACAAAATCCGACTGGTTTGTGGTCTTGTGGAGGTCAGATGGCAGTCGCTCCATGGAAAATATTGAAGTTTAGCCGCATCGCGGTTTGACTGGAAAACCGACCTATGGTTGGGAAAATGCTCAGTGAATGAAGAAAGAAAGAATTTTTTTGATTTTTGAGGCTACGAAGATTTCTAGGTCTCCGCCGAGTTCCTGGTTCTTCGAACTTGGCTGGACGAGCTTTCGCGTGTCTGTAGATATCACACAAACAAAATTGGACACCATTGTAGGACAAACTGTAAATAATTATTTTTTAAATAAAAGTTTCACATTGTACGGCACAAACATTGTACAGATACATAAAATATGTCCCCTACCCTCATTTTATTACCGTACAATTTGAATCAAGTGGCAACTATGATGTATGAAAAACAATACGTGATCAGTAAATACATAATAAAGGTTATGGGTAAGTTGGCTGTTTGGAATGTTCAGATTACTGCCTGTAACATCGTTCCTGGCTGTTTAAAAATGGAATTAAGTTGATGTTCAGATTATTATAATGGTTTTATTACTTAAAATAATTATTTAATCTGAGCGTTTTAAATGATTCGATTTAAATGATAATGTCATAGACTAATAACTAATGAATAGGACTTGGATTTTTGCGGAGCGCGTGGCTGGTTGCCTTTTAGGTTACCTCTGGCGCTGGGCAAAAATCCAGGCCCAAACGCTCAATTGCAATACCGAACAACGTTGCCTTGTCCCGCACCGCGAATTAGTTCATAGTAACTAGTTCTTCCGGGTGGGAAAATCAAGCATTACCCTGACATTGGCGAATTCATCGAAGAACATCGAAGAGCCACGTTTTTAAAAAAGTAGAGAACTTTTTATTACGTCTATTGATAATTTATTGTGTATATTCGCCACTGGAAATACGTTCTGCTTGTAACCAGAGACGCCCGGCAACGGATGTTAGAGAGGCCGCGGCCTTGGGCCGCGAAAAAAAAAAAAATTGTGTACCTATATTCGAAAACGGTTTAGATTGGACCTGGTAGGTAGCGCTTCTGTGGCGGTACGAATTTCGCCGGGATCTTTAGTTTATTTTAGGTTAATTTTATAGGTTCACTATCTCTGTATTGGCATGATAACCAGGTCCGGTATGCAACTTTCCAATATTATTATGTACACTTTAGTCATTTGAGCAACCTTACCCTTTAACCTAAGGTGCTACAAGCTTAGGTGCCCTAGGCTAAGTGAAAGGCTTTTGAATGGCTTTTGTGTCAAAAACCTCTTCTTAGTTGAGTCTGGATAGCGTTGTTTACAAATGTACTAAGATTATTTTCTTTCTTGTATTCATTTGAATTTCTTAACCTATAAATTTTTACAATATTTGTATTAAAAATACATGAAAATGTTGTAAAAACACAACAAACTAGTAGCGGAGCAAGACTTAAACTACCATTCCAGACGCAGATTATTACAACCTAATACTACTTTCCCACGCTCAGCAATTAATTACAGATCCCAGCCAGTCCCGTGCCCACATTGCACGGAGCTTTTTATAATAACCTGCCTGTTCTAATTAGTCTCTCCCACTGGCATTCATAGCTTTGAAGCAACCAGCTCATTCACGAATCCTGAATAACAGTCAAGTAGGTACTACCAAGGTAAGAAGATTATTAACAACCTCAGTTGAAGTTTACATACCTATGTATTTCCTACCGATATTTACACAGCTTTCAATATCAACTAATTACCTTCATTATACTTACTTGATTTTTAGGCACTTTTGATCAGAAATTATTCTTCAGATCAAGTTTTCAAAGACGAAGATACGTACATAATGTAATGAATTAATGATATACTTAGTATTGATTAAGGTTCCGCCACATAACATTAGACCTCATAACATCAACCCCAGGAAGCCGGAAAACTCAAGAATGAACCGAAGTTCCTTCTTTTCTGCGATCTACGTCAGTGTGTGTATCGGTGCTCGCCCGCGACGTCGTCAGTGGGTCAAGAAACAAGGTCATGCCATTTCTCTTGAGTCTTGAGTGCGCGGGCGCAACCGACGCGACTTCGGCACAGAACGGGGAGGGGGGAAAGGGCCACGCGTAGGCGAGGATCCGAGTTTGAGGAATAGCTGCATATAAAATATTTGTGGCACTGGATTATAATTATGGGATTGACCTCTTTCGGGATAATGGCAAGAGGCGATAGTTTATTGCAATTGAATGAAGTCAGACTGGTTACTAGATACTTACCTGTCTATATCTATTTGTTTTCAGAATTATTATCAGTCCAAAAAGTCATCCCCTCACTCAGTACATCCCCAGCACTTTTTTTTTTAGTTCTGCGGCCCAAGGCCGCGACCTCTCTAACGTCCGTTGCCAGGCATCTCTGGTTACAAGCAGAACGTATTTCCAGTGGCGCCCGGCGGACTTTGACCACCTCTGTGGTCTCTGCGGGGTTTGGGTCGGGATGAGAATCCCGCGTCGTTGGGGTAGGGTTTTATCTCGCGTCAGTGAGTGAATCTGGTTGCGTGCTATGGGGCAAAGGCCCCGATCATGGAGGTCGATGGTCTTGGGCGAAGATGAGTCTGCGGCGCAGTCTCCACTGCGCTTCCTTTTCCCTCTCGGCCGCCTCCTTCGCGAGCACGACTTGCTCGCAGAAGGACACGGCCGCGTTCCACCTACTCCCGCTGGAGACCATGGCTTGAAGCACCTGTCTACAGCGAGACGGTATCCACGCCCAGACCCACTACGAGGTCTCGGCGCTCACTCGCCCACGCAGAGCACTCCACCAACGTGTGGAGTGCGGTGTCGTCGTCGGAAACCTCGCAGTGTTGACACCGGGGGGTGACCCCCACTTGGGTTGCTTAAGTCGCACGCTCCATGACTCCATGAGATCCTGGCGGAGTTGGGACCGCTGGTCATCGATTTCTCGAGACGCAGGCCTGTGGTCCCGCTCCAGTGCCTCCTTGCGCCATTGGAACAATGACGCAAGGGCTCTCGCTTCCAGGTCCCATAGAGGGGTCCCGGCTAGGAGACATGCAGCCTCTCCGGAGATCGTGCGGTAACCCCTTATTGTTTTGACGGCCAAGGTCCTCAACGGTCTGTTAAGGAGCGTTGAGTTGTTGGCCGTTAACCGCGCCGCCCATACGGGAGCCCCGTATAGGGCCATACTCCGCACGATCCCCAGGTATCCCCAGCACTTGGGATATTTTTGCCAGAGCCTTACCGTCTCACAACAGATACACAGCAGTGCAGATGTGGATGGCTTGGGCTACTTGGGCCCTAGAACTACTCAAATGGTTCCTTTGGAGCATACTTAAAATTATATCACAGTGATAGCTTAAGAAGCTTTTAGGTCTACGTTGATTCTTTAAGACATTCAATGTCAAACTTACTCCACGCATTAGATGGTTAAGTTAAGAAAATTTCCCTTACCCCATCATCCCATAGCTGGTATCACTCTAGACTTGTGTTGTGTTTGTTTAAATGTTTTATGTTTACTAACTCCTGACCCTTTTCAGTAAGCAAGTTCAACGAGCTACCAAGTTTAATCAATTTAAACATCCTTCACCTATTCTTCACTTTGTCGTGGGCAGAAGCATAGGGCAATCAAACAGGACGCTCACACGCAATACCAAGCAGTGGTTTCATAACCTGTCCCACGCCTGGAACTATCAAACACTGCCTTGACATTGGCAAAATCAAATTAAAGAAGTAGTAAAAATAAAAAGTTAAGAAAAGACCAAAATTCCGAATTGAAATCGATTTAGGGTCTTACGTCCTTTGCCGGACGCCACTGGAAATACATTCTGCGTGTGCACTAGAGACGCCCGGCAACGGACGTAAGAAAAGTCGCAGCCTTAGGCCGCGGTATTAAAAAAAAGGCGTACTGTATAGTATTAGAGTCTCAGATTAAAAGACTAATAGGGCATTGTCTTTTTAATATCTATCTCAATCAAAGAATCAATTTCATTTATTCAGTTTAGGCACATAAAGAGCACATTATATGAATGTCAAAATTTTACAATTTTATGTCAAGCAATATTATAAAAATACTAAATTAATTACATAAATAACCATTTGAAAATGATTCTTTCGCTGGTTCGATAAGTTGGTTCTCCTGAGAAGATACCAGCAAGAAACTCAGGTAGATTATTCATTTTCTTTTTTAATAATGTTTTGTTTACATTGTGTTACAATGTGTATTGTACAAGTGGCTAACAACAGCAGATTAGGGTGACCATGCATTTTTATCATTAAGATATTCGTCTACATTATAATAGCCTTTCTTCATCAAATGTTTTTTCACTACTATTTTAAACTTATTAAGAGGCATGTCAACCAAATCCTGCGGAATTTTATTAAATATTTTTATACATTTGCCTACAAACGAATTACCAACTTTATGAAGTCTAATTTTAAGTCGCTTCACGGAAAATATCGAAGTTCAGCCGAATCGTAGTTAGCCTGGAAAGCCGACCCCAACTGAGTTGGGAAAGGCTCGGTGAATGATGATGAAGTCTAATTTTGTCGGTATCAATGGTTGTCGGATCTTTTTTTGAAGAGTTCTATGTTCTTCCGTACATATACGATGTTGTCGTAAACATATTGAGAAGCAACGGTTATAATATTAATTTCTTTAAATAGTTCTTTCAGCGAGACACGGGGTCAGAGTCTATAGATTGCTCGTATAGCTCGTTTCTGTAATATGAATATTGTTTCAATATCGGCAGCTGCGCCCCATAGCAGCAGACCATATACCATAACGCTATTCCTGCCAAGGCTGTGATATGAGAACCCCATTGCAGTTTACTATCTAAAGTTATTCCAATAAAAACTGTGGTATTGACTATTTGAACTAATTCATTATTCATAGTAATATGAGTATCCACCTGTCTAACATTGGGCATAGTAAATTTTATACATTTTGTTTTCTTCGCATTGAGCAGCAAGTTGTTACTTGTGAACCAATGCAGTATTTCCGAAAGGGTATTATTTACATCGTCAAGTACTACTTTTAGTATCTACCTATATAGTAGGACGTCTTTTGCCTCTGAAAATTAAAGTCTTACTCTTGTCGCATATTCATCAACTAACTGGTAACTGGTTCAATCAAAAGCAACAACCGGCCAGATGACAAGTAACAACATACTATTGAGGTCAATAGTTTAATTACACACACCCACAGCCTGAACAAAAACATTTAATGTATGCATCATTAGCATTAGATTACTGCAGGGTTGTGTAAGATTCGTCAATCATTATCAGCAGAGTATCCCAAAGAGATCCCTAAGCTTCAATATGAATGTAAGTACCTACCTCGATTGAAAAAGGTAAATTCTCAAAATGTTAAGAGGTCAACATAAACAAAATTATTCAATTCATCCGCTGCATCTTTTCCAAAGTTGGTTAAAAAGCTGAACTTTATGCTAAGTTCTTTCAAGAAGTAGGTATTAGGTCACAAACAATCGTAGTCCAACCCTGCACTGTCACTTCACCGGTATTGTCACCAGTAACGGTACCATTAGTCATTGCTACTGTTCTGGTCTACAGCCCAAAGCTCCGATGCCCCATTCTGGGTGGCGTGGGAAGATACTAACACTTCTTACTAATCTTTATGACCTCTGTGAACATAGCCGATGGGTTTTTACGTGCAGAGAACATTATAAGAATAAGATGTATTAGTTTTCATAATAAACTTGTTAATTACTAATTGACACTTAGTAAAAGATAAAGCTGAAGAGTTTGTTTGTGTGGTTAAAAGCAATAATCTCAAGAACTGCTGGTTTGGATGGAAAAAATATTTTTGGTTCGAATAGTCCATTTATCGAGGAAGGTTTAAAGGTTACATAACGTTACGCTACGTTCAATTGGACTAAAGCAACAATGAAAAATAATGCAAATTATGGTATTAAAACGTACCTACTAAAATTAAAAATTTCAAAATTGATTTAGACGTTTCTCACGATCCCAAAGCATCACACAGACGAAAAAAAAAACAAAATGTTGCGCATTTTCAAAGAATCAATCAAAGAATCAATTTCATTTATTCAGTTTAGGCACATAAAGAGCACATATGAATGTCAAAATTTTACAATTTTGTCAAGTAATATTATAAAAATACTAAATTAAGTAAGTACATAAATAACCATTAGAAAATGATTCTTTCGCTGGTTCGGTAATTTGGTTCTCCTGAGAAGAGACCAGCAAGAAACTCAGGTAGATTATCCATTTTCTTTTTTAATATTGTTTTGTTTACATTGTTACAATTAGTTTCTATTGTATTATACGAGTGGCCAACAACAGAAGATTAGGGTGACCATGCATTTTTATCATTAAGATATTCGTCTACATTATAGTAGCCTTTCATCATCAAACATTTTTTAACTACTATTTTAAACTTATTAAGAGGCATGTCAACCAAATCCTGAGGAATTTTATTATAAATTTTTATACATTTGCCAACAAACGAATTACCAACTTTATGAAGTCTAATTTTTGTCATTGCCAATTTATTTTTATTTCTTGTATTAAAATTATGGTTATCGGAATTTTTTTTGAATAGATCTATGTTCTTCCGTACATATAAGATGTTGTCGTAAACATATTGAGAAGCAACTGTTAAAATATTAATTTCTTTAAATAATTCTTTCAGCGAGTCACGGGGTCCGAGTCTATAGATTGCTCGTATAGCTCGTTTCTGTAATATGAATATTGTCTCAATATCGGCAGCTGAGCCCCACAGCAGCAGACCATATGACATAACGCTATGAAAGTAGCTAAAATAAACTAATCGTGCCGTTTTTTCGTCAGTCAGAGACCTTATCTTTCTAACCGCATAGGCAGCTGAGCTAAGTCTTCCTGCCAAGGCTGTGATATGAGGACCCCATTGTAGTTTACTATCTAGAGTTATCCCAAGAAAAACTGTGGTATTGACTATTTGAACTAATTCATTATTCATAGTAATATGAGTATCCACCTGTCTAACATTGGGCATAGTAAATTTTACACATTTTGTTTTCTTCGCATTGAGCAGCAAGTTGTTACTTGTGAACCAATGCAATATTTCCGAAAGGGTATTATTTACATCGTCAAGTGCTACTTTTTGTCTATCACTTTTAAAAATTCATGATGTGTCATCAGCAAATAATACTATCTCACAAAGATTTTTAGTGAAATAAGGAAGATCGTTTACGTATATTAAGAATAAAAGGGGTCCTAATATAGAGCCCTGGGGTCCTCCCATGACTAATGAGGCGCCAGAAGAGTCGGTGCCATTAATGTTTACTTTTTGTACTCTACCAGTGAGGTAAGACTCGAGTAAGCCAAGTGAGCTGTTCGAAACACCATAATAACCTAATTTTAGTAGCAAAGTCCCATGATCAACACAATCAAAAGCTTTTGATAGATCACAAAATATACCAATAGCATCCTGCTTTTCCTCCCAAGCATCAAATATATGTTTCACAAGTGCAACTCCTGCATCCGTTGTGTTCCTGCCTTTAGTGAAACCAAACTGTTTGTTATGAAGTAACTTATTGTCTGTAAAATGTGAAAGCAATTGATTAAATATTATTTTTTCAAAAATTTTACTGAGGGATGGGAGTATGGAAATAGGTCGAAAATTTGAAGGATCACTTTTGTCTCCTGCTTTAAATAAAGGATTGATTTTACTGTACTTCATAAGATGAGGAAACTGATTTTCATCTATACATTTATTGAATATGAATGCAAGGTGAGGTGCTATAGCGGGCACTATTGATTTTATTATATTAGTTGAAATGCCCCAAAGATCCTCGGTATTTTTTATATTTAGTTGTTTAAAAGTTTTAAGTATAGTGACAGAGTCAATATACTGAAAATCAAAGTTAATTCTACATTTATCAACACTAGATTTAAGAAGAGAATTGGCTACGTTTTTTGACGAATTTAACTTATTTGTAGTGGTGATTGGAACATTTGTGAAGAAAGATTCAAATGCATTGGCCACTTCAGAATCAGTTTTAATATGTTTATCATCTATTTTTAACTCGAAGGATCGATCACGTGACTTTGCTTTACAAGTTTCTTTGTTAATAACATTCCATATTGCCTTCGTTTTATTATCAGATTTTTCAATTTTAGCCCGTATATAATTAGATTTAGCTGTTGAACATACTTTTTTGAATAGTTTGGAGTACTTTTTAATCTGTTCAATTACTTGTGGCTCATTAGTAGATGCCTTTGTCTCGTATAATTCATATAATTTCCTTCTACTTTTATAGATTCCAGGCGTAGCCCAATCACTAAATTTTATTTTAAATTGATTTACATTTATTGTTTTTTTAGTGAAAATGTTATCACATTCGTATTTGATTACTCCGAACAAATCTCCGTAATGATCATTCGGGTGTTTATCATTATTCAACTCCAAAAGAGGTACTTTATTCTTAATGTTTTCTTTAAATTTTTCTAATCTATAAGTTGTGATTGGTCTACAAACAATATTTTTTGATAATGGAACATGTTGGAACTTAAATCTAGCTAACTGACCTGCATGATCTGAATTTACAAAATGTATTATAGATTTCTCATCTACATCGCTGTTAGAAAAAATATTATCTAAGCAGGTAGCTGATGTGGCTGTGGTGCGTGTTGGTTCACAAAAAAGATTTTGTAAGTTAAAAGATTTAAAAAGGTTGAGGAACCTTAGCGCGTTCTGAGAGTTTTCTAAAATATTAATATTAAAATCGCCACATACAACTATAGTCTTCTTACATTTACATACCTTTTTTAAGGCTTCCTCCATAATGGACTCAAACAGGTAGTAATCTCCAGAAGGAGGTCTATAGACGCTAATAATAATATATTGTTCTAGCTCTGCACATGATAGTTCAATATTTCGCTCACTTGTGAGTGCTACTACGTCTTTTCGGTCTTTTGATTTTAATTTGTCATTAATTAAAATGAGAGACCCACCTCTTATAGCGGAATCTCTAGTAAACGCACTAATGATTTTATAATTATCAATATTAACTAAGAGTTCATGTTTTTTTAACCAGTGTTCAGTTAAACAAAGTACATGGATACGTTTTTCATTTAAAAATAATTCTAGTTCTAACTCTTTGCCAGAAAAGCCTTCAATATTTTGATGAATTATATTCATGAACATAGACTTTTCCTTTGTCCTTAAATTTAATTTGCTAGGGATTTCCTCTATTGTCCTACAACTAAGTTTAAATTATTGTCACCCTTTTCAGGAACAGATTCCAAGGTCACAAGACAAACATTGTCACTTTTCTGCTCAATAAAAGCAGATTGTTTAGCCAAGTTTTTGGCTGAATAACTAATAAAATATGATAGCGAAGATGCTATCTGTCTCCTAAAATATCTATTCAAATAGAATTTATCTTCCGTCAATAACAATTTATTTTCTAAATACATGTTAATGTCAATCAGATGGAATTTATTTGGATTATGAAATGTCAATGTATGTATTGTTTGATTTAGCTTATATCTAAGATTGTTTTCGGCCTGTGACAAGCCACGGCTTGCCATTGAGGTAAGATTAAGCTATGATTTTGTACAAAGTTCAGAGAGGTCAAAAAGTCTGGTGATCAGAGTATCTGTTCTATGCCGATACGCAGACCTAAGATGATCAATTTGAATACATTTAGATAAACATCAACAAAAACAAAGTGTCAATGTGAGGTGTGATATTATTTGAGAACTGGTTTTTGTTGCCTTTTTAGTGTATGACAGTTTTAATGACGACCATTTTTTTCTTAAACTATTGAGGTTACATTTGACAACTCCTACTAGATATGATTAGGCATTTTCTTATAGTCATATTATTATGTTTGGTTTCAAGGTATCTATCTAACTATTTACCTACTGTTGGATACACCCATACACCATCCTATGTTGGTTACAGAGGTGATTTAAACCATAGATAGCGGCTTTACCTCTTCAGGATAAAGGAATTGAAAGAGCAAGCAATTATTAGCTCGTAACATAAAGCCACATGGGACCAAGAGGGATATGAAACTTTGATTTAAAATTTTTATTGTATTTTTCGTGTGTCACTGAAAGATCAGATCACTGATATTCTATCTGCACCAAAACCCATCTCTCCCCCAATCCACTCATCCCCAACACCTTGCTATTCACTTCATCCAACCTAGTGTCACGTGTGTAAAAAACAAAATTCACACCAACAACTGTCCTCCACATTCTATTAAATATAGCATGATCTGTCTTCATAGAGCATAAACTGTGTCTAACTTTCTTTTATGCTCTCAAAATGAGCGGGAACACTCAAAAATCTTTGAATATGAAAATTAAAAGTAAATACTCTCGACAAAGGCTTACGTTAAGTGGTCAAGGTGTGCCAATTTTAACAGTCATCAACGATAATATAGATGTGCATAATCTCAATGAGTTCCCCCCTCCCCCCTCGTCTTTCTTTCGATCCCTCTCGCCCCTTTCACCTGCCCTCGGCTCTTTGCAGCCTACTTCCGCGACCCACATTCCCAAACCAACCGGATTGGCACCTAGATATTTTGGACACTACAGTTATGTTAAACTTGACTTTTGCGCGTTGTTTTAAGACATAGTTTTGCATACCAGACCAGATTTGAAGGAAAGTATGACTTGTTAATTTGATTTTAAGGTCGATTAAAGCGTTGAACGCGAACGATCAGTGAATCCAAAACGGTACGCTGGGTCTTGGCGCGTGAGTTCAAAATTGTATGGTTTTTTAAACGCTCCAAACTGTTTTTTTTGGTGTATTTTAAACTTTATTTCATTACAAGAAAAGTGAATTGTTCTTTAAATTTATTTCTAGGTTTTGGCTATACTTGGCCAGCATACTAAAGAGTGGTAGTACCGTGCGACTTTTTGACTGACTACTGATGTTTATTTTTCGCTCTACAATGTGTTCGGTCATGTTTGACACACTTAGCACAACTTTTACTATCTTTAGAGTATTGCTTAGATAATAGATTGTTTAAAATTACAATGGAAATAAAGATTAAGCTTGTACCTATCTGTGTGTATTGTAAAAATATATGAGCGTGGAAATACCTCACAGATAAGTAATGTGATTGATGATGAGTAATGTACGGAATCAACATTGATCTTAAGCGCTGCGCGAAACTAACAATAAATGAACCGTATACTCTTAGATCAAATAGCATAGTCGAAAACCCCCCCAAAATGAACTTAACCTTTGACTTTGATCTCAAGGCCAAGGTCAAAACGAGGTCAAATCGAGAACGGTAATAGTTAGAGACTCGAGACCAGCTGCAATCAACTCATCATGGTCAAAGACCTCTAAAATGAACTTGACCTTTGACCTCTGATCTCAAGGTCAAGGTTAAAACGAGGTCAAATCGAGAACGGTAATAGAGACTCAAGACCAGCTGCAGTCAACTCAGCATGGTCAAAGACCTCTAAAATGATGTTGACTTCATGTCATGTAACATTTTTTAGATTTTATGAAAAACCTTTCGAAAGCACTAAAATATATGGTACATTTTTGGCATATTTTTAACTTGTTATCAATTCATACACTGCCTTCCTGAACTTCAATTTCCAAACCTAACAATATTTTGCTGTCCCCATAGATATAACTGGTAAGTTTTCTACGATTCTACGTTGTACATTGACAGCGAGCGGTCGTGCGTAATTTCAAAATAAGTACCCGCAATGGTTTTGAAGAAGTGTTTTAAGTGCAACAAAAACATAACAAAAACTAAACCTGGATTAACCTGTAGCAGATGTGTCAAGGTAGTTCACGCAGATACTAACTGTGTAAAGCTATCGAATAAGCAACTTAACACCTTAAGAAACTCTCCCGACATCGAGTGGAGTTGCGAAGATTGCCAAAAAAATCTCTCGCACAGGTCATCCTTCTTAATTCCAAATGAAGACGACGATGACAACGATTCCGACTTTGGATCTGTTCTTGCAAACGTCCAAACTCTGGATACGAAAAAACTCGTGCAGGACATCAGCCGAGAATTAAAGAAAACCTTCAAAGAAGAGATAGGAAGCTTAGAGAATTCCCTAGAGTTCCTAAGTGAACAGATCACTACCATGGAACAGTCTTTAAAAACTCACGAGAGTACAATCAAAAAACTCGAAAAAAAGAACGAAGACTTAACAAATAAGAACAAAAACTTAGAACTAAGAACAGCAGTACTGGAGCAAGGTCTGAAAGGATTTGAACAAAAATCGCTATCCAACTCAGTGGAAATTGCCGGTTTGCCTGATATTTCACCTAGCATCCTCACAAAAGTAATCCAAACCATAGCTTCCAAATTAGCTATGAATGAAGAAGACGTCCATTCGACTCAAAAAACACCCGGCTCCGCGGATAAGCCTGGCCCGATCCTAATACAACTAAAAAATGCAGCGATTCGAAAGCAATGGGTGGATGCTAGCAAGGAAAAAAACCTAACACTGGGAGCTGTGCTACCTGAAGCGCCTAAGGAAAAAGCTGAGCATCGCGTCTATATCAGGGAAGCTTTAACTAGGTACAATAAAACGCTTTTATATAATACAAAAATGCACCTAAATAAAACACACAACTATATTTGGTGTAAGGAGGGTAAGATATTTGTAAGAAAAAATGGCAACAGCAAAATTCATCAAATTCATACCCAACTAGATATAGATCAACTAATTAAATCTAACTAACAATCATATTATATTAGCCGTTTTCTGCACCTATCTTTATAGCTAGTAAGTACTTACATACTTGTTCAGTTAAGTAAAACTATCCTATTTACCTACTCAATCTTTGTTTACGTATTTCATAAAAAATATAAATGTGTACGCCCATTGTTGAATTATCTAACTGTTCTTCTCCTCAAGATTTCTTTAGCCAATTGCCTACTAATACTCATATTAATATAACCTCCTTACATCTTAACATCAGATCAATGATAAAAAATTACACTAAACTTCTCCAACTAATTGTTACCTGTTTATTACCTATAGATATCATCGTAATAACAGAGGCTGGTATCTCGAATAGTATTTCACCGCTGTTTAACATACCTACCTATAATATGTACACACAACTACGCAATAAGAGACGGGGTGGGGGTGTAATTATATACATAAAAAATCACATAAAGTTTACCGAATTTCAACACAAAACTAAAACTTTTGAAAGCATCACAGGCCTTTTAAAAATGAATCCTACGCAAGAGGTGGTTGTGTGTGCTACTTATAGGCCACCTAACACAAACAAACGCATCTTTGTAAAGGAACTGGGTAATCACTTGTCCAAATTTAACTCAAATCAGAACTTTCTTCTAATCGGTGACATGAACATCGATCTGAAAAGCATATCCTCATGTAAAGATTTGTATATGGATACACTTGGCGGATGCGGATTGACTTGCGGGGTTTCTCAGTATACGAGAATAGAAAAAAAACTAAACAAAATCACTAAATCTTGCATAGATCATATTTTTGCTCGTTTCCCCGCCAGTCATCCTCACTCGGCGGTGTTAGATGTTGCACTAGCCGATCACCGAGCGCTTATGTTTGCTTGCATCTATGATGCGGGGACTGCACCGGAGCGTATACAGGATGTTACCAAAAAAATTATTGATTATAAAATCCTAGGTAATGAACTTCAAAAAATTAAATGGTCGGATACAAATGAAATGCAATGTCCCAATAAAATATACGATTTCATACGTAATTCCTTTCACACCGCTTGCACAAGTGCTACTAAAACAATAAAACCATATAAACAATATGCTAGAATAAAAATTCCCTGGATCGATGAGAATATAAATAAATTATGTGAAAAGAGAAATCGGTTATTTAAATCTTGGAAAAAATACCCAAATGATCCGGAATTAAAATTACAATACAATTCAATTAGAAATAAAATACACAAATTAATAGAAAAAAGAAGGAACAATTATTATATTACGCTAATTAACGACAATTTTAAAAATACTAAAAAAGTTTATCAGATTTTAAACCAAATGCTTGGAAGGTTATCATTGTCTGTAGATTCAGCTGTCCTAAAAGCGTTCGATACCCAAGGTTTATCTGTCAAAAAAATAACAGAAAACTTCGCAACAAGCTTTGACAACGCTGTGAAAGACATCATACCAAACTGTAGCGTCAAACTATTTGACCAAGAAAAGTATGACTTACAAACTGATACTAGTATGTTATTTAGAAAAGCTACAACTGACAGGATTCACAAAATAATAAAATCATTAGACTCCAACAAATCTGCAGGTATTGATGATATAAAAATATCGCATATAAAATAGGCCGGTATAGAAGTGTCACGAGCAATCACTAGTCTTGTCAATACCAGTGTGTCATGTGGTACTTATCCGGACGAATTAAAAATAGGGTGTGTTAGGCCCATTCACAAAAAAGGTCCCAAAGATAGTTACACTAATTACCGGCCCATAACACTTTTGTCTGCTGTTGACAAAATTATTGAGAAATACGTTGGTCAGGAAATACATAAATATTATATAACGCATGAGGTCATCACCCCAAATCAGTTTGGATTTCAATCTGGTAAGAATACTGCACAGCTTCTTTCAAAGTTTACTGATGAAATAAACACATACCTTAACGATAGGAAACACGTCCTGGTCTTGTTTATTGACTTCTCACGCGCATTCGATACACTAAACCATAAGGAGCTGGTTAAAAGATTGGATGGCACTGGCATACGTGGCCCATTACTTCGATGGTGCGAAAATTACTTAAATAATAGAAAATTTACTGTTCGCATTAATGACATGTACAGTGACCACAAGGTCATCACCGAGGGCACTGCACAGGGATCGGTCCTCGGTCCGCTCCACTTTCTCTGTTATGTCAATAATATGGGCAAATGTATCCAATCTTGCACATGCTACCAGTTCGCGGATGACACATGCCTGATCGCTGCCGACAAAGACCCACAAGTAGCTGCTAAACGCTTACAATCAGACTTCAATATACTCCTAAAGTGGTGTCACGACTCAGGGTTAGTGCTAAATGCAGATAAGACACAACTGATGCATATTAAATCTCCGCACCTAAAATATTCTCCGTGTGACGGAATAATTGCACATACACACAGCTGTCTACATAGGTCACCGGTACGTCTGTGTAACTGTCCTCTTATTAAACAGACCGATAGGCAGCGTTATCTGGGCGTAATTATTGATGACAAATTAAACTGGGGCCCGCACATTGAGTATGTCTGTGATAAACTAAGACAATTCCTCGCCAATATGGTCATACTCAAAAATCACATTCCATATAAGATCAAAATAATGCTATATAGCTCCCTAGCAGAATCCTATGTTCAATATGCACTTAGCAGCTACGGTACCTACAAAGTATTTTTAATATTCAGCGGCGAATTCTTCGTAACATTGTATCCACAAATATTAAACAGCAGTTTGATGTTGACGATAATGGCCTCTTTAACTTTTGCAAAATCCTACCAGTTCAAACTCAGGTAAAGTATATGTTATTAAAAGAAAACTATCACGATCAAAAATATCGAATCAAAATAAAACATCCTGTATATACTCGGGCTGTAGCTCGAAACAAGTTATGCACACACGGCGCAAATAATACCTACGGTGAGCGAACGACTGCTTACCTAGTTCCTAGATTTATTAACGAACTACCGCCGGAATTGCAATGTTTGGACAGCGTTGTACCCCAAAATGTAAAACACAAGTTAAAAAACCACTTTCTAAAATCCCTAACATCATGAATATTGAAGTACCTACCTATAATGTATATTTAGCATTTAGCTGTGAACGATGTTTTTTTTTTTTTTTTTTTTTTTATTCCGTTCGCTGTTATTTAGTCAAGATTAGTTATAATGTTGTATATTGTAGTAGACTCAAATGAGTATTAGTTATAAACCGCAGAGGTTTCTATAATGCTCATGCACGATTTGATATTGTTATTATTTTTTATATGATAAATAAATAAAATAAAAAAAAAAAAAAGTAAATAAAGCAAAATAAAGCACTTTCCTGGATCATAAAATTAATTAATACACAGAAACTCTGCGAAGCAAATATATGCAGATTTGTGCCAATATTTTTATTTGACCGGATCTTATTAGGAGTCCATCGGTAACATTTTACAGTAAAACAGATAAATTTAGGTCTGTCAAATAATTACACCCTATGTACCACGGTGTACCCATAGGTCTATGATTAGGGTCTGTTTTTTTATTTTTGCACAGATCAGGCACACAGGGTTTACTGGCGCGGTTTATGATCTTCACAAAGGCACTTTTATATTTTATTTTTGACGATAATGGCCTCTTTAACTTTTGCAAAATCCTACCAGTTCAAACTCAGGTAAAGTATATGTTATTAAAAGAAAACTATCACGATCAAAAATATCGAATCAAAATAAAACATCCTGTATATACTCGGGCTGTAGCTCGAAACAAGTTATGCACACACGGCGCAAATAATACCTACGGTGAGCGAACGACTGCTTACCTAGTTCCTAGATTTATTAACGAACTACCGCCGGAATTGCAATGTTTGGACAGCGTTGTACCCCAAAATGTAAAACACAAGTTAAAAAACCACTTTCTAAAATCCCTAACATCATGAATATTGAAGTACCTACCTATAATGTATATTTAGCATTTAGCTGTGAACGATGTTTTTTTTTTTTTTTTTTTTTTATTCCGTTCGCTGTTATTTAGTCAAGATTAGTTATAATGTTGTATATTGTAGTAGACTCAAATGAGTATTAGTTATAAACCGCAGAGGTTTCTATAATGCTCATGCACGATTTGATATTGTTATTATTTTTTATATGATAAATAAATAAAATAAAAAAAAAAAAAAGTAAATAAAGCAAAATAAAGCACTTTCCTGGATCATAAAATTAATTAATACACAGAAACTCTGCGAAGCAAATATATGCAGATTTGTGCCAATATTTTTATTTGACCGGATCTTATTAGGAGTCCATCGGTAACATTTTACAGTAAAACAGATAAATTTAGGTCTGTCAAATAATTACACCCTATGTACCACGGTGTACCCATAGGTCTATGATTAGGGTCTGTTTTTTTATTTTTGCACAGATCAGGCACACAGGGTTTACTGGCGCGGTTTATGATCTTCACAAAGGCACTTTTATATTTTATTTTATTTTTTCCTTGCTTTTTTAACGTTTTGTTTTTGTGTAGGTACAAAATACAGGTTGTATTTCTATGTAGGTATCTGTGTAGAAATTAAAATTATTTTTTTAATTCTTTCTTGTAGTAAGGTACTACAATAGACGCCAATTAGACGCGTCAATCTCTCTTTCATTCTCTTCCACCTATTTACTAATGTGCTACATGTTTTGGAAATTTTTACTTAAGTAAATAACCGTTGTTTCGGAAATAACCGTAATCATCATTCACCGAGCCTTTTCCCAACTCAGTTCGGGTCGGCTTTCCAGTCTAACTGCGATTCGGCTGAACATCGATATTTTCCGTGAAGCGACTGTCATCTGACCTTCACAACCCATGGGCGACATCGAAGTTCTGTAGTAATAACGGAAATAACCGTAATACTGACTAAATAAAGACGCAGTCTTTAGAGGAGTCGTAAGAACGGCGCCATTTTATCAAGGCGTGCATTTGTACTATGTATGCTTAGTATTTTTCTATCTGTGCCTAACTGGAAGATCCCTGTTCCTCTAAGATAGTAGTTAGACGTAAGTCAAACTTTTGCACGAAAAGACCACGAAGACAGCCATTTTAACTGTTTTGCTTCATGATAGAGGGCAGTAGGTCATCAGGAACTGGCTCTAATAATAACTGCTACATTTTAGATTACGTAGGCGGCCCTGTTTCGATTCGACCAGAATCGGAGACAAGTTGGACTTGTTCAAACAGTAAGAATGCTGGACTTATCTAACTTTGAGTTATAGGTGTCCAAATACGTTAATTTTCCTATCACACTGAGGTCAAATATATGTACCTACTATCAAAGCTACAATCGGTATTGTACGAGTATACACAACATGCGTGGAGTGTGTCTATGTGGTGGCGGGTAGTTTAGATAATAATATTGCTCACATTACATACCTACTTGCTTGGACTTGGGTTTTTGCGGAGTGTGTGGCTGTTGCCTTTTAGGTTACCTCTGGCGGAAAAATCCAGTCACTAAAACGCTCAATTGCAATACCAAACAACGTTTCCTTGTCCCGCACCGCGAACTAGTTCATAGTAACTTCTTTGCGGGAAACATCAAGCATTACCTTGACATTGGCGAAATCATCGATGAACATCGATGGAACCACGTTTTAAAAAGAGAAAAAGACATACTTGCTTTCACATAATATAATAAATATTGTAGTTTTATGTAGGTAAGTAACTAATAGTTAATAAGTTAATACAATGTACAACTGAACTGTGTGCAATTGTAAAATACTTCATAATTTCTCGTAAGTGATTTGTTGTTAACCGTAAAAAAACATAATTTTCCTATCACTCTGGGTTCAAATATGTATAGGTACCTATCAAAGCTACAACTATTCTCAATTAAGTATGTACCTATTTAACGGCTGGGTACTGAAAAAAAAAGCATTTAAATTTTTGCAAAGATATTTAGGTACACTATACCTATATACAGTGATACACAGTCTATCTTAGACGATTTCCTACCGCCGCCGCCGCGCCGGGCGCCACTGGAATTACGTTCTGCTTGTAACCAGAGACGCCCGGCAACGGACGTTATAGCGGCCGGGGCCTTGGGCTGCAGAAAAAAAAAGATGATTTCCTAAAGTATGACAAATTTTAATGTTGTTAAACTCCTACGGCTTTCCATTCGGGCGGCGTTACTATAGCTGCAGGAGTTTTGCTACGGGGTTTGCCAACTGCACATATTTTAAAACAATAAAAGCAATAATAAATTTAATAATACAGTTAAGTAAAACTAGCTTGTGCGAGTTAAGATGGATTCGCACATATCACTGAAGTATCCAACACAGTACCGGCACAGTTCAGTATCAGTGATTTATCAGCGCAGAATAAGTGCTTATTCTTTCATACATTTTCAATGAACATGTCAGTGTCCAATACGACTCAGTCATTACTGACACTGACATGTTAATAGAAAATGTACCTATAAGAATAGTTTGCTACTGAACTGTGGCGGTTGGGTACTGTGTCGGAACTCAGGCTTCACTAATATTTGTGAATCGACCTTTACAAAGCGAATCGCGTGAACCATGTCACGTGAGCCATGGTACATTTAAGTAGAGCTTGCTGCATTTCTACACCATCCTACAACATTGTATCTTGTATGCAAAACCACTTTAGAACGGTAGGTTGAGAACTAGGTATGCAATGCATGCTGCTGTTGCAAAAAACTGAGCTCAGTGTTAAATTTTTGATTATTCCTCGATGCGTCCGATTTTAATTTTTTTTTGTTCTAAACCACCCTCACACCCAGTGCCGGATTAGCCACGTAGCAAGAGTAGCAAATGCTACGGGCCCCGCGACTCGGGGGGCCCCGCGGTCTAATACCTGTCTGACGGTAAAAAAATATCAATTTATAATACACGTACCGTAAAAAAAATACACGTACCTACCACGAGAAACGTTGGTATCAAAATCTACAACAATAATTTAAAATTTTACCACGTTTCTACAATTGAGCGCTGGCTACACCAAAAGTTGTGTTGTACTGCTTGCACTGCGCTACACGCAAGTTGGTAGCACGGCAAAACTAACAAGGGAATCCCCTGATATTGTCATCGAACGAGCTAGTCGTAACAACCCGATCAAATAAAATAGGATTCTATCGACTATCAAACAATAAGAAAATGCTGTATATTTATGTTTGGCACAACATAAAAAAACTTTTAAAAGGACTTTAGATGTGAGCCATTCTTGAGAAAAGTTGTTTTGACATTGCTTCGAGTACTGTTTTTAGTTTTCTAACCTGACTTTGCGCTGTAAGCAAAAGCAACTCATACGATTATCTATTTTAAAACACAGTAGAAGAGTTTTTGTTTTTGTACGTAGTAAATGAAGTAAAGCATAAACGAGAATAATTTCACTTAAGGTAAGATATTTTACTAGTTATGTTTTGCATATTCACTTCAAATTATTTTTAGTAACTCTTAACATTTGCGGAGTCAAACTTTATAAACGCATATAAATAAAAACAAATACCTCAATCTCATTAATTTTCGTTCATTTAAGTTGTATAAAGAAAGTTACATTTCATGTCCTTTAAAAAAAATTATTATTCTATGCAACATTTTTGATTATTTTAATGTCGTATTAAATTTGATTCCTTTTATAAAACTTTTGTAAGTTATTTAATACATATAAATAGCATTTGTCAAGTTATTTTTTTTTATTTATAACGTTGGATAAATAAATGTACAGTCGAGCCTTTCACATAGACTCCATTTGCTTCACATAAAACGAATGGCATGGTTGGTAGTGAGCCTGCCTGCGGCGTCTGAGGCCCCGGTCCGAATATCGGCGAGATAAACAATTAATTAAAAAAATATTTGTCTAACCATAGGTAACATGAGCAGCAGATCTAGAGATACCGGTCGACACTATGCTTCTGGAAGTGCTAAGCGTAAAGCAAAAGACGAAAAGGAAAAAAAGAACGAAGCTGTTTTATCAAAAACACGTAAGCTGTTCGACTTTTTTAATGTTCAGAGTGATGTTGCTGAATCTACTGAAAATAAAGCAAAACATACAGAAGTTGCATCTCAGTGTACATATAATAGTGGTACTACTACTGTTTCTAATGAAACTACATTTTCTACAAGTGATGCTGTAGCTGAAGAGACAGCAATTCCTTCTAATTTAGTTATATCATGCTCTAGCCAAAGAGAAGTTAAAAGCACAGCCAGTACTCTTGATCCAGAGCCGTCAAGTTCAAGCCAAAAAGCAGTCGATGGTATATTATTGCATGATTTCACTACAGTTTCAAGTCTAAAACAAAACGAAAGTAAAATATACTCCAACGATATTGGTGAATGGCCGAGCAACTTCGATAGAGATTATTGGATTGCAAAAGGAAGCAGCGAACTGCAACATATGGATAGCGATTTTTTGTCTTCAAAGAAAATTTACGAAAAAGAAAATAATCCACGATTCTGCCAAAAGTCCTTTTTCAGCTATAAACATAAACTAACGAATAAAACTCATGTCAGAGACTGGTTGTGTTATTCGGAAACCAAAGGACGACTTTTCTGTTTTGTTTGCAAAGTTACGAATTCAGATACTTCGTCACCACGGTTTACGAAAGATGGATTAGATGACTGGAAGAATGCGCACAATTTGTTGACAAGACATGAAGAAAGCACTCCACATAGACAAGCCATAATTTCGCTGGTAAATCTCAAAAACAAGAATACGCGTGTTGATTCTCAACTTGTGAGCCAAATTGAGACTGAGCAAAATTATTGGAGGCTACTCTTAAAACGAATCATTGCAGTAATAAAGTTTTTAGCAGAACGAGGTCTTGCGTTTCGGGGTAGTGACGAAATTGTTGGTTCCCCCCACAATGGCAATTATTTAGGATTATTAGAATGAATAGCCCAATTTGACGCTTTTATGGCTCAACATATTCAAAGTTATGCTAATAAAGGAAAAGGACATACGTCATATTTATCAAAAACAACTTGTGAGGAATTTATTCATCTAATTGCATCAAGCATACTGGATCAAATAATTTGCGAAATTAAGAGATGCAAATACTACTCAGTTTCATTGGATTCTACTCCAGATATATCGCATGTAGACCAACTGACTCTGATAGTGCGCTATGTTCTACCATCTGGACCAGTGGAAAGATTCGTTAAGTTCTTAGACATGGAAGGTCATACTGCTGAACAACTCGCTCAAAGTTTATTAGATTTCTTAAGTGAGAGTGACATTGATATCAAAGATTGTCGTGGGCAAAGCTACGATAATGCCAGCAACATGAGTGGGAAATACTGCGGCTTACAAGCACGAATTAAGGAAATAAATAAATACGCAGAATATATTCCCTGTCTTGCACATTCCTTAAATTTGGTTGCTAAGTGCGCTGCAGACTGCTGTACAGAAGCATTACTTTTCTTCGATTTCGTTGAAAACCTCTACACGTTTTTTTCTGCTTCTACCTACCGATGGAGTCGTCTCACGAACGCATTGAAAGATTCTACTTCAAAAATTCCGATTTTGAAAAGGTTATCGGACACTAGGTGGTCAGCCAGAGCTGATGCTACGAAGGCGCTTTTATGTGGTTTTATCACTATTAAGCAAGTTTTGGAAGACATTTTCAATAATGTAGATCAAAAAGCAGAGTGCCGTAATAAAGCTTACGGACTAGTTTCAACGATGAATAAGTTAGAAACGGGAATAATGACAATTATGTGGAACCGAATCCTAGAACGCTTGCAAGCGACTAGTGCTTCGCTGCAGTCGTCTGATCAAGACCTTAACACAGGATACGCCCTTTATGAAACAGTATATGCCTACGTACAAGCAATGCGATCTACATTTTCAGATGTTGAGGCAAAAGCCAAAGATCTGACCGACTGTGAAGAGTATCAGCAACAGACTTCAAGACGAAGCAAGCGGAATACAAAGTACGACCATTTCACCGGCTCTACTACACTCGACAACTTTGTTGAAAATCAAACACCTGGACAACGTTTTGAAATTCAGGTGTTTATTGTCATTATTGATAACGTACTGTCTGCTTTAACTAAACGTATGGAAGCATATCATGAAATTACTGGTGTTTTTGGAATATTTCGACAGCTAAAATCCCTTACAACAGAAGAGATTTTGGAAAACGCCTCACGTATGGTCAGTGCTTACGAAGATGATTTGGAAAGTAGCCTAGGCGACGAATTAGTGCAGTTCGCTGAACTGCTGAAAACAGATGTGGCTACTGTTATTGATAGCAAGAAACAAGAGTCTCTGGAACTGCAATTTTATAAACTTTTATTAAATAATTCCTTAGAATCGTGTTTCCCAAAAGTAGAAATTGCCTTGCGCATTTACTTGTCTCTCATGATCACTAACTGCAGTGGCGAACGTTCTTTTTCAACGTTAAAACGTATTAAAAACGAGTTAAGAAACACGATGGGCCAAGAACGTCTTAATCACCTTACTTTGATGAATATAGAGTATAATTTGCTTAAAGAAGTCGATAGTGAAAGTGTTATCTCTAAATTTGCCCATATTAAATGCAGAAAAGTTTATTTGTAATAGTTTTGTTTTATTTAATACCCTTTAACTTGAGAAACTATAGCAAACGAAGGGCCTCTTGACAGAATTTGCTACAGGCCCCGCGCTGGCTTAATCCGGCACTGCTCACACCACACGTTATCACTGTGGTAAGTTTGAAGGAGATCGGTTCAGGCGTTTAGGAGGAGTATACGGACAAAGGAAATCCATGAGTCGCCTAAGATTTAGCTTCGCTCACTTCCCTCAATTAAATCATCTACTCTTGTCTATTAGGTACTGAAAGCTTGTAAGAGTTTGGTTTGAAGATGCTTACTTCCGAAACTACTGGTTCGAGTTGAAAAAACTTTTTTGTGTTGCATATAGGCCATATTTCTACTTCTAAATTCCATCAGTTCTATTCCACTGCATAAACGGTCGAAGATACGCAATACGTTCTCCACCAACAGACGAACGAAGTCGCAGGCGTCCACTGGTCAATTTATAAGGATTGTAGTTTATAATGGATGACGCGTTAAATAGAGTAGGTCCAGATGTGTGAAAAAGCACTCGATAATACCAATAGTACCCACATTTGATGAAATGGCATCGGAATTAAAGAAAAAGTAACAAAATTAAAAAAACTTGTCACTAGTTCCATGGAACTGCTACGATGGAACTAGCGAGATGTATCCGATTAAATTCATTTCACTTGTCTTGTTCCATTGACAAAAATCAATGGAACTAATGAGAAAAATCCTTCTCACTAGTTCCGTGGAACAAAATGACAGTGGAGATATGGAGAACCTACCAACTCTACAATAAAAATACGATTTTCTTATAACCTAACCGGACCAACTCCATTTAATGGTATATCCAGAGTAAAAAAATACACACACATATCATATCCCCGAAGGGGTAGTCAGAAGCGCATTACACACCCACAATTAGCCAGTATTTATAGTCCCACGTAATAGGAGGCAAGCCTTTTGCCGTCACCGGGCACTCTAGAAAGTGGGTTATGTCCAAAATGCCCGAATTAATTTAATAAAATAAGTAGCTATATTATAATTTTGAAAACTAAATTTGAAACCCGTTGCCTTGCGATGAAATGTTGATGAAAGTCAACAAAATCTTACGTACCAGCCGCTGTAGCACAGTCAATTAAAGTCCTGGGCGTCTCAAACTCATAAAAATATAGTGTAAAATATTTTAGTTTTAGAGGAATATAAAATATTCTGACGTGATATACCTAACATATACCTACGTTTAGTAACTAGTAACTAGACGTAGGTGTAAGACGTCACAATATTTCATATAGGCTCAAAGTATACCTAAGTACTATGTGTAAGACTCTAAAACTTAGGTATATTTTAGGCTAGGTTGATCTCCCACCGATTTTAGACTAGAAGTAAAACAATAATATATATTTGTATAAGTATTTATCGATTCCCAAAAGACACCATCACCCAATATAAGTAAGAGTATAATTATCCACAGTGTTACAATTCACTGTAACAGTGTTACAATAATGAAACAATAATCCTAACAATAATCATCTCATGGAAATAAATCAACAAAATAAAACTTCTAGATCATCTAGACATAATAAGTTCAATATTATTGTATCATAGTTTAATCTATGACTAACGATGGTCAACTTAAGTGAAATGTCAAATATAATTAATTATACGACGTGCGGACGGAAGTTAGCCAAAATTATATATTGTGTATCGAAAACATTAATTATCTACCAAAAATTGGGTCCTATAAATAAGTTGTATTATAATTTATTCAAAATTATATCCAACGCATTCTGGTGTAGTTAAATACCTCATTATTTCTAATCCGGTTAACGAGTTTATTTAGACCGGCTAGGAATTTATTATTCTCATAACGGTACACATTAGTGCAAATTAGAATTGAAAACTTAAAAACTGTGCTAAAATTGTTAAGGTGTATTATTTTATACTGTATACAATATATTATAATAACTCTTTAATTAGGGTTACCAACTGTATTTTATTTATCGGTTTTTGTGCAAATTCATAATTATTAACATTTTGATCATCAATACTTCAGTATTGACACACGAAATGTATTTATTTAGAATTTTATTGAAGTAAAATTAAATTTCATCTGAACTGATACGAAAATAACCGCGTATGCCGTATAATAGGGTTTGTATTACAAATTAGACAAGCACTACGTCATTCATTACATTAAAATTAAAATGTAAGTATTTAATTGACAACTTCTAATGAAACATACAAAAATGTTACAGTATATAAAAGTCTATAGTTTATACTATTACCATATTAATTATTATTAAATCAATTCACCGTCGTTACGAAGGAATATTTTTGAGATACAACTATTAAAAAAATGGTCTGGCTTAATCTATAAATGCCGTACATTATCTTAGATAATAAACAAATATTGTGAACACGATTTCAAGAAGTCAACATTATAATATAACTCTATCTATCAGTCAATATTCATAATACAAAATGATTGAACAAAAATTATAATACACGGATTTAAATCGAACACAACTCCACATTTAATAATCAACACGTTCACTGCAACGTTTCGATAATATTGAATAATAAATAATAATTTATTTGTATTACTAAAACATCGCAATGAAGTTTACCAGAGGAAGTGCCCATCGAGTGCAAATTTCTACAATTCCACATTTCTACATGTCAAACCTATAATGTGTCTGTTAGTAATATGCACTGCTGTTGAACCGATCGACTGCTGTCTAAAGAATACTATGGATCGACTTCCCTTTGACACAGTCAGCGAGAAGGCAGAAAAGGCTCAAGAAGAACCGGCTTCTTCGATGATGTAAAAGTTCTCCCTTCTCCGCATAAGGTGTGTGGAGTATTAGAATATTATGTACGATTGCAAATTTAACACTTTATAGACACTCGAATGGGCACTTACTTTTGTATTAAACTGTCGTCGGCTACAGCAGCAGCTTCTGCTCGAGAGCGGCCCACAGCGGGTCGAGGGGTGACGTCACGTAGGAGTTGTAGGCGTCGGTGTCGGCGATGGCGGCGGGCGAGCTCTCCCCGAACACCAGGTACTCCGCGGGCGGGGAGGGCGCGGGGAAGGGGGCGGGGGAGGGCGCGGGGGAGGGCGCGGCCCCGGCGCGGCGCCGGCCCGACGCGAGCCGCACGCTGCGGAGCATCGCCGCTGACTTCAGGCGCTCTGGGATATCACAGGGCAGACATTAGTCTAAGAGCTCTATCAATAGGATGCATTGAGGATTTGAGATCTCTACGCAATCCATTGCAGATTTTCATCAACGGTCTGGGTCTGCTTACGCTTGGACGGCAATTTCAGTGACGAGCTAGTAAGGAGAGACTAATAAGTGTGCTGACCGTGCGCGGTGCTGAGCGGGCAGTACTTGATGGTGTGCGCGGCGTCGCCGGACGCGCCGCAGCGCGCGCACACGAAGGCGCGCAGCACGGGGCACGCCACGCGCCCCCAGCCGTCCTTCAGCGCGTGCGAGCGGTAGTAGCTCTCGCGCTCGCCGTTGTTCTTGCAGAACCGACACTCCTGCGCACAACCACAATGTCTACTCTAATCTCTCTACACTCGTTTGGCACCAGTACGTTTGGGTGTTAAGGGCACCTATCGACATCTTAACCCAAATTATTCTCAGCTTCCCAGATTGCACCTGGTGTCAGACGGACGAGGCTCTGCCAAAACTACTTCGAGTTGTTGGGAAATGGCAGTGGGCTAACCCTGATGACGACTTCACTGACAGTCACCGACTTAAAGACCCGCTGTGTAAAAAGTTAATCACGCTACTAAACTGCTATTACTATCCAAATTTCACCCAGAAGCCATGATGAAATAGCATTAAAAAAATAGTCTGTAAGCATTCTTCAAAAGTAAATAAATAGTTACACTGGACAGCCTCTTGACCCGCTTGTACCCGTCGCGGCTCTGCTCCAGGTCCTGCAGTATCGCGAACAGGACCGCGTTGGGCAACGTGTGCAGCGCCTGGAGCTGCTCGCCCGTCAGCGCGCCCGTGGCGAGCGGGAGCGTGGAGCTTACTGACACATCTGAAAAACATTCACAATGTCACACTCCACTGTTTAAGCAGACTCACTTCTATACTATCTTATTTTGTGGTTTAGGTCAGGGTGTAACAGGTCTTAGTCATCCTAGCCCGCTGGTAGACTCACGAGGGTCTAGCAAATATACCCATAGTACCCGGAAACGGTAATATTCTCTCTGTCTTACGTGGAGTTAGCAAACTGACTGACGAAATGTGGATGTTACAAATGCCTGTTGCTGTGAAGGTACATCGCACATAGCTGTAACAAATTCTTAATTCTGACTTGCAGAAAATGGAAGACAACCTCGTGCATGCAAGAATATTATTGAAGTCTTGATCGTGTCTAATAATGTGGATCATAACAACAGTAAACAACAACAAAATAATAGTGTTACGAGCCGGGGTTCTACGGAATGGAAAATGCCGATCAAACTACCACAAAACACTTTATTTATTACACCACTAATTTACACTTCACTATAAAGCTTCACTAAACACTTTTAATCGCACTTGAACTCGCAGGTATAACTCTTATTATCGCTCTGGAAATACTGATCATCCGCCGCCAAAGCGCTCCGCCTTTATAGTGCGGTCATTATTCTAGATTACTCTAGAACTTTCACGGAAGAATTAATGCGAACATTCTTGCACCTTCGAGATGCTTCTAGATAACTCGTTACGTAGAAGTACCTTGACAGAACATTCCCGAAAGACGTTACGTAGTAGTACTGCGATTTGCTACTAGATGGCGCCGAGTTTGGTAGTCTTATTACTCGCTACGAGATGGCGTTACACTGCCCCCTCCTAAGACATGCTCGTCCCGAGCATTGTCAGGCCCATAATATCGCGCCAATCGATCCACATGAACTATCTTTGGCGCACTTCTTGGACTCTTCCGTATTCGGTAAGTGACATCGTTAATCTTGGTCACAACTCGGTATGGTCCATCCCATTTAGCTTGCAGCTTAGGAGACTTCCCTTTACTGCGGACTGGGTTATGTAACCACACTAACGAACCTTCATCGAAGCTCTTATTGTTTGTCTTTCGGTCGTAACGGGTCTTCATCTTTTCAGACATTTGTTGACCTGATTGTCTGACATGCTCATAAATGTCATTCATCCTGCTGCGCAAGTCATTCGCATAATCAGTGATATTGCGTGGAGCGTCAGGTGGTATACCGGTTAGTAAGTCGGCAGGCAACCGTAATTCTCTTCCAAAGTTCGCATAAGCTGGTGTCACTGACGTGCTTTCGTGAACCGCACTTCGGTAAGACAAAAGAAACGGTTGGATGTGCTTGTCCCAATCTTTTTGCCTGCTTTCCACAACTTTTGCCAGATATCTCTCCAATGTCTGATTAAATCGCTCCACCATTCCATCTGACTGCGGGTGGTAAGAGGTCGTTCTGGTTTTGTGAGTACCCATGACCTGACACATTTCCTGGAACACCTGAGATTCAAAATTTCTTCCTTGATCGCTATGGATTTCTAGAGGCACCCCGAAACGACAGAAGACTTCGTGAACTAATTTATCTGCGACCGTAGTAGCTTCTTGATTAGGTATAGCGAAGACTTCTGGCCACTTCGTGAAATAATCCATCACAACCATGAAGTACTTGTTTCCGCTTTCACTTTCAGGAAACGGTCCCGCAACATCTAGGGCTATCCTTTCCCATGGTGCCCCAACGTTATACAGTTTCAGTGCACCTCTGCTCCGTGTATGAGGTCCTTTCACTGCAGCACAACTCGTACATTTGCGACACCAGTCCTCAACGTCATCGCGGCAGTGGATCCAGTAAAACCGCTCACGTATCTTCAACAGAGTCCTTTTTACTCCCATATGGCCTCCTGAACATCCATTATGGTAGAGCTGTAGCACATCTGGAACCTTAACTTTAGGGACGACCATTTGCAAATGACAGCTGTCTCCTCGAGCATTTTCCCATTTGCGGCACAAGACTCCATCCTGAATAACTAAACTGTCCCATTGCGCCCAATAACTTTTTGTGATTGAACTCATTGAAGCGACGTCACTCCACATGGGTTTAGGAGCACTTGCTTTAATCCACTCAAATATTGGCTTGATGTCTGCGTCGTCCTGTTGAGCATGTTGTAGGCTTTCTTTCCATTCGTCGCTCAGATCCGTTTTAAGCATCTTCACAGGTATGGCTTCCTTTATCTCCTGTTTGGCACAGTGCTTACAGTCTTCAGGGCAAGGTCTTCTTGACAATGCGTCTGCGTTGCCATGGAATCTGCCATCCTGGGTTTGTGAGATCGAAACCTTTGGGGCTCTTCTAACATCAGCCGGCACCCGCCACGCAGTCCTGGCTATTGTTCGTTTTCCCTGCCGTTGCTGGGCGGTGACGTTAGTCACCCTATCTCCTTGGGAACGACTTCCTGCTCTTTCTGCAGTCCGCTTTGGGCAACTGGATCGAAGGTGGCCCCTCTCACCACATGTGTAGCACCTAGGGCTATACCTCGTGAAACGGTCGCGAGCCGGTGATGCTACAACTTCCCTGACACGGTGAGATCGATGATCCTTCCGTACGGCTTCGACCTCCAAAGCATGAGCCAAGGCGTCTTTGAGAGTCTCATGGTGCCCGAGTCTGACAGCGGCCCTGACTTCTAGGTCGTGGATGCCGTCGATGAATACTTGCACCAGATTCCCATCGATGAGCGCAGGTACCGACTGGTATGCCTTCCGTACCAGCTTCTCAACTTCCAGGGCCCACTGTTGCAAGTTTTCACCAGAGCGCTGGACACGATCCTTCAGCTGCGCACGATACACGTGTTCCAGGTGAGCGTCACCGTATCTGGTTTCCAAGGCTTCTAGTAGCTGCTCGTAGGAAACATCGTCTCCGAGAGCTTCTAGGATGGTTAACGCCTTGTCTCTCAAACCCAATGTAAGCGCAGTCATGGCCTGGGCTTTGCTCCACCCGTTTGCCTTCTTAACGGCTTCAAACTGTTTTTTATAGGCTGACCATGAAGATGTCCCATCGAATGGCGGTACTTTAAATCCACGCGCTGAAGGTACGGCAGGTAAGGAAGTCGCAATCCCATCTCCAGCTTTCAGATTTCCCAGCTCTTTCCTCACATCTGTAATCTGGTTTTTTACATCTTCAATCCGAGTTTCGGCTTCCGTGATGCGGTTCTCAACATGATGAACTTGATCCTTCATCACATTCATCTCCTTGCCAAAAGTCGCTCGAAGATCTTTCATGAGGAGCGTCTGTTCCTCCTGGCGGCGTGCCTGCTCCTCCTTGTCACGCAGTAGCTGTTCTTCCAACCGGCGGGCCTGCTCCTCCTGGCGGCGTGCCTGCTCCTCCTGGCGGCGTGCTTGCTCCTCCTGGCGGCGTGCCTGCTCCTCCTGGTGGCGGGCCTGCTCCTCCTGGCGACGGGCTTGCTCCTGTAGCATCGCCATCAGCGCAGCAAAGTCTGGAGGTGCTGGCGCTGGAGATACCGTGGGCGGGCCTGCTTCCACCGTTGGCTGCTCCTGACCACCCAACCTCTCCGGCGTATTACCTCCGAAGCGCCTGCTGTCCAACTCCTGCTGGCGCTGACCCCTGGTACGGACGCCCTCTGTGTCTTCTTTCGGTAACACCGGCATTGTCCAAATCCCCAATTCTGACACCAATTGTTACGAGCCGGGGTTCTACGGAATGGAAAATGCCGATCAAACTACCACAAAACACTTTATTTATTACACCACTAATTTACACTTCACTATAAAGCTTCACTAAACACTTTTAATCGCACTTGAACTCGCAGGTATAACTCTTATTATCGCTCTGGAAATACTGATCATCCGCCGCCAAAGCGCTCCGCCTTTATAGTGCGGTCATTATTCTAGATTACTCTAGAACTTTCACGGAAGAATTAATGCGAACATTCTTGCACCTTCGAGATGCTTCTAGATAACTCGTTACGTAGAAGTACCTTGACAGAACATTCCCGAAAGACGTTACGTAGTAGTACTGCGATTTGCTACTAGATGGCGCCGAGTTTGGTAGTCTTATTACTCGCTACGAGATGGCGTTACAATAGTAATAACAACATACCATCCTTAGGCGTGGAGGTGGAGGTGAAATCCCTCGGCGTGAACTCGAGCGCGTTGCTCCAGTCTGCGGACGGGACGGGCGGCGCGGGGTGCGGCAGTCTCAGCGCTGGGGTCCTCTCCGGCTCCGGCCAAGACTTCTGGCGCAAGTACGCACTCGCAGGTCCCAGCCCAGATAGACCCGCTGTGGTGCAAACATTCACACACACGTATGATACTCGGCACAACTTAACAGTAATGTGAAAAGCTCTCAATAATTATAATGTCCTATTTTATCAGGCTCGACCGGGCAATTACCACATTTCATTTTGAATAGCTTATTTTGTACATAATATATTGCCGGGTAACGGTCTTTCTGCCGCTATATACATATAGGCGTGATTTATTATTCAAGTCTTACGGTATTATCAGACCATCGGAAGTTCAATTTATACCTAAGTCTTTAATCAATAATGAGTGTTAAGGGGACCATCGTCTGTCTCCAGGACCAGGTCATCCTCACATTCCTCATGTACAAGTGGTGCATGACAGACAGACTCGCCCCTCATTACGTGGGACCATCAGGGACTGGCGAATTATGGACATACTGAACGTCTCTGTTTACTCTTTCGGGGATAAGACGTGATTATGTGTGTGTGTGTGTGTGTACAATAATAAAATTAATTAAATGAAGGTAACTCACATGCCAATTTCCTATCGTCGTCAGGTACGAACGGTGAATCAGAACCATTCATTTGGAACTCCTTCATGATGTCTTCAAGTGTGCATTTACCCATAACCACTGGTAAACAAACAAACATATAATGTACATAATTATATATAGATGATATCTCTGGTGGTTAATACTATGACCGGTGTTGTGTTCTGATAATGATGTGAGTTCGATTCCCGATGACCATTTATACATAGAATATGGAATAATACCTACTACGTAGGTACTGCACAGCGGACTTATGGCAATAGACATCTCTAAACTATTATAAAATCTATGGTTTAGTTTTAATAACGTAATATCACAGAATATGGATTTACTAGGTACCTGCGTATGACACATAAGCTCAAGCTGCGATACAAAAGTTAAGTAGGTAGGTACCTAAAACATTTAAGACAAGAATACTTACAGTTTTGGAAACTGGCTGATGTCTGTCCGTTTGACCTTGAAAGTTGAAGGTTAGTTTGTGTAGACCAGGGTTCTTGATTAGGCCAAGATGATGATGACTGGAAGTATAACAAAAATACGTAAATTGAGCACCAAATGAAAGATGTACAAGACTCTGACAATTAAAGTTCTCAAATAAGCGTATGCTTTGGGAACTAATTAACACCCAAACACAATTCAAAATGATCTGATGACTACACAAACATTTAGTTATTACTCCGAACCAGCGATCAAAACTTAGATACCGCAGTCACAGATTAGAAAGATTCTTTCCTCCTATGTGCTGCAGTAATAAGAGCATGGCATAGCCGACTAAAGTCGACCGAGATATTCAACAAATATTAATGCAGATAATTGTGGTAAATTCCTGAGATAACATTGCATTGGTTGCATTATGTGGATTGGCTGAAGTCGACGGTGTATGTGCTGGGTTTGCATGTGTAATAATAGGCAAGTACTGTACATTACTGACACATTACTGGAACAATAAAGATAGTTGTGTCAGTTACCGACATTTATAAATTTAAATTTTATTAACTGTTCTTACGTGATTATCTCTCAATCACATCTAACTTTGGTTTTTTATCGTGTTATCGAATTCTTTAAAGTGCCTGACAAAATGTTTATAGCATCACACGTCGTTGTTAAAAGTTAGTATTTTTTAAGTAGGTATGTAGTTTGAAGTATTTCGATAACTTCAAAGTCAAAATATTATATTAGGGATGCATGGGACACCGCCATGAAGTCAAACTCACCAGGTAATCTCCGGGTCGAAACAAATACTATTAAGCAGAGCTTGTACTATGAGAATTAGATAACTCATACAAATTAGATTTCTAATTATTAGGGAACTAATATACCTGAGTAGGTAGGTACATAGAATAAACACCCAAACTCCAAAACAAATTAAGCATCGAATGTAGGTACATACCTAGTACCTACACAATTTTAAACATCGTTGTAATCCACCGCGCTTTGCTGGCTACATCGTTTAAAACAACAGAGTCAAGAGAACAAACGCGTCTGCAATCGGTAATTGGTATTTTGGAATTATTTCCGAACAGCCCGGAAGGTCGTGTAAGTAGGTACCTATGTATATCAATAAGGTATGTATCTACCTACACGACTGCAAACTTGGTTAACGCGGCAAAAGTAAAATGCAGTCCACAGCAGCATCAATGCCAGTTTTTTTCCGAAAATTAGCACGTAAATGGCGTAAATAAGTTACGTAGGTGCCATTAATTGCCTGACGTTTCGACCAGGTTACACCTACCGTTGTAACTCTATAAAGACTTACCTAGAACCCGGTAAAGGCAATAGGCTTAATTGCCACCTATTATATGGGGGACTAACAAAAATACTGGCAAAGTGTGGCTGTGTAATGAACCTCTGCCTTCGGGGAGTAGCACTTCTGCCAGTAAATTTAAACTACGTGAACCTTGTGAAATTAATTAAATTGAAGTTAATAATATAATAATCTATCTATCTATCTCCGTCTTCCTCTTCTTCTTTTGTTCTTATAATAAAAATGATTTGCCGTTCGTTTGTCTCGCTAAAACTCAAGAGCACCGATTTGTCTAATTTTGGTTTTAAAATACTCGTACAAACTCAGGGAATGTTGAAAAGGTTAATTTGAGAGGAGGTAAGAAGTTCGCCGGGATAGCTAAGTGATATAATAATGAGACTAATAATGGAATAACCTAACCTACTTTCAATCTCAATCAATCCTACATACTTTTCAGTTCAAAACATGTTCACCTGCGCGTGGTGTACACCAGCTGATACACGTACGAACTCGGACAGATATGGTACTTTTTACTCAAAGTGCGCTCGTCGAACCGTAAAAGGTTCGTCTCCTGAGGGTCGAACTTGTGACGGTGTTAGATGATCTTTTTTTTGATGATTGAAAAATCTTTCGTACTTATTTCTGACTGTCATACTGAACTTCGAAGTTTGAAATACCGATGTACTGTATTCATAAAGTTCATGAGTACGAATAACGTTAGTAGTTATGAAAGTATCGCGATGCACGGAACTTCGAAAATTTGCTTTGACGAATAACGTTAATGAGAATGATTACTAATGCGATGCACGGAACTTCGAAAGCCTACTATGGTAAATATCTTAATTACCTATGTATGTATGTAATGCTACTATGTACGTAATCGTGAGGTATGGAACTTCACAAGCTTAATAAGCGGAATTACCGCCTTATCTCTTTGGCAACTACTATTGCTAAAGTGCTGGACAGTGTGCTTAATTCTTGCTTAGAAAAATACTCGAAAATGCATGATGCTCAGTTCGGGTTTCGACCTGGACTTTCCACTGAAAGTGTTATCGCGTGTCTTAAGCACACTGTTCAGTATTACACGGACCGCAGAACGCCGGTATATGCCTGTTTCCTGGATCTCGCCAGGGCCTTCGTCTTGGTATCCTACGATGTGCTTTAGAGAAAGCTGGGGGACAGGGGTGTGCAGGCGCATGTCTTAAATATATTTAAGTATTGGTATGCGAACCAAACCAACTATGTTAGATGAACGGATACGCTCTCGAACGCATAATAGGCTGGAGAGTGGGGTGAGGCAGGGGGGGTTGAGCTCTCCCACACTCTTCAACATATATATAAATGACCTAATTGAGGGGCTGAGCAGCATGCGTGTCGGATGTCGAAATGATGGCGTTAGCATTATTAATATATGCTACGCAGATGACATGGTGCTGCTCAGCCCAACAATTGGGGGTCTAGTAGACATGTTGAGTGCCTGTGAGATCTATGCTGCGGAGCATGGGCTTACATATAATGTTAAAAAGACGGAGTACATGGTCCTTAAGACCGCCGGTAGGTGTCCTGAGATCTCGTATAATATTACCCTAAATGGCTTGAGCATCAAACGTGTAAACACGTTTAAATACTTAGGACACATTACCGACGACCATAAAGACGACCTTGATGTTGAAAGGGAGCGCAGGGCTCTCGCGGTTAGAGGTAATATGTTAGCTCGCAGATTTTCTCGCTGCTCAGAGGAAGTTAAGATCACGCTCTTTAACGCTTATTGCCAGAACATGTACACGGGAAATCTGTGGGTTACGTATGCCAAAAGATCGCTGGATACCCTGCGTATCCAATATAACAATATCTTCAGGATGCTGTTGGGACTGCCCCGTTTTTGTAGTGCATCAGGGATGTTTGCTGAGTATCAAACTGATAGCCCTTGCTGCCATCATTCGCAAAAAAAACCACATCCCTGATCCGCAGAATACGTTCCAGTGGCAAAAGCATCACTGACCCTAGCAGATCGATACACTTTACCGCTCTGGAAGTGTCTCGTGAGGAGAGTGATTACTGAAAGTAATACACTCCAGTAGTTACTCTCTTTTTATTTTGTTTTGTATGATTTTTCTACTTTGTTTCTCGCGCCGCGTCATATTTTGAATAATTCACACAATATCTTTATACATTGTAGCCTATGTGTTATTCTGATGTATAAGCTATATAATTGTAAAGTTTCATTAAAATCCATTCAGTAGTTTTTACGTGAAAGAGTAACAAACATCCATCCATCCATCCATCCATACATACATACATTCATACTTACATACATACTCACAAACTTTCGCGTTTAAAGTTCCGTACGTCACGATTTCGAAGTTCCGTGCATCGCATTAGTAATCATTCTCATTAACGTTATTCGTCAAAGCAAATTTTCGAAGTTCCGTGCATCGCGATAGCACACATATAAGAATACCGATAGTAAACATTCTTAATAAGGTTGTTCGTCATAGCATACTTTCATACTAACGTTATTCGTACTCATGAACTTTATGAATACAGTAGGTACATCAGTATTTCAAACTTCGAAGTTCAGTATGACAGTCCTTATTTCTTAATTGTGCTAACCGTGGCGTGGGATCCCATTTCAATTTGGGCCCAATTCAACAATTTGGAGTCGGTTTCTTTTCTTTTTAGGTTATGTATACCTACTTACCTACCTATATATTCTTGTACTTCAAAGCAATGAGTTTGCTTAAACTAGTCTAAAATATTAAGATTAAATTACTTATTAACAAATCACAAAAATGTATGTCATCGGCAGGACTCGAACTCACAGCCTTTCCTTCACAGAGATGTCGACGACATCAGTTTTTGTGATCTGTTTATAATTTCTATCTTATTTTACTTTGGTACCTACCTAGGTGACCTCACGTATCGTGCGACGCAGTTCGTTACCGGGCATGGATGCTTCGGTAGCTATCTGTTTCGCATCCGTCGTGAGGTCACACCCCGGTGTCAACACTGCGAGGTTTCGGACGACGACACCGCACTCCACACGTTGGTGGAGTGCTCAGCGTGGGCGAGTCAGCGCCGGGACCTCGTAGTGGGTCTGGGCGTGGATACCCTCTCGCTGGAGACCACGCTTCAAGCCTCGCGAAGGCGGCCGAGAGGGAGAGAGAGCGTACCGTCCCCGCCGAGTTCCATAGTCAGCGGCGAGAGCGCCGCAGACTCATCTACGCCCAAGTCCATCGACCTCCATGATCGGGGCCTGAGGACGGCGGGATCGCCACCCGTCGTCCTTACAGAAGCAGGCTAGAAGGGTTACGTGCTGCGGGGCCTTTGCCCCATTTGCCCAACCAGATTCACTCACTGACGCGGGATAAAACCCTACCCCAACGACGCGGGATTCTCATCCCGACCCAACCCCCGCAGTGACCACAGAGGTGGTCAAAGTCCGCCGGTCGCCACTGGAAATACCTTCTGCGTGTAACCAGAGACGCCCGGCAACGGACGTACGTGCGACCGCGGCATCGGGCCGCGGAACAAAAAAAAAAGAGAGGCTACCTACTAAAATATTTTGTAAATGTAAATAGGTACATCGGAAACATCGACCCTGAGACTAAACCCGGGACTTTTGATATGCCACAGAAACATGTTCATACATTACTATTGGAATTATTGGGATATGGCATAAACTTATATTATACTACTAGTAGCATACCTACATATAAGTCAATGGGATATGGCGATGATTATGGCGCTTGCAACAGCGCCGGAATATCGGAAACACAAACCAACGTTACATGGTAAATATCCCGATAATTCCAACAGTAATGTAAATGAAAAAATATTCATACCTAATAATAATGTAGGTACCTATTCGTAAACAACTTTAGATCATTCTTTACAAAGTAGGTATCCGTAAAAGAAAAAGCAATTCGAATCTGCGCTGTAAAAATCCAACCTACCCACTTCTACATTGACTTTTATAACTCGCAACTTTGCAAAACAATCATATCAAATGCATATTGAGTATACATGTATGAACGTAGATATCTACATATTATTATATAATTTCCTTCCCGTATGCTATTGCATTTACCGGTGCTGATAGTTGATAATAACTAATACTCGTAACTCAACGACATAACACATACCTACTTAACTATATAATTAAGTACCAAATTACTTACCTACAGAAAGTAACAATTAAATAAGAGCTAGGTTACATTTGTAAGTTACCCACTAATAGGTACCTACTTATTGTTTTCGTGTTAAGCATCATACTTGAAATTTTAAAAAATGCAGTCAATTTTAAAATGTGATTCTCAAAAAATTATTCAGAAATGGAACGCATGACAAAATTCTGTTGTTCTTTTGGTAAATAAACACGTTTAGACGCGTTACGCACTAATTAAAATTTATTATTTTTATCATAAGATAACCAAAAAAAGTTTACTTACAGAATTAGAAGAACTGCCGCTTCCATAATCACTGTAATAATTTGAACCGCTCATTGTTTCAAAATTAAATTTAAATTCGTAATTTTGAATTTAGATAACGTGTTCCTTAGTAGACAACTTCACAGGGAATGCAGCAGAAAGTTGCTTGCTAATGGCTAAATATTAATCTACTAGTCCCCTATTGGCCTGATTCAGTATGATCGGGCTGCGTTCGGCAAATCTTCAGAAATATGATATTGTAAACAAGTGTGTAGGCACTGCTTGAGTGGACCTATTGTTATATTTATTTTGCTTCGTCAATGAAAGTGCTAGAGAAGGTAAAGTTACCTACCAACTGATGATGGAGTGGACTATTTATGAATAACTAAAATGTACTCTTGTGTGTTGCTATCGGGGCAGCTATCATTATTCATTTCAAACTTAGGGCATATTTAATCTTACTAATATTATAAAGCAGAAGAGTTAGTTTGTTTGAACGCGCTAATCTCAGGAAGTACTGGTTCGATTAGAAAAATAATTGCATCTATCGAGGATGGCTATAGGCTATATAACATCACGCTAAGATCAATAGGAGCGGAGCAGCAGTGTGATATGTTTCAAAAACGGGAAAAAAAAATTCTTTTAAGAACTTGTTGCGTGCGCTGGCCAAATGGTTAATGTTATATTAAAATGATGAAGGTACTAAAGAATAATTCCCCTTTAAAAGTTCTAAAAAAAATCCGCAGTAGCATAGGTTTATCTTTTAAGGTTAACACACTATCTATAACATATTTTATGGAAATTAAATTCGTTCAAAAATAATTATTTCCAAAGCTAGATGCTATTACGGGTGACGCGACGGGAACAATAATTAATTACAAGCGAACAGGGAACGGGAAAATTACCAAATTACCACGCAGATGAAGTCGCGGGCGACCACTAGTGTTACATAAGTTTTACGTTAAAGTTCTTTAGGTAAAATTAGGCAAACTAATTTAAATTGGTGGGATGATTTTGAGAATGTTCGGAATGAAGATATTCTAATTTAGTGGTAGCTTAGGTACCATCGGACTTGGGTGTAGAAATTTTGGTTGAAATTACAGTGGTTATGGATTTTTTATAATGCCCGGTAACGGCAATAGGCTTGCTCCCTATTGCCAGTGGGACCAACAAAATTACTGACAAATTGTGACTGTGTAATGCACCTCTGTCTACCACATCGGAGATAAGCGTCATAATAATATTAATTAGGTATGTGTGATTTCGACTGATAACCAGTTCGATGGTGTCTATCTGCGGATATAATTTTATTTTCCATAACCTTAAGCTAACTATAGCCTTTTTTTTAATCCGCGGCCGCACCTACGTCCATTGCCGAGCGCCTCTGATAATCACTAAAAGAATTTTCCAGTGGCGCCCGGCGGACCTTGGCCATCTGTGTGGCCGCTGCATGGTGGTCGGGTTTTACCCCGCATCTTTGGGATAGGGTTTTATCCCGTCGTCGGTGAGTGAAGACGTGTGTGGGGTGAGACCCCGCAGCAAGCTAATTCTAGCCTAGACTCTGTGGTACGTACACGTTTCTATATTTACCACTAGCCGATGACCTAGGCTTCGCTCGTGTGGAATAGTTTTCTTGTTCCATTCGCGGGTTCAAAGTAGCCGAATCCCGTTAACATTGGTCCCATAATTTCGGAGGTTAGGCGGTACAAGAATACTATACTAGTAAGTATACTTACGTAGGTACCTATGCATTTAGTGAACTCTTTATTGAGCGAAGTGAGCAAAGCTCAATCTTAGGCGACTCATGTATTTCGTTTGTCCGTATACTCCTCCTAAACGCCTGAACCGATCTCCTTCAAACTTACCACAGTGATAACGTGTGGCGTGAGGGTGGTTTAGAACAAAAAAAATTAAAATCGGACATACCATCGAGGAATAATCAAAAATTTAACACTTCGCTCATTTTTTTGCACATTGCATAGTTTATTTAAATAGCGACATCTAGCGGTAGTTACTCATAAATTCTTAGTTTTGATCCAATGCTGATTTTAGTGATTGAAGTCCTATAGAAGAGATTTACTCGTTCCAACACTTATAACTGGAAACTTTCGGAAACGTTCTAAACCATCCTCACACCACGTTATCACTGTGGTAAGTTTGAAGGAGGTCGGTTCAGGCGTTTAGGAGGAGTAGGCGGACAAACGAAATACATGAGCCGCCTAAGATTGAACTTCGCTCAATAAAACTACATACATACCTCCCAATCACGGGTACTTTCCAATTACCGCGTATATTACCATGGAAAATCATTACAATGCTATCGTTTCTTTGAAAAAGTAAAAGAGAAAGAAATAAAAGATAACAAATAACACAATAAAGAAGTTTATTACAGCCTCGATTCTATAGTTAACATAGGATCTCTTTTGAATACTGATTATGTGGTCACCTTTCCACTATTAAACCTACGTTTTAACATTATTGTCCAACAATTACAGATAGAGTTGTACACGTCGATAGAGATATGATCATGTGGTGAATAGACGAGATTCTAAACGTCTCGATAACAACTCTGACAACTATTCTATGAAAATGCATGAAAAAGAATGTAGTTAGTCCTCAACTATCTGATCTACAGAAAACCTAAGAACTGTTTTATATCATGAATGCAAATTTGTATAATGATTTAGTACAATAATAGTCGAAAATTGATTTTAACAGTTACCCAATTTGATATTTAATAAAAACGCCATCTGTTTTACATACCATTAACTAACTGGTAGTTCGCCACCTAATGTATTAAAAGGAATTGATGAAATTATTAATGTATAAAAGCGCCATCTGTTTTACTGAGTAGGAACTGATGACATTGATATTTTATAAAAGCGCCATCTATGGAGAACTGTTAGTATCAATATTCCACTGCTTGAAAACTAGATGGCGTTAGTTGGCGTCTAAGAAATATTCCTGTGCAGCTTTGGTGTCAGGTTTGATGGTCTTGGAGCCGGGTTGCCAGTTCGCGGGACACACTTCACCGTTCTTGTCTGTGAACTGGAAGGCTTGCACCAGACGAAGGGTTTCCTCGACCGAACTGTAACATAGTTATGGCGTAAGTAAGATATTTATCTATACTTTTATTAATATTACAGAGGAAAGATTTCATTGTTTGTATGTTTGATTTGAATAAGCACCGAAACTACCGAACCGATTTAGGTTCTTTCAATAATTATACATAGCTACAATATCATATATGATGATTATATGTATGTAAAATGGTTGTCTATTGTTTGCCCGAAGATTATATACCATAATCATCATATTCCCGAATTTCTTTTGCCCGAATTTCATTTGCCCGAATGTTTTCTTTGCCCTAAAAGACATATGACATACTTTTAATTGCCCGAAACTTAGATACCATAAGATACGAGTACCATACGTATTGTTTTTCACATTTAATAATTATTAGATATAATATTTAAACGCCATAATGATTATTAGACATAATATTTAAATGCCATAATAATTATCAGACATAATGATTTAAACGCCATAATAATCATTACACATGATATTTAAGCGCCATAATAAATTGTTTTCGAATCTCCTTCTCATGATATTTCTACAAGCGCTCTAAAATGTTTTACAAACCCGTTATAAATACATTGGTGGGTAGACATAACATTTGTAGGCGATTTAATTCTAATACCTACCTACTTATTAGCTTACTGGCACTTCGCCGGCCGGTGGGCCGCGGCACGCTCGCTCTTTCATGTTCTAACCTAACCTAAACCTCAATGTCGATGGCAAATGATGTTATGGCATCTAATAATTAGGGCTACGATTATCGGCCGGGCGCCACTGGGTAAGTACCACCGCAACTACCAGAGGCGTCCGGTAATGGACGCAGTAGTATGCCACCAGTAGTAAGCCACGTCAAGGTGCGGCAACAAAGGGCTATGATTATGACAAATGATTGTGGCACTTCGCCGGCCGCTGCCGCGGCACGCTCGCTTTGCTCGCCCGGCTCGTGTGTTGTCTTTCATGTTCTAACATAAACTAAACCTCGCTGATGTTTTGACATGTGATAATTAGGGTTTGTGATACTTAGGGCTTACAATGATTATGACAAGTGCTATTATGGTAAGAAGAGACTTTATGGGAAACAAAGCTTCTAGCACGTGACTAATATAGCAACTAGGAGTAGGGCTAATGAATATTATGTCATATAATATTATGTCTGTTGACTATTATGTCAAATGAAATTAGGGCAAATAAAATTCGGGCAAACGGCGGTATGCCGTGTAAAATTGGCAACGAGAACACTATATCTCGCGGTCGGAGCCACGGCCATCACCTAATATTGTATAATCCACGTATTTACTACCGACGAGAGAGCTAGGGGATAGACGTCACCCTCGCCTGCAAGCGGTGCACCTGCCGACACAACTTTGTGTCGTTAGGCTTCCGAGTAAACCAGTTTGTTCCGAATAATCTCTGAAACGGCTGTACCGATTTTAAGAGGACTTTCACTGGCAGATAGCTGGTGTTAAAAGGTACTTGCGTTACTTTTTATTCCAAGTATGTGTTCCTTTGGGAATTGGGAACTATATATAGAAAGCAGGTGTGCGCTAGTAATACTCGTACATAATTAGCTATTTATCTCTGACACGTTCATAAGTGCACAAGCGAGTCATGTGATATTTAATTAAATATATTTATCGTACTAATGTGTTATCGTAGTATTATCTTATCCAAGTAATATTAATGTATTACTATGTATAAGAGTTTATCATAATTCAACTATACAGATTGTTCTCTGGGCCGTCAGGTCTGAACTTATACCCTGGCTAAAAACTTGTGACAACGAACTGAAAAATATAAGCGTTGGTGCCAATCGTTTATTTTATTTATTTATTTACACACAAGAAGGAAGAGCGAGATAAGAACAGTATTAGCCATTTCGTCCATTTCCCCAGTTCTCCCCTTGGGGAGAGTATGGTTGATCCAGCTTACGGCGCCCCGTCGAACCTTCCTGTGCCCTTTATGAATCTTAACATCTGTTCCACCTTCAGATTGCTTATATCTTCTTCGTTCAGTCTATCCGACCCCAGGATTTCCCATCTGATCAGTGAGTACATGGGGCATTCAGCCAGCAGGTGGAAGCTTGTTTCTTCGCTGTCCATGCACTCTGGGCATTTGGGGTCGGTTCTTACTCCTATCACTGTCAGGTGTCTGTTCAGTCGACAGTGTCCTGTTATCATTTCTATGGCAAGCCTCATGTTTCCTCTTGGGAGTTTCATGAAATGACTCGTCCTTTTCTTGTCCATTCCCTTGATGAAGATTTTTGACTGTCTCATTCCAGTCGAGGTTCTCCATCTTTGGTTGGTTTCTACTTTAGTTCTGTGGCTGATTACTCCTTTAGTGATTTAGTGCGCTATGGGCAACCGGGGCTCCGGTCCCACCAAGTTTTCATCAGCACCTTCTCGATAAGAACAGTAGGATAGAGTTTTAGTACAAAGGCACCACTTATTTCTAAAGCCCCCCCATATACGGTACAATTCATCGTTCAAAAAGATTGATCTGTAGTGTTGCCGCTCATACACGAAACGATTGGTCGTTACGATCGATCATTTATACATTTGAAATGGAACGATAAAGACTTGTAACTTCTTTTCTCGTCTGTGGTGGTAACTTTGATTATGTTACAGAAGAAAATAAGAAAACCTAGAAAAGTTTGGGTTAAGAAATGGCTATTAAAGCGATATCAGTATTCGCATGTAAATATTTTAAATGAATTAAGGAACAAAAATCAAATCGTTGATCGCAAGAGCCAATACACTATCGATTCATCGTTACGATATTCATGATTGCATGGGTTTTTGTTGCCATCTCCGATGTCGTCTGCGATCAAGTAAATCGTTAACGATCATAACATACATTACAGATCTGTCGTTTCGATCGGTCTAAAGCGATGGATCGTAACGATGAATCGTCCCGTATATGGGGGTCTTAAGAATCAGCAATTTGGGTCTCAGGTGTCGGTCAGGCTGGTTGTGAAAAGTAGGTACTATTGGATTCCAATAGTACTTTTGACGACTGGTGGTATTGACATTGAGCTTTTATGCCCGAAACTGGTGCGTTCAGGTTATGTCTGCTCGTTTATAATATACAAAGATTGACGGTATGGTGACTTACCGTCCCACAGGCAGGTCGTTGATGGTGATCTGCCTCAGGTTCTGCTTGCCATCGATGATGAACAGCCCGCGGAAGGGAATGCCCGTCTCATGGTTGAGTATGCCGTAGTCGAGAGCGATGCTGTGGGACTTGTCGCTTAATATCGGGATGTTCATTGGTCCCAGGCCTCCTGTAATATAACAATTAAGATTTAGTGTTGCTATGGGTGAATAGGAAACACAGGTCCCTACTGACGATATGCCTGTCGATACAGAGTGGTCGAAAGGTCGATACAAACATATCAGTGAAGCCTCAGTTCCGACCGACACAATTCAGTATCAGTACAAATATTCTTTCATTTATTTTCTATAAACATGTCAGTGTCAGTGACGATGACGGAGTTGTATTTGACACTGACATGTGTGTCAGTGACGATGACGGAGTTGTATTTGACACTGACATGTGGGGACATAGAAAATGTATGAAAGATTATTTCGCACTAACAAATCAAGGATACTGAACTATGTCGGAGGGTTCAATGATATGTGAAATGAAATGAAATGATTTATTTAATTGTATAGGTCACTAAATGGCTCTTACAAACGTCAGTAAGTACTTAAAATAAAAAATGTCATTGCTTCTATATTTACATGTACTGCCAGATTCGCAAAGCGATAAGTAGAACCGAGAGAAAGAACCTGGCAATAAAACTCTCGGTCACTCTTTTCAAATAGTTGGCTCATGTGTCAATCGACCGCTTAGAGCGGGATGTGTCGGAAACAAGTGCTCAATGGCGTAGTGAGTGTCATTGTAATCTGACGGTTTGTCACTACTTATATAGTTATTTTCGCGGTACTATACGTGAACGCGGAACCGTAGTAAACGTATAACTTCAGATCGTGTTGTGATAAACAAACGAACAGTTTAATTACCCTTCATTAGAGATACTTCCATTTTATTCGACCGTTTGATTTATTGGAGTTTACTCCTTAAGAATCGATTTTCATATATAAGGCGCCCGGTATGAGAAAAATCCGAGGGGTAAAACCTACTAACAAGTAACGAAAATCGTGTCACGTTTTTGGTGCGCACCTCTAGTGCGCAACTTTCTAATTTGTTATGGTTAGATACTCGTACTTAAGGAGTAAACTCCAGTCGTGCGTCGGAGCTGACACACACACTTTTTTTTTTTGTGCTTGTGCCAATGAGTCGATCTATAGGGTGGTATAAGCCGCGCAGGATGACAATAAGATTGGCGGCCATGTTGGTGACGTCATAGTGACGCAATTTAACCTACAATACTGATTTGTTACCCGTGATTTTTAGAGATTGATGACGTCAGCGGTTATTGTAACAAGGTTCTATCCCACCTATCTATAACAGCGAGTATGAGCGAGAGTATCGATGCTCGCACCCAACCCCCCACTCTTACGTGAATTGTACTGTATCAGTAATACGCACCCTGTTTCCTCGGCGTGTTGATCCAGGCGAGATGCGTGAAGTGCGAGTCTGTGGAGGCGGCGATCACCTCACACCCGATCTTGCGGAAGTCGTCCGCGCGCTCAGAGAACGCTATGATCTCGGTCGGACACACGAACGTGCTGGAGGACAAACAGATCACAATATTAATAGAAACAGCCTCCTCGCCAATCCATACCAACAAGAAGATAAGACTTTATTTGAAAACTATGAGTTAATTATAACTTTCTCAAATATTTCGAAGTATGAAGGTTTGGTTAAGATCTTGAAAACGGTGGTACGGTGTTCCCCCAATTTGAATTCGCCGCGGACGCCCGGCGGATTCAAATTAGACGAGCGCACAATCCGCGTCGGATTCACTGCAGTGCGCATCCGCTCCGCTTTGAAACCGCTAGTGTTATAGGACCCTTAAACTTACTAATTAAGCAATTTCAGAAAAGAAATAGAGAGGAAAATACTCAGTTAATAAATTGTAAGTACCTAATTAACTATAATTGCTAGATGATTCAATATAGAATAATTGCATTAAGTAGGTACGTAAGGATTCCGATCTGTCTTCGCGTCACCGAGAAACTGCAGATTCCTCCATAATAACCTAAGAGCCATAGAACATCAACAACAACGACAAACATGATATGATAACTTTGTCTCATCTGGTTACCAGATGGCTCAAGGTCGATGTTCTAAGTCTCCCATACTATAAGTAGATTCTCAGACCTGACAAACAATGTTTATTAATCTATCTTCTATAACAATGAATCGCCGTTCGTTTGTCTCGCTAAACCTCTGGAATGCCTGGACCTATTTGGCTAATTTTGGACTTGAAATATTCCTGGAAGTCCAGGGAAGGTTTAAAAGTAAAATTTCAGGCGGTACGTAGTTTGCCGGGACAGCCGGTAATAGTGTATTAATGTATTTACTATGTCAATAAACTGTGATTAACATTACATTGCTTTTTATGAACAACTCCTCAGATACATATAATGAGTGATTGAATAATTAATGATCTCAATTACAAAGAGACACATCAATGTTGAAAGAAGTCATAGATTCAACAAATTTAAATTGTAGGTTTTGCCGATATCAGAAATTACTAGACTAGTACGGTTATCGTGTTTGATAATGTTATTGTTTCTGGTTAATTATACAAAATCTATCTACAATTAGACCGTATAACATTTACCAGTGCCTCACAGGTATAATATAATTGGTGCCTCCCAGGTATAATATTATTGGTGCCTCCCAGGTATAATATTATTGGTGCCTCCCAGGTAAAATATAATTGGTGCCTTCCAGGTATAATATAATTGGTGCTTCCCTTTTTTGGGTTGTGGCAACACTACGGCTAACATCTGTTCGTATTTCGTCTTGTATTTATTTTAATTTATTATTAATATTTTCGATAATTAGGGCTAAAATTCATCACAAACACAATCTTACCATTATCAAAGTGTATCTAGGTAAAACCCAGTGTAAAATAAATAAGAAATTAGTGATATTTGCGTATTTTGTTTTACCGGCTAAAAGTCAATGACTGTTTGAAAATTTTAAAAGTGAAACTTTATCAACTCGGATTTAATGTGATTTGAGTGATTTTTATACAGGTAATCGTACTAATAAATAACTACTTATTATCGTACCTGTTAGTTTTTGAAGTTGTAGTGTATTCAATCAGATTCTTTTTGACATTACTTACGTATTTATTTGTGTACTTAGTGTATTCATCAGGTAGCTTTTTAGTATCTAAGTCAGTATAAATTTATAATATCGTAATACCAGTCACACGTAGCATGTATTCTGCTCGCCGTGATGAGGCTAAACAAGAAGATATCTTGAGAAAACTTGACCTGACATTGAAGGAATTAGAGGTATCCAAAACGTTGATTAAACAGTTGCATAGGGAAAGAGATGAAAATGAAAAGGAACTATTAGATAGCCTAAATAAATACGACTTCATAAAAAAGCAGATGGCTGAGATGCACACAGAGAATAGGTTAGTGTTAGATGAGCGGGACAGATTACAAAATATTGTGACTGGGTTCAGAGAGTGTAGTGACGAGTATGAACAGGGTCTCAAGCGCATGTCAGTCTTGGAACAGGAACTGCACGAAGCCCACCACCTCATTTCCCACCTTGAGGCTGAGAAACGTGACACCATAGTATCCCATACCCATAACTTGTTTGAGGAGTTAGTTGGTAGTGTGCCCAGCCTTGTTGCTACTTAACCCAGCTTAGAACCCACTATTACTATAACAAAGGATGATACCTTAACAGCTCATTGTTCCAATCACAAGATGGGCATAGTTGAGTGCAGTAGAAACAAAATTAAGAAATATGTGAAAATTAATAAATACATAAAGAAAAACACAAAAACTTATTAAAAGACAAAAAAGTATGTACAAAAAAGTCAAGTATATTAATGAGAGAAGGCAACTAGGCGATGAACTTGACATGTATTCATTATTAATTGAAAATAATATCTCTGATCATAATAACAATATTTTAAAGTTAGAATCAGAAATTAATAATTTAAAAAATTCACTAGACATAATGACTGACAGGTATTGTAATGTTAAAAGTGAGTATCAGGAATACATTCTGGCCATGAAGGATCTTATGAGTCCAAATTCCACATTGACATCAAACAACCATTTAATTAGTCCTGAGCCGGTCTGTAAGTCCTCGCTGACTTCAAACATAAGCCCTTCACTTGAGTCAAACAAGAAACCCAGTAGTTCCTTCACCAAACAAAATATGATTAAATCTGAAATAGTGATGTTTTGTGATGAATTAGGGAAATCAATGGGCCAGTTACTTAGTTCATATTTAGAACAAAATGTTACTAACTATTGGATTAACTTACTGTAACATTATAAAAAAATTAAAAATTGTAATTTAAACAGCAACTGTACACTTTTACTTTTAATGGGAGATAGGGGAAATGCAGACAGAAATGCAATTGTAAACTGTTTAGAATTACTGAGCTTATTAGATGTTAAAAACATTATTTTATTCACACTTCCTTATAGCCGTGGCTTGTCACAGGCCGAAAACAATCTTAGATATAAGCTAAATCAAACAATACATACATTGACATTTCATAATCCAAATAAATTCCATCTGATTGACATTAACATGTATTTAGAAAATAAATTGTTATTGACGGAAGATAAATTCTATTTGAATAGATATTTTAGGAGACAGATAGCATCTTCGCTATCATATTTTATTAGTTATTCAGCCAAAAACTTAGCTAAACAATCTGCTTTTATTGAGCAGAAAAGTGACAATGTTTGTCTTGTGACCTTGGAATCTGTTCCAGAAAAGGGTGACAATAATTTAAACTTAGTTGTAGGACAATAGAGGAAATCCCTAGCAAATTAAATTTAAGGACAAAGGAAAAGTCTATGTTCATGAATATAATTCATCAAAATATTGAAGGCTTTTCTGGCAAAGAGTTAGAACTAGAATTATTTTTAAATGAAAAACGTATCCATGTACTTTGTTTAACTGAACACTGGTTAAAAAAACATGAACTCTTAGTTAATATTGATAATTATAAAATCATTAGTGCGTTTACTAGAGATTCCGCTATAAGAGGTGGGTCTCTCATTTTAATTAATGACAAATTAAAATCAAAAGACCGAAAAGACGTAGTAGCACTCACAAGTGAGCGAAATATTGAACTATCATGTGCAGAGCTAGAACAATATATTATTATTAGCGTCTATAGACCTCCTTCTGGAGATTACTACCTGTTTGAGTCCATTATGGAGGAAGCCTTAAAAAAGGTATGTAAATGTAATAAGACTATAGTTGTATGTGGCGATTTTAATATTAATATTTTAGAAAACTCTCAGAACGCGCTAAGGTTCCTCAACCTTTTTAAATCTTTTAACTTACAAAATCTTTTTTGTGAACCAACACGCACCACAGCCACATCAGCTACCTGCTTAGATAATATTTTTTCTAACAGCGATGTAGATGAGAAATCTATAATACATTTTGTAAATTCAGATCATGCAGGTCAGTTAGCTAGATTTAAGTTCCAACATGTTCCATTATCAAAAAATATTATTTGTAGACCAATCACAACTTATAGATTAGAAAAATTTAAAGAAAACATTAAGAATAAAGTACCTCTTTTGGAGTTGAATAATGATAAACACCCGAATGATCATTACGGAGATTTGTTCGGAGTAATCAAATACGAATGTGATAACATTTTCACTAAAAAAACCAATAAATGTAAATCAATTTAAAATAAAATTTAGTGATTGGGCTACGCCTGGAATCAATAAAAGTAGAAGGAAATTATATGAATTATACGAGACAAAGGCATCTACTAATTTGCCACAAGTAATTGAACAGATTAAAAAGTACTCCAAACTATTCAAAAAAGTATGTTCAACAGCTGAATCTAATTATATACGGTCTAAAATTGAAAAATCTGATAATAAAACGAAGGCAATATGGAATGTTATTAACAAAGAAACTTGTAAAGCAAGGTCACGTGATCGAACCTTCGAGTTAAAAATAGATGATAAACATATTAAAACTGATTCTGAAGTGGCCAATGCATTTGAATCTTTCTTCACAAATGTTCCAATCACCACTACAAATAAGTTAAATTCGTCAAAAAACGTAGCCAATTCTCTTCTTAAATCTAGTGTTGATAAATGTAGAATTAACTTTGATTTTCAGTATATTGACTCTGTCACTATACTTAAAACTTTTAAACAACTAAATATAAAAAATACCGAGGATCTTTGGGGCATTTCAACTAATATAATAAAATCAATAGTGCCCGCTATAGCACCTCACCTTGCATTCATCTTCAACTGATTCAACTGATTTTCATCTATACATTTATTGAAATAAATGTATAGATGAAAATCAGTTTCCTCATCTTATGAAGTACAGTAAAATCAATCCTTTATTTAAAGCAGGAGACAAAAGTGATCCTTCAAATTTTCGACCTATTTCCATACTCCCATCTCTCAGTAAAATTTTTGAAAAAATAATATTTAATCAATTGCTTTCACATTTTACAGACAATAAGTTACTTGATAACAAACAGTTTGGTTTCACTAAAGGCAGGAACACAACGGATGCAGGAGTTGCACTTGTGAAACATATATTTGATGCTTGGGAGGAAAAGCAGGATGCCATTGGTATACTTTGTGATCTATCAAAAGCTTTTGATTGTGTTGATCATGGGACTTTGCTACTAAAATTAGGTTATTATGGTGTTTCGAACAGCTCACTTGGCTTACTCGAGTCTTACCTCACTGGTAGAGTACAAAAAGTAAACATTAATGGCACCGACTCTTCTGGCGCCTCATTAGTCATGGGAGTACCCGAGGGCTCGATATTAGGACCCCTTTTATTCTTAATATACGTAAACGATCTTCCTTATTTCACTAAAAATCTTTGTGAGATAGTATTATTTGCTGATGACACATCATTAATTTTTAAAAGTGATAGACAAAAAGTAGCACTTGACGATGTAAATAATACCCTTTCGGAAATATTGCATTGGTTCACAAGTAAAAACTTGCTGCTCAATGCGAAGAAAACAAAATGTGTAAAATTTACTATGCCCAATGTTAGACAGGTGGATACTCATATTACTATGAATAATGAATTAGTTCAAATAGTCAATACCACAGTTTTTCTTGGGATAACTCTAGATAGTAAACTACAATGGGGTCCTCATATCACAGCCTTAGCAGGAAGACTTAGCTCAGCTGCCTATGCGGTTAGAAAGATAAGGTCTCTGACTGACGAAAAAACAGCTACTTTCATAGCGTTATGTCATATGGTCTGCTGCTGTGGGGCTCAGCTGCCGATATTGAGACAATATTCATATTACAGAAACGAGCTATACGAGCAATCTATAGACTCGGACCCCGTGACTCGCTGAAAGAATTATTTAAAGAAATTAATATTTTAACAGTTGCTTCTCAATATGTTTACGACAACATCTTATATGTACGGAAGAACATAGATCTCTTCAAAAAAAAATCCGATAACCATAAATTTAATACAAGAAATAAAAATAAACTGGCAATGACAAAAATTAGACTTCATAAAGTTGGTAATTCGTTTGTTGGCAAATGTATAAAAATTTATAATAAAATTCCTCAGGATTTGGTTGACATGCCTCTTAATAAGTTTAAAATAGTAGTTAAAAAATGTTTGATGATGAAAGGCTACTATAATGTAGAAGAATATCTTAATGATAAAAATGCATGGTCACCCTAATCTTCTGTTGTTGGCCACTCGTATAATACAATAGAAACTAATTGTAACAATGTAAACAAAACAATATTAAAAAAGAAAATGGATAATCTACCTGAGTTTCTTGCTGGTCTCTTCTCAGGAGAACCAAATTACCGAACCAGCGAAAGAATCATTTTCTAATGGTTATTTATGTACTTACTTAATTTAGTATTTTTATAATATTACTTGACAAAATTGTAAAATGTTTGACATTCATATGTGCTCTTTATGTGCCTAAACTGAATAAATGAAATAGATTCTTTGATTCTTTGGTATAATATTATTGGTGCCTCCCAGGTATAATATTATTGGTGCCTCCCAGGTATAATATAATTGGTGCCTCCCAGGTATAATATAATTGGTGCCTTCCAGGTATAATATAATTGGTGCCTCACAGGTATAATATAATTGGTGCCTTCCAGGTACAATATAATTGTTGCCTCCCAGGTATAATATAATTTGTGCCTTCCAGGTATAATATAATTGGTGCCTCCCAGGTATAATATTATTGGTGCCTCCCAGGTATAATATAATTGGTGCCTTCCAGGTATAATATAATTGGTGCCTCCCAGGTATAATATAATTGGTGCCTTCCAGGTATAATATAATTGGTGCCTCCCAGGTATAATATAATTGGTGCCTTCCAGGTATAATATAATTGGTGCCTCCTATGTATAATATAATTGGTGCCTATCAGGTAAAATATAATTGGTGCCTCCCAAGTATAATATAATTGGTGCCTCCCAGGTATAATACGAGGGTGGATTGAAAAGTAGTCAGCCTAACACTGATCCATTTAGTTCTAAAAATCAAATCTAGCCACATTATTTAGTTCAATTCAGACCTGTTAATTGTGTGAAGTTTGAAACGTGTGCGATAATTAGTTTTAATTTTATAAATTTATTAACAAAGCAATCTGACATCATTTCCGCAAATGGAGCAAATCGAGCAGCGTGCCGTCATTAAGTACCTCCATAAGAAGGGGCTGTCATCAAAAGCCATTCATGATGATATGGTCAGTACATTAGGGGATTGCGCTCTTTCATATTCATCCGTCAAAAAATGGATAGCAGAATTCAAGTGGGAAGCTCTGGAAGGCCTTCGACGTCCACTACTGACGAAAATGTTAAAAAAATACTCGACTTAATTATGGGAGACCGCAGATTGAAAATTAGAGAGATAGCCGAGATTATAGGCATCTCTTATGAACGTACTCAAAACATAATAGTCAACGTGTTGGGTTTCCACAAGGTGTCTGCGAGGTGGGTTCCGCGACTGTTTTCAGTTGAGCAACAAAGGATGCAATTGACTATTGCATGCGACTGTTTGGAGTTATTTGAAGCTGATGAATGTGATTTTTTGAATCGTTTTGTTACTATGGACGAAACATGGGTTCATTACTGTACACCAAAAACAAAACAACAATCAAAATAGTGGAAAAGACCTGGTTCACCACCCCCCAAAAAGGCTAAGTCGATTTTGTCGGCAAGTAAGGTGATGGCTTCAGTATTCTGGAACTCGAAGGGTGTGATTATGGTTGATTATCTTGAAAGGGGTCGGACTATAAACTCCGATTATTACTGCACCTTACTACGTCGTTTACGAGAGGAAATAAAAGAAAAACATCCAGGAATGATCAGAAGAAAAGTCCTATTTCATCAAGATAACGCTCGTGTTCACACGTCTGTCCAATCAATGGCAGAAATTCACAACTGTGGCTTTGAACTGTTACCGTATATCCACCTTATTCACCTGATCTGGCACGGTCAGACTTTTTTCTGTTCCCTAACCTAAAAAAGAACTTGGGAGGCAAAGATGTTTGATAAATGACGAGGTCAAAGCAGCACTAGACGCATATTTTGACTCTAAGGAAGAATCATTTTTTTTCAACGGGCCATATGCTTGGAAGGTAAGATGGCAAAAGTGCATTGAACTTGATGGTGATTACGTTGAAAAATAAAAATAATATTTCATTTATTATGTATTTATTTTCTTGGTTAGGCCGATTACTTTTCAATCCACCCTCGTATAATTGGTGCCTCCCAGGTAAAATATATTTAGTGCCTCCCAGGTAAAATATAATTGGTGCCTCCAGAGTCTTTTGTGTTTAAAAGTCAACGAATCACTGGCACCATTATATGATATAATTGAATAAAAAATACAAACATTATGCTTGCACTCATTGACCCACTAACAGAGGAAAAGGGACAATCAGAACTTTCTTAGACTCGAAATATGTTTTTAAACTAGGTAGGTTAGGTACTAATAATCTCAATTGTATTTCTACTATTTTAGGATTGATTCTACATTAGTGTTAGAGTATCATGAGCCTCCACTGGCGGCGCTTCTCCGCTATACCCAGACACTATTGGTTTCCTTAGATGCCTATCTTTCGAACGGTATTAAAACTTCTGAATCGGGTTTCATAGCCACAAGGCCTGACACAAGAAAGTTGAATAATCGTCTATTGAATGTTAGAAGCATTTGATGATAAAACATTTGTGACGTCAGAGGGTCAGATAACCTCTGTCACTGTTTAGTTAGATACTAAACAATTACGCGGTTGTTGTACAACTTTATATGATTAAGGATAAAGTAAGGAAGACAACACTCGAGTCGATAAGTGTTGAGTCTTTAAGCCTAAAGAAGTAAGAGATAAGTGCTTAGAAAAAGTAGGTACTTGAGTACAACTTTTACATCTTCAGAGGATATAGATAAATTAGATAAAATATATCACTTTTAAGTGTTATGATACAAAAAACGAATCATCTTTTGATAGTAAACATATCAGGTAGGTAAAGGAGTAAGAAAGTAGTTATTATACAACTAGCATTTGCCTGCGGGAGGATATTTTTTGGACAAAGGTCGCCTTTCTTACTACTTACTTACGGAGTTATTAAGACCATGAGCGGATATTAGATTTAATACGTTTTTAGATTCCCATGGGAATTCGGACGGACACAGTTATTCCACGCGATCAGAACAGAACCGTATGCAATAACTAGTCTCTTAAGTACACAGAAAGTGGAACAAAGTAGAATGTTCCATCATTCACAGAGCAAAGTTGAGGGACAAAATAAAAAGGTCGCGGACAAGCTTTCACTAAGAGATACTTACCAACCTAACTATCATTACTACAGAGGATGATAGTTATCATGACATGTGTAATTGTATATATGTAAGTGTATTTAACCGAATTCGATTGCACGAAAGACATTAATTTCTACTCACACACATCATCATTCACCGAGCCTTTTCCCAACTCAGTTGGGGTCGGCTTTCCAGTCTAACTGCGATTCGGCTGAACTTCGATATTTTCCGTGAAGCGACTGCCATCTGACCTCCACAACCCATGGGCGATATCGAAGTTCTGCAGTTAGACCGGTCGGAGTTTTGATTTAGGGCTCCAACTACCCCTAACGACTGCCATAGATGATCACGGCTTAACGTGCTCTCCGAGGCACGGAGGGGTCTCAATGTCTTAAGAAATGGTCACCCATCCTAAGACCGGCCTGAGTCGATGTTGCTTAACCTTTGCAATGTGTTAACATTGTCGGTTACCACTAGACCACGAGCCCCCTCTACTCACACACATCTCACGCCTATATCCCCGAAAGAACACAATTTGCTAGTATTTTTAGTCCCACGTAATAGAGCCTATTGCCGTCACCGAGCACTCTAGAAAGTGGGTTATATCCAAATTGGCCGAATTAATTTGATTAAATAAGCAGCTATATTATAATTTTGAAAACTAAATTTGAAACCCGGTTGCCTTGCGATGAGATGTTGATGAAAGGCAACAATATCTTATGTGTCAGCCGCCTGTGGCACAGCCAATTAAAGTCATGGGCGTCTCGGACCCATTAATTTGTATGCTTTGTTTACGGACAAACGAACTTTCGCCTTGAGTCAGCAGGTCTTAAGTCCATGGCTAAAGAAAATCTGTTTGAAAAGAAACGAGTGTACACGACGCTAAGGTTTCCATCTTAGCATCTGTCGTGTACAACGTCGTGTAATCGTTTACACTTTGCCCGAGTTCCATAGGGGATCGACTGGAAGGTATTCTCTAATTTAATAGGACCCACTTAATTTAGATTGTAGAAAATTCAACGAAAAACGATAGGTACAAGTTAACGTCGAGTCACACATTATCTGTGAAGCCTTAGTATTATTATTATTTTCTTTTATTATTTCTTCACATTTACATACGTATATGATATGATGTGATGATATAATGACTGAGTCGTATTTGACACTGAAATGTGGAGACGCGTTCATAGAAAATGTATAAAAGAATATTTTGCACTGATACTGAACTGTGTCGCAGGCTTTACTGATATGTGTGAATCGACCTTAAAGTACATTCTGGATTATTGTACAACTCACAAGTCCAATGGGTAGAAGAACAAGACGACGTATTTGCCCTTGTAGTCAGAGAGGGCGATGTCCTTGAACTCGCCATTCACAACGGCGGTGGTCTTGAACTGTGGAGCCGCTTTGGTCAGCTGGAGAGGCATTTTGTTGAAACTGGAATTGAAATTGTACACGTATTATATATTTTTTCTGACGAAGGATAAATTAACAGCTCCAAAAAATTCCCCAACGTTGTTGGTGTTTATTATTGAAACATCTTTCAAACGAAGTACATAAGACTTTATTAGAGAAGTGCAACAAAGAGTGGAATTTAAAACAAGAGGTAAAAAATAAACGTACAATGAGTTAAATAATGAGGCAGATTTAAATATTAATTACTTTAGTAAAATGAAGCACTTCTTCACGAGTAGCTACTTTTATAACTGTCATAAAACCCAAATACTCTTGGAGAATGGAATGGAATAAGAGGTAAGTAAGAAACAGAAAATAATACTTATAAGAATGTGTGTACAATAATTATTGTTCATATAACAATGGCAATTTTTAACACAGTTGGAGAACAGTTGTTTCTATCTTCATTTCATTTAATTATGTGTAGATACGTTTTACTTTGAAGGTCATGAATTTATATTCTACACCCATACCTACGTACTAATTTACTCCGATTCCATATGTCATTATCATCCACCGAGCCTTTTTCCCAACTCAGTTGAGGTCGGCTTTCCAGTCTAACTGCGAAGTGGCTGAACTTCGATATTTTCTGTGGAGCGACTGCCACCTGACCTCCACAACCCATGGGCGATATGGAAGTTTTGTAGTTAGACCGGTCAGATTTTGTTTTAGGGCTTCTCATACCCATCCGTAACGACCGCCATAGATTTTCATATGACAACCGGGACCGACGGCTTAACGTGCTCTCCGAGGCACGGAGGGATCGTCTCAATGTCTTAAGAAATATGCCTAGTAGGTCTAGTGGTAACATACTCGGTTACCACTAGACTACGAGCCCCTCCGATCCGATTCCGAAAGTTATAAGAAACTCCGAACTAGAACTCCAGAAAAGTATGTTTCATAATATGTCATTGAATGAGGGCTACGATAGGCATTATCTATCTGCATGCCTATTCTTCTTACCTCCACAATGGATTCCGTGAAAGTAGAACGTGCAAATAAAACCGCACTAAGAAAATACCGCTATGCAGTTGTAGCTTTGGTTTGTTTTAATCACAATAAAATTATAAATGCAACGTGGAATTTAAAATACAAACATTAAAAATTCGACTGTTCCTAAGCACAAGCGAAAAGATTCTTTCTTGTATCGTTTTTTTTTGCAGTCAGTTAACAATAAAGCATAATTATACTGCTTTATATAATAGATCTAACCATTCAAATCTTTAGGTAGTCACTTCTAAATAATAATTATGAATTATTATGACCTCTGTTAATAGGTTTGACCTTCATTAAGAACGATAGTACTAAATATAATATTTCTTTGTAAAGTAAAAGAATATTCTAGTAACCTGCTTGTGTCTACACGTGTCACTAGTTCAGTAGTCTCTGGCGTTTCTGCAACTAAGTTATCACCGACTTGTTCCACTTCACCGTTAGAACTACCACTATGCCTACGATCGCAACACTTCCATAACATTACGCTTACGTGTCAAACAGATACTGAAATTGGTGCTCAAAATGTATCATATCTTTGTCATCATTTTTATATAATCTTCAAGAGATAAGAACATTATGGATAAAGAAAATTAAAGTTGTTAGATAAAACGCGAAATATCGAATGCACATTATCGTCAGGTGCCTATTAAACAAACGACAACCATATTTTAACTTCGACCAAGGTTTCAAGGTTTTTAAGGTACTTAAGTGCAAGGCTGTATCGGTACCGATTAGGAGTGTAAAACATTTAACGTTCTTAAGCCATAAGTGTGCAAGCATTTAACACGACTTGGTCATCAGACGGACGTGTATCCTTAAGTTACTTCAGATACTCCTGTAGACGGTACGTCTGGTAATGATGTTCCTTCAGTGTTAGAAACCTTCACCCAAAACCTCTGCTGAATAGTAGATGAGGCTCGAGTATTTATGGTGACTCATTATGATTTGGGAAGGTAGACAACAAGGGATTTTACAATAATAGTGTCACAACAGTGTGACGTCAATCTGTGACTATTTCATTAAAGTTTCAAGAGTTTCCCCGAAATTACATAAGACATTTGTCACTCACCTTACACCTGCAAGAATGATTGAACATTATAATGAATGCAAAGCAGTCGAGGGTTAGAAAAGACTGTTCCATTCATGGATACTTCAATGTTTCCTAATTTATATTAATGTAGGTAATTAATTTATACCTACCAATATTACAATACTGAGGGAATTATTGGTTGAAAGAGCTAATCACAAGAACTATTACTCAACGACTTTTAGAGCAAAAGCTGGTACATATTTCAGTATAGGTGTTTGGGGCAATCTGAAAATTGGTCAGATTGCTTTCCCAAAATATACTAACACAGCAACGCAGAGCTGGCTGACGGGTAGTGGTTATTTTACAATTTCTATAATTTCAAACAAATACAAAGAATAAACTAAAGTAAGTAGGTAAGAATAGGTGTTTGAGGCAAATTAAAGAAGTTAAATATCTAAAAATAAAGAAAATAAATAAGCCACGCCAGCGCTGGGTGTAGCTCGGGCGAGTCAGCGCCGGGACCTCGTAGTGGGTCTCCCGCGTGGATATCCTCTAGTTGGAAAGCATGCTCCAAGCCATGGTCTCCAGCGCGAGTAGGTGGAACGCGGCCGTGTCCTTCTGCGAGCAAGTCATGCTCGCGAAGGAGGCGGCCGAGAGGGAGCGTACCCTCCCTGCTGAGTTCCGCAGTCAGCGGCCAGGGCGCCGCAGGCTCATCTACGTCCAGGACCATCGACCTCCATGATCGGGGCCCGAGGACGGCGGGATAGCTACCTTACAGAAGCAGGCTAGAAGGGTTGCGTGCTCCGGGGCACAGCACGCAACCAGATTCACTCAACGACGCGGGATATAACCCAACCCCTACGACGCGGGATTTTCATTCCGACCAAACCCCCGAAGAGGCTCAATGCGTGGCCAAAGTCCGCCGGGCGCCACTGGAAATACCTTAGTGTCACCAGAGACGCCCGCAGCAATGGGCATGGAAGTGGCCGCGGTATCGCGGAATTAAAAACAAAAAAAAAAGCGCTGGGTGTATTGTGACGTTGAGTATTGTAATATAACAATTAAATTCCTCCACTATGGTTCAAATAATTAAATTCACTGTTATTGAAGTTATCATAATTTGGGTCTAGGTGGCGTTGTAGTCAACGTTCGCACTTGTTCATCATAATTATTATTATTGTGCAACTGCTGCTGATTTATTGTACTGGAATATTTTTTAGTATGAAATAGCGGTAAGTGTATGGCTGGCGTCCGAAGATTCAAGGCCGTTCAACGTCCGCCGTTAAATAATGGTCATTGATTAGAATTTTTACGATTATTTTATGCGAAACTATTCTTTTTATTTGGTTAAAACGTGTTTAACCTACCACGTGGTACTGCGTGTTCTATTTCCTAAATTGGTTATGGTTAAGGGAAATACCGAATAATATTCAACGAAATATTATTATAATGTCAGACTTTCTCGGGATAATAATATGCTCGAAATGCTGCCTGAATCTTTATAAACGACGAAAAATTATCTACTTGAATTAAAACACCAACCCGTCATTATCGAGTGTGTGCGGCAGGTGCTGCCACACATGCACGTAATCCGTTATATTCTCAGTATTCCTCCATAACCCAACTAGTAGCGCTCCGTCTCCATTGTAAAATATATCAGATAGCACACCGCAGCCGAGCATGTTCTTCAATATGGCTTCTAAGTTCGTGATCCTGGGAAAGTCACAACATTATGTTCTTCTCTTGTGAAGATGGTTTTAAAAATAATGGAGAAAGTCAATTCACACGTTTGTTCGTGACAAAGAAAGCGTATCATTATTACAATGTAGATAGGTAGGTACTCTCAGTACGTTTGTCAGCGGTCGACATAAAACTAGGAATTACGGAATTTCACTACTACTAGGAGTGATTCTGATTATCGAGGAAGGCCTAATTCAAATTATTTCAATAGTTAAAAGCTGTAGCGAAACTATACCGTTAGCTCCTCCACTAGGAAGTTGTTTGAGACTGCAGTGTCATGTCACTGTTACCTCTGACTTGTATGTCATGCAGTAAGCCAATGTGGCTTTATTAAGTTCTAACGATCACGTTCTAGGAGCTAGCATTGGAGTCGCCCTCTACTAGTGCAAAGGCATAAGTATACGTAGTATCGAAAAGTCGTGGTAAGAGTAGTGGCAAGGTAGATACAACAGTTAAATGTGATAAAGTTAAGCCGTTTATGGGTTACGACTTCCGATAAGGCAAAACAACGATGCTATAAAGATAACAGGTAATATATCCTGATTGTTTTAACTTGTGCTATATCTAATAACGGTTAGCAACAGAAAATTGTATTTAAGAGGAACCAGCAATACGGGAGCAATATGCATAGGATTGTATCGCCAACGATTGTGTGACCAATGACTCCGCATTGACTGCAATTGGTCTACAAGGTTGGTTTGCAGTTTTACTGGAGTGTAGTTGACATACCGTCCGTCTGTCTACATAGACCCTCTAAAGACACAAGTCAACTTGCAAATTATCACTTGACTGATTTTATGACTCATTGTTCCGCATGTTAGCGTATTGATTGTCATGTCGATACAAATCAACAGTCATGGAATGATGAAACCTTGATGATAAAATTGCGTATTGATTGTCATGTCGATACAAATCAACAGTCATGGAATGATGAAACCTTGATGATAAAATTGAAATTATGACGATAAGTTATGCGAATCCGTGCAAAACAATAAGTACTGCCAAATTGTTGAATATTTTTCTAGTATTTCCTTGGACTATTTATTAAAAGCAAATTATTTTCTTTGTCTGAAATTTTAGGGAAACGTCCTGTCTTTGAGGATCAAGGAACCGTATTGGATATCGTTGGCTTAATGGCACCTTACTTACTCTCAAAGGATTAGTATTGTTGGATTATTAGTCGATCGAAAAACGATTGCCCAAGAGCCAACCATATTCCACCAACACTTTTTATCTGACTGCAAAATTTCTGACAAGCTTTCTTATAGGAAATTTTCATTAGCCAAGACTAAGTTCGAAATTGGACTTCATGCTTTGAACCGCTAAAGTGGCGCCGACCGTCTGATGGAAAGCCTAGACAACGTCTAGCGATTGAGAACCACTTTCACAGCACACAGTGCAATCGAATGTGGCCCTAAGTTGGCGGCCCAGTAAATTCTCTCTTCACGTTCCGCTTAAAGAACTCGGGGTTGTAAGAGGAAGGAAACCTGTACGCAGGCAGGGCGTTCCAGGCAACTATTCACTATAATAAGAGTGAGGAAGATTGATCTATAATAACTAGTTTTAAGAAGTGCTCATTACATTACCTTCTACAATTGAAAAAATCAATGGATTTAAACCGAATAATCTAAAATATAAATTATCTAAAAATCAGAAATTCAATATAGATTATTTAAATACGTACAATATTGATATTAAACTTTGATTAACCCCGACGACTGATGGATGACTTGATGATAGTTTTACGAGCTTACGGTAACGAGGCGGTGCGGTTTTGATGTCCTATTTACCGATACCATATAAATTTTATATCGAAGGCCAAAGACATAGTTAGATATTATGCGGATAATTGGTTGAGAATGTACTTGACCTAAAATCCTTTTGGGTCAACTGAAATAATAATATAATACGTACACAAGCGGACGTCAGCGACTTCGAGTTCGCCAAATATCTTCGATTCGTGGTTGGTAGAGAATTATTGTGGATTTACCCGTTTAAGTGCATAGTGTCAATAGTTTTAAATATTTTATTGACAGATATGAGTAGAAGAATTGTCATTTTGATATCTTAAAATGCACCTCACGCTTTTTTACAATAATATACATTTATTTCTTATTTACACTATTCTTAATTCAAACTTATTAAAATTTATTTTCTACTTTTTAGTTGGATTCTCTATAAAAGCGTGTTTTTTTTAAACTATTATGTATTTTTAATTTTTTAGTTTTTATTTTAATTTTTTTTTTTAATTTTAAATCGAATTATTGCATTGTCATCGGTCTTTGACAGGTGTGCAAAATCTGATCGTTCAAAGTAGGGCAAAATCGAACCCAAAAGAGTCGGTTACAAACAAACATACATATTTTTTTTTCAATTGAATTATTGCATTGTCATCGGTCTTTGACAGGTGCGCAAAGTTTTAATTAAATCTGATCGTTCAAAGTAGGGCAAAATCGAACCCAAAAGAGTCGGTTACAAACAAGCAAACATACAAGTGAAGCTAATAAAAGCGTAGTAAAAACTTTTTCAAATTCCCGTACTAGCCTTGGACAAAAGTGTCTGGCTTGAGCAAGACTGGTGTCGGAGTCAACGCGGTGTTGTAGTCGCGTTACTTCATGGTTCCGGTGGCCTTTGAAACGACGGGCAGTTGGGGCTTAGAAGCTAAGTCTTTGGTTAGAGAAATAGGGTGTAGGTTGCACAGAAAGAGAGGTGACTCTCGCTCCGGAGGTTACCTGGTGCAAAAATTGACCATCGCTATCCACTCGGCACCTTTCCGCCAGGTTCGGTCCGGGACGAGTTACTTAAGTATATGACTATTGATAAGTACTGTTTAGTAAATATTGTATTATCTATTTAATTATGTAATTACATTAAATTGTAAATCTAGAAATTGGACATTACAATACCTTAATCACGCCTAAATACGCCCGAAAGTACATTTCTACAATCATTACCAGTACAGGCCTACTACTATCGAAACTAATCTACAATCAATTAACTAAATATTTGTATGTAAAAGCACCTCATAGAGAATGGTCTCATCATGGGTAACAAATGCTCAGGCTTGCTGAGTTCCAAGCTGGTGACGTCATCACCGCCGCAGTAACACTTGTGTTCCATGGTCATCTTTGCAGCTGACACTTTACAATTTGGACTTCAACTATTTGGGAGATATGAAAACTTTATGATTATTCTTTTGCAATGACATTATTTTGATACCCTCGCGTTAACTTTGCCTATGGATATGGAAATAAGATTAAAAAAACCAGGTCTTTATCTGTGAAGGAGTAGGTACATAGGGGTGTTTAATACGCCCACATTTCGCCAATAAATTTATTGGCCCAAGTAAGTATAGTACTTATAGGCATTTTCTAGATATTATAAGCTAAAACTCCAACACCCAGTTTCAATAGATGGAGCATTGTTTGTACTAACAAACTTATATTTTGTCTCGAGCTAAGACAAAATTGTTGCTTTTAGAATTTAAGTTGCTAAATATTTTGCAGAATAAGAAAATACTTCAGTGGTTTTGGTACATTAGTTGGTCAATTGAATACTCTGAAAGAACTGCTATGGATTAGACTCGGACTTAAAATCGTCAGTTTTTGTATTGTTCTTTGTTTATGAAAAATATCCTTATATAAATAAATGAAATAAATATTTTTGGACATTCTCACACATTGTAATCTAGCCCAAAGTTAGCTAATATAAGCTTGTGTTATGGGACGTAGACGACTGTTAAACATACTAATATATTTCTAAATACATACATATTATACATAGAAGATACCCAAACACCGAATCAAACATTTATGGATCACACAAATAATTTGATTCGACCCAGAATCGAGCCGGGGACCTCAGGGACGGCAGTCGCATACTCATACCACTGTACCACCAAGGCAGTCTACTTATAATCTTACTACTTATACTCGTAATCTCCGATCTTCATAGCTAGTGTCCGACCGAAACTGGTTTTTACGACCGAAACCGAAACCGAATTTCGGCAACGGTCTCAGTTTCGGCCGAAACCGAAACTCTTATACGGATCATGTTTTCAGAGAAAAATAAAGAAAATGTATTATAATCTATAAAATCTACATAAAAAGAAAGGTTCTCTGTAGGTATTCAATTAGGTTTCATCAGTAGGTACTCAATGTATTTTAAATTACTTATTTATGTTCGTGAACTATTATGGATAAGGTTTTAAATTGAAAAACAGAAATAAAATAAGTATAAGTGTTAATTTTATATGGATAACCAGGCAGGTATCTATCTATACAACGTGTTTCATATTAGTGTGGTCATATTTGACCCTCGTTACACATGCGCGTTGAATTAACTATACGCAAGGACAAAATTGCAAATACAAGTTTAGTTAAAACTTTTAAGGTGTCATGTAAATTTAATTGATTTGTTCATTTAATCGATATTTTATAAACCCTATTTTATAAGTGTTAATTTGTAAAAAAATATTATATTGGTACCTACTTAATAATTAATAAATTGAACGCGAAACTCTAAATCCTTAATATTATCACCAGTAATGCACTATACTAAATACCATGTACCTAACTAATGTTTGTTTACATATAGCATTAGCGAAAGAGTTAAATTAACCAAAAAATGTTTAGATTTTTATGGTAAACTTGATTCTACTATAATCTAGGTACTCCTTTGTTATATTAAATTACTTTTCGCGGTACTTTTATATTATATCACATGATAACTTACCGAATTCAAAACATATCACACGAAAACTCACAACAAACAAAATGCACTGCAAACAAACAGGTTACGACATGATTACGCACATGAAGTCACTTACCGCGCCGAACACCCGAGCACAGCGCGGAAACTCCCGAATGCAGTTTCGGTTTCGGTCGTAGTTTCGGCAGGTTTGCTGCCGAAACCGAAACATAACCGAAACTCGACCGAAACCAAAACCGAACCGAACATTCGGTCGGACACTATTCATACCCAATAACATAATTATTCGAGGACTACCAAATCAACATTTTTATGATATGCAAGTAAGTACCTACTTATAAATGATTTTGTAATAATTATTAAATATTTTTTAAGTGATGTGTCATTTTCATTCATTTCACTACCTCTGCTAAGTATAACACCTGAATTAAACATCAACACAGCACTAAATTTGATACAATATACTGTAGATTTAATTTACCTAACTCAACAAAATTACATTCATATACCCAGAAAGCATTCTTTTAAGTATAATGTGTGAGACATGCAATGGGTATGAGCCAATTTCATGCCAGTTAAGAAGTAATGACAATGAGACAAGACAGAGAGAGATTGAAGTACTTGACTTCACCCATATTTTCTCTAGTTCACAAATAAAAAATATTTAAAATTTACATAGAAATCACAAATCACAAAAACTTAAATGTCATCGGCAGGACACGAACCCATAGCATTTTCCTACACTGAGCTAAGATGACAGGTTGGAGTCCTGCCTTGATTGATGATGATTTGTATTTTCTATTTAAATTTAAATAAAATAGTAGAAACAAACTTTTTTCTTCAAATACAGAAATATATAAAAATAGAAGTTACCTACATAATTATCTTTTTTTAACTTTCATGAAGTCATGAGACTAATATCATATTATTATTATTGTAACGGGATTCAATAATGATATCAGAAGAGTTAAGGGAATGTACAATTTAAAATCTATAAAAGATAACCAGAGAATGGTTCTTAACCAAGTAATGCTTTTTAAAACTGTTTAGTGTTAACTGTATGTATACATTGCACCGTTAAGTATTGTGTGTACTGTTAGAATAATAATTATCTCTTCTTATAACAAGCATCATGCAAAAAAAAAAGAAAAAAAGATTCTGGAATGCACTAAAACAAGAAATTTGAAACACTTTAAACAAATACAAATTATTTTAATTAACTAAATAAGTTGTCCTTGAAATATCCAGGTTAAAATAATAAATGACATTTTGCAAACACCATATTTTGATACCTTCATTTAAAAAAACTGTTGCAATTTCTGTACTTTTAAGCAACATGCCTGATCCTGCACCTTCCCAGATTAAAAAAAACATGATTAATTGAGGTACACAGCCTACCAGCTTTCTCTAGGCACTTTTTTCGCTAAATTGCATTCCCCTTCGCCGTCGGATTCACTGCGTAGCCTTTTCCTAACATTCGTGGTGGTTTGCATCACCTTCGATTTAATAAAACATGGTATACCTTCAATTATTTAATAGGTAGGCGGTAGAAGAGTTGTGTGTGACGGATGTATTATTTTCGCGGCATCGCTGTCGTTTATAGTCAAGGTTATGTGTATCCCTCTGCATATATTCATAAAATACAATGGCAAAAATAATTCCTAGTGTACCTAAATGATCACGGTAACTGAGATAAATAACACAAGAGAATATTATACAGCAATCAACAGCTACAGGCAGAATAAAATTTCTTCGCAGTTTCGTAACTTAGATCATTGTTATCTCTTTCTCATACAATGCCCAATTAGAAAACCATCGAAACAGACTTGTTGCAACCATTTCATGTTTATTATTGTCGTGGTAGTGAAAAACATAATTTGTATTACTTACTGTAATAATGGGATTCAACGAACAACACAACCGCCGCACTGAATTCAACCGGAAAATAAATTAGAAATATGAAGACAGACAAGTGTGGATTTTGAATGCAGCTGTTGACATTGACATTTGACAGTGATATGAGTTACATGAATGCATGACCACCGGCCGGCGAGGCAAATGTTGCCAAGACATATCACCACACTAAATGAAAGATTTTTATTTACTTTAATTAGGAACTCTATTTTTGTTAACCAATACAGTCATAATTCATTCGTATGACTATTTGTTTAATTCGATTATAATTTTTTCGGTTTGGAATGGAAGATGAAGCTGACGCTAAGAGCAGCGCCATCTATGCTGAAGTGGGTACTACACAAAAAAGTAACTTCAACGTCAGGTTGTTTACTAAATAGTTTTACTCAAAGACAATAGATGGCACTTTGTCAAAATGACTTTCAGTCTCAAAATAAAATATAGACGGTATAGGCAAGCGAAGAACCCCCTGAAAAACTAAAATGACAGACCAACAAGTGAACATGTGATTTCCCCAATACAAATTTGTACTTTTTGTAAACCTTGGACCAAAAGGCGTCGATTGGTAAGAAAACAAAATTTGTGCGGTTGGACTATTAATTGTTATAAACAAATTAATTTGTTAACTGATAAAAAGTTGGTTTTTATATTGGAAAATGATTTCTAAGGGTAAAACGGGCAAAATGGAACACTTTTTACTTTGTGATTTTTTCGAAAAAATGCGTTTTAAAGAAGTTACAACCATTTTAAAGAGCAAAAATGGTCACATTCAACATTTTTATCTCGGCGAGTTTTGATCGAATTCAAAAAAATCCTGTAGCCCAACCGCACAAATTTTATATTCTTACCAATCGACGCCTTTTGGTCCAAGGTTTACAAAAAGTACACATTTGAATAGGGGAAATCACATTTTCACTGATTGGTCAGTCATTTTCATTTTTAAGCACTTTTTCGGGGGTTTGCCGCTTGTCTAGCAAACAAGAACAGAATTTCTCGACACGATAACCTTAATGACATAATCCGTCGGGCTCTTTTCACCGCCGGTATCCCAGCAGTTCGTGAACCAAATGGGCTGGCACGTGGCGATGGAAAGAGACCTGATGGAATGTCGTTATTGCCATGGAAGATTTGAAGGCCTTTAGTGTGGGACGCAACGTGGGTTAACACTCTGGCGCCTTCTCACCTTCCTAGTACAGCAGGTTGTGCCGGCGCTGCTGCTGCATCAGTGGAAAGCCTCAAACGGCGCAATTACTGAAATTTTGTAGGAGACTCCATATTTGAGCCGTTTGGGGTAGAGACGCTGGGACCTTGGGGTCCGAGCGCTCGCGGACTCTTTAAAACAATCTCAAAACTCATGATCGACTCTTCTCAAGACCAGAAGGCTGGTTACTTTTTAGCTCAAAGAATAAGCATTGCCATACAACGTGGCAATGCTGCCAGCCTTCTGGCAGCATTGCCAGTCGGCGACGAGGCGGAGTTCTTTGACGCCTGTATATAGTGTAGATTTTAATGTGTATAGTATAGTTTTTAATAAGTGTAAATCGTATTTTCATCTCTTATCATGAATATTGTTGTTAAACTAGGTAGATATGCAATGAATGAATGAATGCAGCTTCGCTTCGCTCCGCTCAATAAATTAATACAGAACAGAATTAATTATTATGCTTTGTTTCATCAACTTCAGATACCCACACCACCACACGTTCCTACATGACAGACGCGAGCGAAGCATGGCGGTACAGACTTCTACACAACACAACACCAATATCTTTAGCCCTAGCTGAACTTAATTTGACGTTGTTGTGTTACATATTATTATACTACTCGTAGGTTTGCAATGCATTCTGCTGTTGCAATAATTGAGCTGAGTTTGTCGATCCGGGTCGAACTCCTAAGCGACTGGACCGATCTTTATAAATTCAGATATATGCACTCACGGTGATGGTCACTATGACCGTGCCAAATTTCAAAAATATCGGTCCAGTCGTTTAGGAGAAGTTCGATCACGAACGAAATACACGAGTCGTCTAAGAAAGAGCTTCGGTAAACTCCGCAAGAAGAACTGAATAATTAGTTATTACCTAGATAGGTACCTAAGTAAAAATTATAAACTGACGACATTCTAGCAAACATAAAAGTGGCCGGTTAGCAGCAATAATTTTGCCATGTTACCTTGTGGGACGAGCAAAGTTGCTGGCGAAATGAGGGTGAATAAATATGCCTTTGCCTACCTTTTCGAGAATCAGGCGTTATATATACTCTTAAGATTCTATCACTAATTGACATTTTGTAATATCTATATGTATTCTTAGTTTTAAGGGATTTATCTATGGGCCGTAGAATAAGTTTATACCAACTGTAACTTTTCTATTTGTTGCCTGAAATAAATAAAAAAAAAATATATGTACAATAATTTATTGGTTTTAATGGAAATGAATAATACCTTTACTTTCCTATTTGTAAATATTTGCGGGCTTCACAAAATTCATATAGGAAGTTACGAAAAGGGGATTGCATCCGGGACTTCAGAAGGGAAAGACAATGGAATAAGAACACAGTATCCGGCGTACGTCAATAAATTACATATAATTATACCGTCTAAAGAGCCAGAGGCATTGTGCTCGTGTAGAAGATGAGAAGTGCTCTACCTTCCAGCGTCCGTGCCGGGCGGTGCTCGTAAATCTGCACCTAATGCGACCACTTGACCGCCAACTGATTTGGAGCAGAACACTTTATTGCCATCCCTTGATGTTACTTGAAGTCCATTGTACTTTAAAAAAACCGGCCAAGTGCGAGTCGCACAAACCGGCCAAGTGCGAGTCGCTTAAAGGGTTCCGTACCAAAACACCAAAAAAATTATCACGTTTGTTGTATAGAAGCCCCTGAAATATTTATTTTATTCAGTTTTAGAGTTTTCGAAACGAAAATCTCTTACACAACAGTAATGTCCGTACGTCCGTCCGTCCGTCTGTCCGTCCGTCCGTCTGTCCGTGAACAACTTTCAACTCGAGAACGGTAAGAGCTAGAGACTCAGTGTAAACGCCAATCGACTTAGCATGGTCAGACCTCTAAAATGAACTTGACCTTTGACCTCAGATCTCAAGGTCAAAACGAGGTCAAATCGAAAACTGTGATAGTTAGAGACTTAAGACCAGCTGCAATCAACTCAGCATGGTCAAAGACCTCTTTAATGAACTTGACCTTTGACCTCTGATCTCAAGGTCAAGGTCAAAACGAGATCAATTCGAGAACGGTAATAGTTAGAGACTCAAGACCAGCTGCAATCAACTCCGCATAGTCAAAGACCTCTAAAATGATGTTGAACTTCATGTCATGTGACATTTTTTAGATTTTAAATATGAAAAAACTTTCGAAAACTCTAAAATATGTGGCAAATTTTTTAGGTCACTGATTAATCAGATGATTGACAGCCGTGGACTTAGGTAGGTAGGTACCTTCAATGTCATGACTGTGATACTCCTAGCAGTTAGGACGGTCCTACGTAGGTAGGTAGGTCCTAATAGGACCTACCTACCTACGTTTATTTATATTATAATATATGTAGGTATACGTTTTATACATACATAAAATATTATGTCACAATGTAAGTCGAAAAATTCAAAAAAATCGTAACCTTTATTTTTTGGAACGTGAAAAACGAATAATGATGAAATATGATTTCCGCTAGCAATATTGTCAGGATATTTATCCCTCTGAACTTTTACTCTCAATATTCTTCTTATAATATTTTTTTATAATGTGATTCAATATTAAATAATACCAGAAACGTTATTTTATAATGGTAACAGATAGGTAAGTACCTACAATTAATATAGATACTTACAATCATAGACAAATTTTTATTGACTCAAGGGTTTTTTTTTGAAATCTGCAAGACCGCGGCCGCTCCCATGTCCATTGCTGCGGGCTTAGATCAAAAATACTATAGATATTGGATTCAGTACATATACAACGCGGAATCTTGGCACTCGAATACTATATAGGTAAATATTACACATACCATCTATAAAATAAACAAGATTGTACATTGATGGTTGACATAGAAATAATAAATAATAAAAAAGCATCAATGTACAGCGCTGATGTTGCATCCCTCGAAATTCAGCAAGCGGAATAGGAACTTGGTACGGATTCCATGCGCTAAGGTTATAAAAGGAATGTGGAGCACATTGCATATAAAACTTTTTTTTAATGAAATAAGCTGAGAAAGATAAACTTAAATTCACATTGTTTTATTCACGTATAAAATAAATTATATAGATAAAAGATTACAAAAACGCTAGTACGAAATAAAATCAACAATTATATTTTCACACACAACCTGTAACCTAAAACAAACAATACCTACGAAACTTATGAAATATTTGAAAATACTAGGTGGTATTATGAAGTCGATTTAATTTGGTTACCCATTTGGTATTAAGAATACAAAAGAATGTGCACTGATTTTTACTTGTCGAAAGTATGACACTTCATCCTCTAAAAGAGTAGTTTTTGCTATCTTTAAGCGAAAACTTTGTCATCGTGAAACGTCTTACTACCAGCGCGGTCGCAAAGCGACTGAAGCGCTAAGTCGGTCCACTAGCGATAGGGACCGAGTTGAAGTGGTGCCGTTTTTAAAGCACTGATCGGTAATCTAGGTATTTTTGATCTAAGGCTGCGGGCATCTCTGGTGAACCCAGAAGGTATTTCCAGTGGCTTGAGTCAAGGGCACCTTTTTTTTTAATTTCTCGGCTCAAACCGGGTTGCTGGGAGCCTCTGGTATGTACCAGAAGGTATTTCCAGTGGCGCCCGGCGGTGTCTGGAGTACCTACAGTAAGTAAATACGATTTAAGTTCAAGTTCCTAATATAATAAGCGTCAATTTTATTTATAGGCTCGGGCCAAACAAATATTGGCGAAATGTGGTATCTTCAGTGGGGGGCCTATAGACCCTTACCTACTTTAACTTTCTCGAAGAAAGCGAAGTACATTACTTACACGTTATTAAAGAATGCACCTTCTATCTATCCTACTTATACTCTTTCACTTAAAAACTACTGAACTGATTTTGATGAAACTTACAATAATATAGCTTAAACATCAGAATAACACATAGGCTACAATTTATAAAGATACAGCGACGAGAACAATAATCACGCGGACGAAGTCGCGAGCGACCACTAGTACTTCTATACTACGAGTACTGTTATAAAGAGGAAATATTTGTAATTTTGTGTGTATGTTTGTAATGAATAAACTCAAAAACTACTGTTCCGATTTCAAAAATTACATTCACCCTGAATAACATAGGCTATTTTTATCCCGGTAATGAGTTCCCACGGGAACCGGGAACGAGTAAACTAAATCACGCGGGCGGAGCTGCGGCGATCAGCTAGTTATTAATACAAAGATATTAAATTATACCGCCTTTGTACTTACTAAATTAATTAAATAAATTCTTCTCAGCATTATGCATAATGTCACCTGCGGCCGTCTCCTGGCCCCTATAGAGCCACTCTGTCTTGTTAACATTGACGTGCAATTATGTCCAATCTAGACTCGTGTTCGCCTGCACCTACATTTAGAATTTATATTATATAGGTATTAGGAACGGTTATGTACGTACCTCTATTCTCTGTATTTCTATTGAGATTAAATTATATTTTTCAAATAGGGAGGTAGGTAATTTTATAAACTTAAGACGGGTCTTTTACGCGATTATTGAGATATATTAGTACACATACCTCTTTATTACTGTACACGGTGGGTAATTTTGTCGGATTGTAGCTTTATTTCAGGTGTAATTTTAGGTGTAATGTTGTTTTTTTAATAAGTTTTTCTAAAATACAGGAAACTAGAGTAAGTCTACAATTATATGAAGGTTCTGTAAAATTGGTGATGTATAATGACTGACTGACTGACATGATTACTTAACAAAGCGTAACGACAGCATACTAACTTTATCACTTTTGAACACAGCCGTCAAAATACAAACAGTCTTTAGTGCTTTTGGCTTAAAGCATTCTGTATATGACTGTACTATAAACGCGCGCACAAGTTGATGACAAGAAAAGTGCTAACTGGCGGGTGCGCCAGTTTCTCACCTGCGAGTTGACGAATGAGCCAAATAAATTAAATAAAAAAAAATATGGCTCAGACATCTATCTGTTGAATATGGTTACTGATTAATTTTGTGTTTTACCTACCTTATTGTACCCGGTAACGTTAAGAAGCTTGCCCCCTGTTTCGTAGGACCAACAAAACTATTGTTTCTATGTGGGTTTGGGTTTAAAGATCTTTATTATCAAGCAAGATATTCGTCACTTATGTGATAACTTAGTATTAAAAACATTCATCTGTCCGTCGTCACTAGACAAGTAGCTAGGTACACAATATAAGTGTAGGTAGTGCTCAATAATTATTCAGTAACATTAGGTAGGTAGGTAGGTAAACAATTTTGACAAAACACGTAAGAACGGCAATTTTGAGTATATACAATAGCAACCAGAGACAACTTCATCACAAAACAAAACTCAAATAAAACACCCAATACTCCAAATAATACTCCAAAATACCTCTAGTAGGTATGTATACCAACAAAGGTAATGGCAAGATGTGGATGCGCAATGCACCACTGGCCACCCCCTCAGACATACAGGCGTGATTATAATAATTGTGTTTAATGTGTTTGTACGTAGGTACGTATGTATGTATGGTAAAGGAATCTTTCATAAATTATTATTAAGTAAGTAGATGGGTACTAATTATCTTCCAGAATATATCTAATTAATAGTTTTTTAAAAGTATATAATGATTCCGCGTTTTTTATTGTAGCTGGCAGCTCATTGTACATACGGGCACCCTCCGTTGTGATCATAGTTTTGCCGTAATTCGTGCGGTGTCTAGGTATAATGAGATAGCTCGCTCGTCGCGTTCGCCGGCCGAGTACTTGTTTACGTTTGGCGTACGTTATGCTAGTATGGATATTCCCCTGCAAAGATTTACGGAAAAAAACACAAATATTAAATTGATATAAATTTTTGATGTTCATTAATTTTGTTTCCCGATACACTCGTCTTGTAGGCGTTAGGAAATCATACCCAAAAATTAGTTTAATGGTTTTATTTTGTTGTCGTTGCAATGCAGCCAATCTAGTATTAGTAGCAGACCCCCAAATTTCAATTAAGTATAGCAAGTGCGGTTTTACGAGAGAGTTATAAATTGTAAACCTTAAGTTATTAGGAATGCATCGAACAATATTGCAGAGTGACCCGCGAAGTGCTACTAATTTATTTTTTATGCTTTCAATGTGTTTCAATGTTGGGTGCAAAGGGGCTCTACCAACATCTATAGGGCCCCAGCGACCTCACCTGCTAGTGGCGCACCTGCTGATAAACGGACGAGGCTCGTTAATTTACGGTACCTATGGAGTGGCTTCGGCCCCTACGTGGGTACCAGGTGGTACAACAGTGTTGGTCCGGGGGGGTACCACCGTGCAGCTGTGCTAAAGCCCCCCAAGTAACCCAGCCCAGGCTGGGTTGCGTTAGGGGTTCAGCAGCTGCACCGCCGGGCCCGGGGCGATGTATGGTGCAGCAGGCATGGGACCAGTGGGGGCGAAACGGAGTCTAGTGTGGGTGGTGTGGGTCGATTCGCCGGCCAGGGAGACCCTTAGCAACGGCGTTGCCGCGGCCGCCCGCAATACAGTCATGGGCCCGCCTGGGGCCAACCACCCCAGGAGGCTGCCCCACATGTTGCGCATAATCCTGATGTGGGATCGCCGCTCCGGGTGGTAACCGGTGTGGGGTAGCGGCGGCCTTGCATCAGGGGGGTTTGGGAGCCCTTCCGTCCGGCGGGTCGGCTCCGACCTAACCACACGGTTCTAGACAAAGCTAGCCCCTGCGCTTTGTCACTTACTGCTGCACCAAATGTCGCCCTGTCTTCACGCTTCTTCTTCAAAATCTACAATGGCAGTGCAACAAAAAAGAAATAAACGTTACACAGCGGCCCTAGGAAACCCCACAACTTCACATTTCGAGGTGGAGTTCACTAACGTCCGTGGACTCCATGCGAACCTCGATACCGTCCACCACCACCTTGAGACGGCACGGCCCGCTGTGATGTTCCTCACGGAGACACAAATACGCCGCCCTGACGACACGTCTTACCTGTGTTACCCCGGCTATGTCATCGAGGAACAATTTCGAGACAAAGCCGGGGTGTGCGTGTTCGTTAGGGCGGATGTTTGCTGCCGCCGGTTGCGCTGCCTAGAGAACCCCTCCAATTCCGTCCTTTGGCTGCACGTAGACCATGGCTCTATGAGCCAGATCTACGTGTGCGTCTACCGATCCCACACAGGGGATTTTGAGACAACAAAGCTCTTCCAGTACCTCAGCGAGACGGCTGATGAAGCGCAGGTGCGGTTCCCGAACGCTGACCTAGTGTTTCTGGGGGACTTCAATGGCCATCACATTGAATGGCTGGGGTCCCTCAAGACTGATCATGCGGGTAGAGCCGCCCATGCGTTCGCTCTCTCCCACGGTCTGACCCAGATGGTATGCGGGATCACCCGGATACCAGACAGGTCAGATCACGCGCCCGCTCTGCTGGATCTACTGCTGACGAGTCGCCCAGCCCAGTACAGTGTTTCGGTAGGAGCCCCACTGGGTAGTTCCGACCACTGTGTTGTTCACGCTGGCATGAAGGTGTCACCTCCTGCACGTCCTGTGCAAACGTCACGACGACTATGGCACTACTCGTCAGCGGATTGGGACGGTCTACGCGATTATTTTGCGTCCGTCGCCTGGAGCCAGCGCTGCTTTGTAGGAAAGGCTCCTTCGGATAGTGCTTCTGCTATTGCTGGCGAGATCAGTTTAGGGATGGATTATTACATCCCTTTCACTGATGTCGCCAGTATCCGCAGAGCCCGTCCCTGGTTCGGGCGAGATTGTGCCAAAGCTGTTCGACAAAAACAGTCGGCATATCGCGCCTGGATCAGGGCCCGGGCTGTGCGCGACCCAAACGTGGGCCACCTCAAAGCAGCGTACAACCGGGCCACAAAGTCGAGTAAGAGGGCCTTTAAGAGAGCGGATGCCCAGCGCGTCGCGCGGCTTGGTCAGGAGCTCACTTCCCATCCCACGGGCAGCCGTGGATTCTGGCAACTGGCCAAAGCCGTGCAATCTAACTTTTGTCAGCCCTCGCTGCCACCGCTGCGTTACCCAGATGGAACACTGGCTCACGAAGCCCAAGAGAAAGCGGATATGCTCGCAGACCTCTTTGCGGCTAATTCCCGGGTCGACGACCGTGGCCTGCAGCCCCCCGCCATCGCCAACTGTGGCCACACAATGCCTGATATTGTTATCAGGCAATGTGATGTACGGGCAGTGCTGCGGTCACTCGACACGCGGAAAGCCAGTGGCCCTGACGGCATTCCGGCGGTGGTGCTACGAAAATGTGCAGCTGAGTTGTCTCCAGTATTAACGCGTCTGTACCGCCTGTCATACTCTTCAGGGCTCGTGCCGGAGGTCTGGAAGGAGGCGAACGTACAACCGATCCCCAAGAAAGGGGATCGGTCTGATCCAGGCAACTATCGACCCATAGCTGTCACCTCAGTCATTTGCAAGGTGCTTGAGCTCCTTATAAATAAGCAGCTCATGCAATTCCTAGAGGATCACTCGCTAATCAATGATCGACAATACGGCTTCAGGCCAAAGCGATCAACGGGTGATCTTCTGGCATTCGTAACGCATGTCTGGGGTGGGGCTATGGAAAGGCACGGCGAGTCCTTGGCTATTAGCCTGGACATCGCCAAAGCCTTCGATAGGGTCTGGCATGCTTCGCTCCTTTCCAAGCTTCCGGCATATGGTCTACCTCCTCAACTGTGCAGCTGGATTGCCAGCTTTTTAAACGAGCGCCGAGTGCGGGTCCTCTGCGATGGCCAGGCTTCTCGCTTCTTGCAAGTGAATGCCGGGGTACCGCAGGGGTCCGTACTATCACCAACTCTCTTTCTTCTGCATATCAATGATATGCTATCCCTCGGGAACATTCATTGCTATGCAGATGACAGCACACTGCACGGGAGTTACTCGGTTCGTCCGACGGCGGGGCGATCTGAGATTGAGGAGGAGAGACGACGACTCGTGGCTGATCTCGACCGTAACCTCGACAGTATCTCTCAATGGGGTACCGAGAACCTGGTCGAGTTCAATGCCCGCAAAACACAGGCGTGTGCATTTACTGCGAAGAAATCCCCTTTCCTTCCCCTACCCTCTCTTCAGAATGCATTATTACCAATGAAGGACAACCTTGATATCCTTGGCATAGACGTTCGTCGAGAGCTCAATAATAAAAACTACATCGAAAGATGTATAGGGCTAGCTTCGCGGAAACTAGGAATACTGAATAAGGTAAAGAGATTCTTTACACCGGACCAGAGGTGTCTGCTGTACAAGACGCAGATTAGACCCTGCGTCGAATACTGCTCTCACCTCTGGGACGGCTCCGCGAAGTATCTGCTGGACGCTCTCGACGCTATGCAGCGACGGGCTATCCGTATTATTGGTTGTCCGGAGGTAACGGGAAGCCTTGAGCCGCTAGCTCAGCGCCGAACAATAGCTTCCTTGGCCGCATTCTACCGTATTTACCACGGCGAGTGTTCTGAAGAGCTCTTCAATCTGATCCCACCCTCTTCCTTCCGATCCCGAACGACTCGTGCCGGGCAGAGATGCCACCCCCACACAGTGGATAGCATGTTCGCGAGAACCGAACGTTTTAAACGTTCGTTTCTCTGCCGAACGATAGTGGCCTGGAACGCCCTGCCTGTGCACGTGTTTCCTCCCACATATAATCCTGGGTTCTTTAAGCGGAGCGTGAAGAGGCACATCAGTAGGTCGTCAAGTTGAGGGCCACTCTCAATAGTAATGTGTGCTGTGAGAGTGGCCCACAATCGCTAGACGTCGTCACGACTTACCACCAGGCGGGCGGCGTCAATTTGGCGAACCCAATATAAAAAACAAAAAAAAAAAAAAAAAAAAGTGACTATTCCAAGTTAGTTGGCTATCCAAGTACAGACCAAGATACTTTTCGCGTGATTTTTCTTGAATAGGTACATCATCCATTATTAAGGGGGAAATACAGAGGGATTGGTTTATTTTAGCCTTAAATATGATATAAGAAGTCTTGGTAATGTTAATAGTTAACAAATTTTACTGAAGCCAAACATACAGGGTGTTAAGGTCTTCTTGGGCTTGTGAAATCAAATCGTGTATTGATGGTCCAAAATAGAACAGACACGTATCATCTGCATATAGAGTAATGTGGCCATGCAATTTTAAGTCGTGTATGTTATTAATATAGGTCACAAAAAGCAAAGGACCCAATATTGAACCCTGCGGAATGCCACAAGATATAGGTAATTGAGTACTTTTACTGTTATCGCCTATTTTAACTATTTGTGACCTACGTGTTAGATACGACCTCAGAATTTTAATTGCAGTGCCTGTGATACCTATCGCTTCTAACTTTTTTAAGAGTAGTGAGTGACTTATAGTATCGAACGCCTTTTTTAAATCCACAAAAACACCTAATGCTACATTTTTTTGGTCAATGTTTTGTTTTATCTTGGTAACCAAATCTACAGTTGCTGTTATAATATTACTTTTGGGCCTAAACCCATATTGTCGTTCCGAGATGTAGTTAATGGAGTCTAGATATCTTTCTAATCTGGTATGTAGAACCTTTTCCAAGACCTTTGACAGGACCGGCAGTACAGAAATCGGTCGATAGTTTCCCGGGTCTGTTTTTGATCCAGACTTATGTATAGGAGTAACTTTTGCTATTTTTAGAGTATCCGGAAATCGGCCTTCCTCCAAGAGTTTATTGAAACAATAAGTTAACCTACTACATATCAAATTCTTGATGCATTTGATTGTTTTAGTGCTAATACCGTCTATTCCTACACTACAGTTGGGTGAGAGTTTACTAATAATTTTTGATATTTCTATCTCTGTGCATGGGTCAAAATTAGATATTATTGAATGGGTTAATTCGGGTAAAGCACGTGTATGTATCAGCGCAATGTGGGTGTGTATTGCACCTCTGCCTAGGCACTCTTTTGGGGATATATATGTGTACCTATGTTTGAATTGATAACAGAAGGCGTCCATTAAAGTCTTTGAGACATACAATATCTCTTCTAACAGATAATTCGGCCGCTTAGATGTCGTATACGGCGACAGCGTATACGACGACCGCGTTGGTCTATGGCTTAGATAGATAAAGTCCCGTCATTCCCGTAAACAAATCGGCCAAGCACGTGTCGGACTCGTTAACCGAGGGTTCCGAAACTTAAAAATGTATGCTTTTCGCAATTTTTCTTTTATCTGTGCTACGATGTTACATCGTACGACAGTACGGTATATCGTAACATGATACGATTCTGGAATGCAATGTGTCGCATCACTAAATGGTAAGTTCTAGAACCGTGTCTAGTCTAGGACCGTGGGAAAGTTCATTGTTTGGCCAGTTTAATGGGTAAACTGGCCAAACAATGAACTTTCCCACGGTCCGATGACTCAGCGTGCATGAGATGACACAATTTTGCCCGTCAGCCAATAGGAAACGAGGATGAGTCGTAGATCGAGGGACATCACTAGATGAGTCGACCGCTAGAAGTGGTAGGGTACCTCTGGCCCCGCACCGCACACTACCCGGGGTCATTTTAAAAGCGTGAACACAAGATGGTCACGCCATATCCACTACATGTACACCGTGTAAAACCACAGCTGACGAAATAATAACCGTCGTGTAATTTTGAAATGAATTTCGTAAATTAAAGTTATAATAGTAATCTCGATCTTTTTTTTTTTTTTTCTAGCATTGAGAATGAGAATGAGAATGAGATGAGAACCAACCCAAGGAACAAGCGGGGTTCAGAAGTGATTTTTCCACCATAGACCACATATTTGTTGTGAAACAAGTCTTCGAAAAGAGCAAAGAATATAAAATTCCCTTTTACTGCTGTTTTGTCGACTATAACAAGGCTTTTGACTCCCTAGAACATGAACGCATATGGATATCTCTCAAGAATCAGGGAGTCGATAATAAATATATAAGAATAATACGAAACATATACAGAACAAGTACAACTAGAGTCAAATTAGAAAGAGAAGGAGAGGATATTAAAATAGAAAGAGGAGTACGACAGGGAGATCCTTTATCACCAAAACTATTCTCAGCCGTTCTTGAAGACATCTTCCGACATCTTGACTGGGACAGCTTTGGTCTTAATATAAATGGAGAGAAATTAACTCACTTGAGACTTGCCGACGACCTAATTATATTCGCATCAACAAAAGAAGAACTCCAACAAATGCTTAACCAGCTGAACTACGAAAGCCGAAAAGCAGGACTTACCATGAACACCGAGAAAACCAAAATGATGACAAACGACACACAAGTACCAATAAACATAAACAACAATAATATCGAATACGTAAATGAGTACACTTATCTAGGTCAAATAATATCGCCAACAGACTTAATGTCAAAAGAACTAGAAGTAAGGACAGCTAATGCGTGGAAAAGATATTGGTCGTTTAGGGAGATTATGAAAAACAAAGAAATGAACATGTACTTTAAGAGAAAACTGTACAATACTTGTATTCTCCCAGTTCTAACATACGGGTGCCAGACCTGGGCCCTAACTAAAGCTCATGCCAAAAAGTTAGAAGTCTGTCAATCTGCCATGGAAAGAAGTATGCTCGGCAAAAGGAAATTAGACAAAATTAGAAACGAAACACTAAGAAGACGAACAAAAATAGAAAATGTTACACTCAAAGTAAATACACTAAAATGGAGATGGACAGGACATACAATAAGAGGAAAAGAGAAATGGAGCAAAATTTTGATGAATTGGTTCCCGAAATACAACAAAAGAAAGAGGGGGAGACAGTTTAAAAGATGGGAGGATGAGATAAAGTATACTGCAGGGAAAACATGGACAAGGACAGCGAGAGATACGGAAGATTGGAAGAGGTTGGAGGAGGCCTTTGCCAAAAAAGGGCAAACAGATAGTGTCGATGTCGTAGTGTGAAATATAAAAATTCTTAAAAATATATCTGTAATAAAAGGCTTAAAACAAATAAATAAAAAGTAATCTCGATCAGCTCGGTGAAGAATCAAAAGTGAAACAGCAACCAAAAGCTATGTATATAAACCAGTGTTCCCGCATAACCGGGGTAAGTGCTTGTATAAATACCCTGTAGGTTTTGATTCCCTTGCGAGTGTCGAAAATTTGCAGCAAAAACGGCTGATGCGTTGGCTTATACTTAAGTGTGAAATTAAGTTTCAAGGGAGAGAAGACCTGCGTATTTGAAATGAATTTCAGCTTGATACCCTTACGAGTTCCTGAAAAAAGGGTCTTGACCGACAGACAGAAGGAAAACAAAGTGATCCTATAATATAAGGGTTTCGTGTTTTCCTTTTGAGTTACGAAACCCTAAAAATATAGTGTACTTAATCTTAACACTACGGATGAAAGCGTGTATGAACGTCTTGTATTCAACTTTGAAATCACTATACACAAAGTTTCACAAGCCTGAAGGCTTTATCCCCACACCTTCACATAACATTGAGAAATTACCGCCTATTTTATACTGAAATCGATAACGAACACAAACTTTGTAAGGGATAGAGGTACGAAATACAATAGCACTTCAACACACCAGCTTTAATCTAAGCCTTACTAAACTTGAAGGTCGACCCGTATTTGGATGTTGTCTGAAAGGTCAAGGACCCTTATTTATTTTTTTATTTATGTACACAAAGTATTATAAACTTTATGGTGCTCGCAGCTCTACCCGTAACGCTTATAATGAAGATACATTTTTACAATTTTGTTGAAACAGCACCTAACCACAGACTGTATGTATAGTAGTACATACAGGTGCCTTTTTTAATACGCTTTTATTAGCTTTACCTGTATGTATGTATGTTTGTAATCGACTCTTTTGGGTTCGATTTTTCCCTACTTTGAACGATCAGATTTAAAAATTCAAACTTTGCACATCTGTCAAAGACCGACGACAATGCAATAGTTCGATTGAAAATTAAAAAAAAAATGTATGTTTGTTTGTAACCCACTCTTTTGGGTTCGATTTTGCCCTACTTTGAACGATCAGATTTTGCACACCTGTCAAAGACCGATGACAATGCAATAATTCGGTTGCAAATGAAAAAAAAAATGAAAAAACAAAAAAAAAAATAGTTTAAAAAAACACGCTTTTATGAAAATCCAACTAGAAAGTAGGAAAAAAAATTTAATAAGTTTGAATTAAGAATAGTGTAAATAAGAAATAAATCTATATTATTGTAAAAAAAGCGTGAGGTGCATAGTGTCAGTAGTTATAAATATTTTATTGACAGATGTGAGTAGAAGAATAAGTAGAATTATCATTTTGATAATATCTTAAAATGCACTTCACGCTTTTTTTACAATAATATACATTTATTTCTTATTTGCACTATTCTTAATTCAAACTCATTAAAATTTATTTTCTAGTTTTTAGTTGGATTCTCTATAAAAGCGTGTTTTTTTAGTTTTATAAACTATTTTTTTTAAATTGCTCTCACGTCCGTTGCCGGGCGTCTCTTGCTCGCACGCAGAAGGTATTTCCAGTGGCGCCCGGACGCCTGTGTGGCCTCTTCGAGGTTTGGTCGGGATGAGAATCCCGCGTCGTTGGAGTAGGGTAGGGTGTTATCCCGCGTCGGTGAGTGAATCTGCCTGCCTTCTAGTCTACTTCTGTAAGGACGGCGGGTCAGTACAAGTACCTGACTTAACTATATGTTATCCTGAGCACAGATTTAAGAAAACTAGAGGTATACGCCCTGAGCCATTTATCCTTATTTTGCCTCAAGCATACTGACCGACGCGACGTCAGACCTAAGCCAGATTCTACTGCGGGGCGGGTTTCATTTATTTGACGGCAGGTATCTTGAGCCCACAATCAGGATGCAACAAAAACAACATGGAACTAATTTTGTCAGCTATTATCAGTTCTATTAGTGTAATCTCGAGTAGGGCTGTTACCGGTTCGTGTTAGAGCGCACGCTATACACGCATACATTCGTTTTACGACCCTTCAACAGCAATAACACTGTCTTGCTAGCTATAAAATCAAAGGAGGTTCCCCTCAACCATATTTTGTTTCCTTCGTCTGCGCCACGACACTGTGTCATCGAAATGAATTTACATCAGTGCACATAGCGGGTCTCCTAGATGCGTTCTACTGGAGTACTGAATTTGTCAACTCTGACTAATGAATGCCTGAATATATGGGGTTTGGTTACTTACTGGGTGTTTGGCACTCTTAGTGAAAATATCAACAGAATTCTTAAACAGAGATCTGTCGTGACTCGTGGTACTTGATAGATAGTAAGTTAAATTGGCAACGGAAAATGTGAAAAGTAATAAATATTTATTTTTTCCACCTCAAAAAAATTATTTTATATTTATTTAATATTTATTTATTTTCACCAATAAATTCCGAAACTTTATGAAACGAATATCATAAATTGTATGAATGCTGTACAATACACCGTCAAAATACCACCGTGAAAGTCGGTGTATATATGCACAGATGAAACGAAACACCTTCATAGCTAGTTCACCAGCAAAGTTTCTAAAGATAGATACTTGAAGATGCGAAGCGACAATGTCTTGGCTACTCCAACTACAAGTTTCCCAGAACATTTGCATCTGTTTTATCAATCTGTGCTACTTCAATTATTGTTGGCTCGCCAACTGAATTCAAAACAGCCTCTGTTTACTCCCTCCTCGTAGTTCTGCTCTCTTTATTTTATTTATTTACCAGCAGATGTTCCATTGTTTAGTTTGCAGTTTCCTTTCGATGGTACGCAACGCAAATAGTTAGACATCCTGTGATCCAAGATATTTAGTTAGTTAGGTACTTATTTTATGATATACGACGCTTCGTTTTTAGGGTTCCGTACTCTAGCCAAGCCATCCCATTTTACCCTTGGGTAGAGTAAAATGGGATGGGTTAGGGTAAAATGGGACCTCTATTAGGCTGTATGTCATAAACCGTGATAGTTAGAAAGTTGAAAATTTTCACAGAATGATTATTTCTGTTGCCGTCATAATAACAATTAAGTACTTTTACAGATTACTATTAACAGAATTTAATAATTTTTAAAGGTACCTTTACGCGGAATTCCGACTCACCCTTGGCTGTTTTTTTTTCTTATATATAAATGAATTGTTAAAAAAACTACAGTGAGTTCTAGACTAAGAACCGAGACTAATCCTAACTGCACGAATGCTTCTTCCTAACGGGGACATGTAGACAATTTTAGGGACAACGTTTACCGTCAACTTAGTACTTAAGTCTTTAGAGCTAAAACAATTCACAAAGAATGCCGACCGAGAACCGTCCTCGGCAAAGTTCGAAATTATGTCTAACTTTCTTCATATGCCTTTCACAGCCGTTTCGCAGTTATAGCGAGAGAAATAGAAGACACAAGCGGCTGGAGGATTGCACAATACTTTTTTATTAGGTAATATTTTCTAAAGTAACAACTATTCGTTGACTAAAGTAGGATCCACACGTTTAATAGTTTTCGTAGAATAGTTTTCGTGTTTCGGATTCTCATAGGAACCTAATTTATCGATCGATACCATTCGTTCAATGTGGCAATGTAGCCAGGGTTCTGGGAATATTTTTACTATATTTCCGATAATCTTTAATATCTTTATGATTAAAACCATTAAAAACAGTGCTCAACAGTGCAAACAGTTTACCAACCAGGTAGTATTTATTAGCATTGAGGTATAATACTCGGCTATAACTTGCCCCACAGATGTACAAACTGTTGTTCTCAATGTGCCTGTTTTATAACATATTCTTCTGGTAAATACTTAAATAACAAATATTAGAACAAAACTCTACCCACTAACAGTACCCTGGGATCGCAGCCACCACCACTTTCACAAGAATTCCCTAAGAAATCCTGATAGCAATATTTCAAAGACATCAGTTCAAACTTCAAGTACCCCCCTACTTACTAACTTTAAAAGCTATCAGCTCCAAGTTCAGGTAGTTATAGTTAGTATCGGAGTTCGTACTTAGTTTTAACTCGATCTAAGTTACGTCATCAGTATCTACTGCATACATTATAGAGTTGTCTGCATCAATAAGTTTAGTTGCGAGTTTTTAAATGTATAAAGTTTCTTTACGGAGGCCGAAAAATGTTTGTGTGATGAAGTAGGAGAAATAAAATTGGTACCTTCTTACTAAATCCTACAGAGACCATCCAGCGCTAATGCTTTGGCCACATTGACGTCAGAGGGTTCGCGTCGCGTTTATGCGCCAAAACGTCTTCTTCAGGCATATAATAATATCCCACTAATGAAGCCATATCATAATAAATACAGCGCGTTTCTGTAAGGATGTGTTGTAGAGATTTATCTGAAATTTAGCACAACATAGAGTACCATTTCCTAAATTGACATATTATGTTACTTTTTATCCAAGTACTTACGTGGGCTTTTGAATATGCTTTTGAACTATACCACAGTCTCATTCTAAAAACGAACGCCAGTACTTGGGAAATAGAAATACCATTCACGATAGGCTATAAAACCGAAAATTCTTAGCACTGCTGAGAAGCAGGACCTAGTCGTATGTCACCGAGCCAATCTAGACATAGTAGTCGTGACTTTAGTCATCAAACTGAAGTATTTTTCCTTTTCAACACCGCCGGATTAGCCTTGAGTGCCGCAGGCGTTAAGTTTATACTACGCTAGACTACTGTCCAATGCAAGTCGTAAAGGCGAATAAAGAAAGGTCGTAAAATACATAGTAGTCTTTTACAATGGAGTTGCGGTTCATTTGTTCACGTTTGAATTTACCTTCCTCAAAATCTAGCTACAGTAAACACATATTATAGTGATAAGGGGCCTTATTATCAACATCGCTAGGGCCCAAGTCTAGTAACATTAATTATACTAGTGGTTCTGTGAACCGTAGACTTCGGGAGCTTTGTTTAGAAAATTTATTTTTAAATTTTCTTTATTACTCTTTAATTTTTCATCCAATCATCAATCATTCATTGTAAGCAAGGAGTGTGTGTGTAAAGTTTCATGAAAATCGGTCGATAAATACGGCCGCAAACATGATCTGACAGAACCCGTAGATGTAGAGGTACAGACGAAAGAAATTCTCCCCAGTCTGCAAGTTGAAACGGAGACTTCGGTCGCTTCGCTCCCTCAGTCAATAATTGTTGCTTCATTACGAATAAATTCCTGATTCAATTGGGTTATAGGTACAGAAAATTATATTTTGGAAAAAATCTTCAGATTCTTTTCAAACCAGAAATAGGTTTCTGTCTTACTTAGTTTTAATTAAAAAAAAATAAGCTAAATGATTTATCCTCGTCTTACTCTTTTGTCAACTCACAAAGGGCTAGATTTCAGGGTTATCTCACGCCTGGCCACAATTCTCTTTCATTGAGAAAACTTTGTTAGTCAGGAGTTATAGAGGATTTTATGGGTGATTACGGATTCTACAGAACCTTATTCTGTGCGTGGCCTGACACGCACTTGGACGGTTTTTTTGCGATAACGCCTTTCCCTGTGGGGAACAGACACAAAAAAATATTCCGAGGACATTAGCTATTAAAAAATAATTGCAAACGCATCATCTGCCCTAGCCTCGCCTAGTACGATACTCGTATTATCTATCGTGGTTCGTTGGTTATGGAAATTCGCGGCGTCTCAGCTAAAAGTGCATCGCGGAGTCTTATTTTCTGCCCCGGCACATCTTAATCTCACGCCGAGTGCACAATTCCAACTATTTAGATTTAAGTGCTTTCTGCAATCACATTGTCTGCTTCAATTATGTACAACACGGTCTGGAATTGTAGTGGACATCTCTGCAATACAATACATACCTAATATAGACGCTTGCGACTTCTTTTATTCTTCACTCGTAAAAATCTAACATTATTTGCAAGAGAGAGAATAAGTAACTTTAACAGTTTGGCAGTGGACTCACGAAGATTACATGATACATGATAACATGTGGAAGATTACAATAATAATTAGGTGTATATTGATATTATTGGTCGTTGCGTGGTTTTATACTTACCACAGTATTCTTTTATAAATTCAAAAGAATTTCTCAATTGAAATCAGTTGTTCCAAGACGTTAGATGTAGAGGTAAGAGTTAAGTAATGTTCAGTAAATAAATTAGGGTTTGCTGGATACTGCATAATATTGATCCCAGGGTCCTAACAAATCACTACCGCCACTACCGGTGTATGGCTCCATTAAAAATGACATAAGAACTATTCGTACTCGTGTGCGTTCGGTATACAGTGTGTCCCAAAACTCAACGATAATCTGGGACCAGATGAAAGGCCAAGTTACACCAGTTCTAGGAAAAAAAAAAAATCCATATCACTTAGTTCAGCGATAATAGACATTTTTTAAAAAAAGTTGACATTCGACACACTTGGTCGCATTTTGAAGTCCTGTGATCACAAATGTCCCAATTTCGCTGTGATTTTTTTAATTTCGTAATCTTCATTAACGATGCTATTAATCGCAACTACAAATTAATGCAGAAAACATTGTTAATTTAATAAAATAAGTTAAGTTTTAGTGAGTCATGGTTCACAAAAATATTGTTAGATAACTTTGACACTTCATTTTGAAAAAAAAATTTAGCACATTACCCTTGGCAAGTTATTTCAGAAAATGGCGCATTTAATCAAGATTTCAAAATGGTGCAACACTAGCCACTTTTCTTGCTATTAAAAATTTTATTTCTTATTTTTTGCAAATTGAGCTCCTTTCAAAAATAATAATTGATACATTATGAAATGACTCACTTGTACAGATGTTCCACAATTTTATATTACAATATTATCAAAAAAATTGTGGAATATCTGTACAAGTGAGTCATTTCATAATGTATTACTATATGTTCCACCAAGTGCCGACAATCAAAAGCATAAATTAAATAATTGATACTTTTTTGTATTAACAGATCGGGGTCTCGAGTGTGTGTGATGAACAAAAGTGATAGAATGAAATAGTTGGCGATGCTGACAGTCTGTCAAGAATATCCTGACAGATGGATTGGACGCAGTGGTTCAATTTTATGGCCTCCTCGTTCCCCCGATCAAAATCCAGTTGATTTTTTTTACTGGGGATGCATAACAGAAAAAGTCTATTCGAAACCAATACAAAATCTATCAGAACTTCGCCAGAAAATTGATGCAGCGTCAGAAGAAATAAATGAAAGGAGTTTTGCACTACTGGTGAAAAGGTCTTTTGTAAGGCGTTGCAGAGCCTGTATTCGTGCCGGAGGCGAACAATTCGAACATTTACTTTAGTTTAAGGAGAACCGCAGAGACCACAGAGGTGGTCAAAGTCCGCCAGGCGCCACTGGAAATACGTTCTGCTTGTAACCAGAGACGCTCGGCTACAGACGTTAGAGCGGGAATTTTAATAAAAATTTAGAATATTATCGCTGAAGTGAGTGATATGGATTTTTATTTTTATTTTTCCTAGAACTGGTGTAACTTGGCCTTTCATCCGGTCCCAGATTATAGTTGAGTTTTGGGACACGCTGTATATGGAATAGTCACAAACAATAAACAGAGGGTCGACTTCCGCCGGTTTCCGCTTCCGGCCGACCACCGGTGTCGACCTCAGTGAACGTAGACTGTATGAAATATTTAGTTTTAGTTGCAATTACAAGTAAAACAAGATTTAAAAAAAAATATTTTAAAGTTAAATAAATAAATATGTTAGGACAATTCACACAACGCCATCTAGTCTCAAACTAAGCAGAGCTTGTGAAATGAGTACTAGATAAACCGATACTAGGTCGCCGCAGTCGCGAAACGTACCGTTACGCTGCAGCATATATTTGAGCGAAGCGAGTTTAAATTCAAAATTCTGGCATTGTAATAACCTGGGTAATTCTGTAAGCTATTGATGAGTGCAAGAAAATTCGAAATCGGCCGAGTATTCGCCGAGAAACAATTAAACCCAAATCGTTTGAAAAATAATTTGAGTCACCCGTTGAGAGTCACACCTCAATAAATACTTATCTACATTATTTTTTGTAAATACATACATATTATACATAGGAACCATCCAGACTTCGGTACAAACGTATCTGTCTTCACACAAAGTTTGTCCCGACCGGGAATCGAACCCGAAACTCCGGTGTCGAAAGCCAATGCACTACCGACCACGCCACCGAAGCAGTCAAAGCAAGATGTGGAGTAATGTTTCACCGGGTAGTTACCATCATCTTACTTGCAACCGTTGCATCGTCAAATTTGCATTACCGGATGCCCTGGTAAGCCCCTGGAAGGATACCCTCAAGGATCCGGCAAATTAGCTTGTTCTGTTTTTAGCACTGTATGTAAGAGATATAGCACCAGGCAACGGCAATAGGCTTGCCTTGCTGGAGCAACAAAACTACTGGAAAATGTGGGTGTGTGATAGACCACTGCCTATCCCCTCAGGTATGCGCGTGTATATTGTGTGTGTGTGCGTTAAGTGAACTTCTGAGCATCACTTCTCTTTCTTTAACTACTTACCTATATCACCTATCAGATGGACGTGCGACTTAGTAAATGCCATAGAAACAATGGTAAGTAAAAATTTTTTTAAGAAAAAACTTTTTAGCATTAATTAATAGCATTAATTTTTCGCAGAATCAAAAGGACAACAAAACGTCGACAATTGTTTCGCCTCTAAACGAGGCATTATCAAGACTGTCTCAGAGAGAACAGCAAAATTCGTGGTTGGAACGTGTTTGCTTATAAGTAAACGCGTGCAAATTTCATTATCGCGATGTAGGATTCTTTACAATAACCAATGTGGGTAGAAACCTCAGATCATGCTAACTAAGTTCCAAAAATAGGTATTCACCAATACTTGACCTTATCTGTTTGATTTAATTACTGTCTCTTGATAAGTTGCATAGAAAACCCAAACAACACATACAAACCAACAACAGTTAATGTGTCTGTCTGTTCGCAAACAGATTAAGTAAGGGAGATGTGTGAAAATCTATTTGTTCATTGAGTAAGGTGTCCGCATCTCTTCTAACTATTTCTAGCCTTTCCCAAACACTTAACTTGAACCCTTTCTCACATAACCGTAAAACTTTAAAAGTGTTACTATTGTTCAAGGAATGACCAGTGTCAAGAAGATGCTTCGCGAAGAGGGACCTTTCGGGACAACCATTGCGGGACGCCGCTCTATGTTCCTTATATCTAATATCGAAGGACCTGCCAGTCTGTCCCACATACTTCAAACCACATTCATCACAACTCAACAAATAAACACCTGATCTGCGTGAGACCGACACCGAATCCTTGCCATTACACAGCTCCCTCAAGGCATTCTGAGTTCTAAAAGCAACAAATATATTACTTTCCCTCATGATCTTAGCTATACTCAACGAGACGGGACCCACGAACGGCAAACAGGCCGTGTACTTCCTAGGTGGATCTTGAATCGGATATAATAAATGAAAACTAGCCTTTCTACGTTTTTTATTTAATAATGAGTGAACCATTCCTACGTCATAGCCATTACTTTGTGCTATGTAGCAAATGATGGACAATTCTTCACCAAATGCCTGTGGGCTCAACGGTACCGCCAGTAACCTGCTCAGTAAGCTGTGGAAAGCTGCCATTTTATGTTGCCATGGATGATTGGATGAGTAAGGAATAACTGTGTCTGTAACTGTTGGTTTCCTATAGATACGGAACTCATGAACACCGTTCCTTCTAGTAATTGAAAGGTCCAAGAAATTGAGAGTGGAATCTGACTCCAACTCTAGTGAAAAATCAATTCTAGGGTGTACTGAGTTCAACTTGGAGACAAGGACACTGAGCTGACGTTTTGTTCCTGTCCAACATATAATAATATCATCCACATATCTAAAATAGTACAAGACATGAACGTTCCCAACTATGTGGTTAGTCTCGAATGCATCCATAAATATTTCAGCTATTAAAGGACTGAGTGGCGACCCCATAGCCAGACCATTCCTCTGTAGAAAAAAACTGTCGTTGAACTGAAAGTAATTCTGAGTCATACACAATCTTGTTAGGTTATAAATTTCCTCTATTTTATTAAAATTTACCCTTTTTATTGTTAATTTGTGTCTCAAAATATCTAATACTTCATTATACGGTACGTTAGTGAATAAACTTTTCACGTCCAAAGACACAAGTTGAGCATTGGACGGTAACTTAATATTTTTAATCTTGTTTATGAGGTCAGTACTATTTTTTATAGAAAATTTTGGGTTAAAATCTATTGCTTCTTTAATGATTGTGTTCAAAAACTTCGACAAATTATATGCCGGCGCGCCCCTGTATGCGACAACAGGTCTAATTGGGCACCCTTCCTTGTGTATTTTTGGAAGGCCATAAAACAACGGACAACTGGGATTCATGTTTATCAAAGTTTTATGCAGCGAAGAGTTCTCAGGGAATAAATAAGACGTGGATTTCAAAGCAAGCTTTAGTTCTGCCTGGAACTTAGCTGTAGGATTGAAGGTTAAGTGTTGAAAATCATCAGATGAAATGATGTCATTGACTCTTGCCATGTAATCCTCCCTCGGGATCAAAACCACGGTGTTACCCTTATCAGCCTTACTCAGAACCACATCCCCGTCCCTAAGTTTGTTGCGAATCGACCTTTGTACAGTCAATTCGGAGTTAAAAGTACCAGACAAACAAACAGAATCGATTTTTTGTGCAACCAGTGCCTTCAACATTATGTCACCCTTATTTCTAATGATTGCCACCTCCGCATCTACTGCCAAAGGTTCTAAAGATTTTTTATTGTTAAATGATTTAGGTATGGAATATTTTAAGCCCTTATTTAAAAGGGACACCTCACTGTTGCTGAGATGAATATCAGAAAGGTTCTTGATTCTGGGGTAAAATGTATGATTAGAAAACACCTGCTCCCTTCGATCAAAAAACTCGCCTCTACCCACCCTTAGATTAAATAATTTTTTTGATTGTATTAAAAATTTTTTATGTATAAATTTAGAAGCTAAATCTCGTGCCTTTTTATCCAACAAATCAAATTCTACTCTGTGTAAACTGAATGACAACTCAGAGTGTAGATGCCATAGAGTCCCGTTGGAAGCAGGTGAAAATGAACCGGTCACACTATAACCTCATTGGAGAGGCCTATGTTGCTGTGGACAGAGAAATGATGATTCTGACCATTTACTGGTTAGAGACAATGGTATCTGTATCCGTTCCATTTATAATGAATCATTACGCAAAATTGAGCAAGATTTTTTTTTGTGTGTGTTTAAGTTGTGATAAACCGACGGTTCTCTTTCTTTTTTTCCCTTTTCATTTAGAATTCCAAGTACCGTTAAAATTACAACCCCAAAATTGGATCCTAAGCGATTGTGCAACAACCGATGTGGAAATGTATTTACGACCCGATCTTGATAGGGGTTTTTAAATAGGATCAGGGAAAAGGTAATTAACTATGAATTAAGATTTCTTTCGTGGGTAACTAAACTTGTACTCAGGTGGCGGATGGAAAGCGTAGTATTTGTCGGTAAAGTACAGCTTCATAAAGATATTAGGTGACAGAATGGTGCTGAATACGCCTGCATTGTGCGAAATGTGTTCCCAAATAATAGGTGGCGAGCCTTTATTCCAGAGCCCATACTGGGAAACTCTAGGGTAGCCATCTGTTGTACATAACTAGGTATTCGTTGGAACGCGGGCGGTTACATCGAAATAATAAAGACCGAGCTGGCGGAATCTTAATCCGAAAACTATACAGCTAACCACAGGCTTATGTTATATCTTTATGCCAAATTTCAAGTTGATAGGTTGAGAGATGCGGCCGCTATCGTGTCACATACATTCTTGATTAAGCCCATCAATGTGAAAACTCCGCAAGCTCCGTCTTAATTATATTAAGTGTAGGTACCTACGTCATAAACATAGTTCTTTCAATCGATTCAGTCACCGAGACAGGAATAGCAAACATAAATTGAAATACCATAAGGTAATTAATTATGGTCTTTCAATGTAGTGTCACCCGCACTGACAGATTTTGTTATTATTTGATACGAGTAGTGTTCTTCCTACATTTTATCACATCACATCATTTTATGTAATATTTACACCATCAGTTTACGCGGATCCTAGCCACTTTTATAGCCGTAATTCCAGTTATCTGTGAAGCTATCTAACATATAAATTACATTAACTTTCTGCGAGAATATCGCCGGGAATATATCAACTATAGTGAATACTCGTAAACCAACTTTTATCTCTCAATGTCTTCAGCTAATGTACGAGTATGAGATAAATCTGAGACTACCAAATACTAGTTTCTGGGTGAGTATGTCACGTAATTTACTTTTATGACGTCATCACGGTGTCCATATGATAGGCATTTGGAAAATTCCCAAGTATTTTGTGACATGCGTTGAGTCTCCGCTGAATCTGATCCGGTAATGAGGCTATTAGCTTTTGTTTTTCTACGTGAGAATGTTCTTGGAAATTGAAAGATGCATAATAATAATATTAAATATTATTATTATATATTATTATATTGTTAAGGAGAAAATTGGGGATGACAGGAAGTCAGGTGTGTATAGGCTTAAGTGTGGGGATTGTGAGGGTGTTTATATTGGCCAAACCGGCCGTAGCTTCGCGACGCGGTATAAAGAACATATATCAGCTTTTAGAAACAATCGCCCAGAACGGTCTCATTTCGCAAAACATTGTTGGATTCCGGTCACTCCCTACCTAATCCTCACACTTATGACGTTCTACACACCTGCAACAAAGGACTGAGGCTTTCAGTTTTGGAACAATTAGAAATCTACAAACATAGACGCTTGAACCCTAATATTTTAAATGATCAACTTAATTTCGCCTCTTCCCCTTTGCTGCGGGTAGGTATACGTCATTCAAACAACGGTGGTGGGTAGACATAAAATAATTTGGTATTATGGTTGTGGGTAGAAATAAAAAATCTAGGATATAAATAGGTGCGGTTTACGAGTTGTGGCTCATTCGGTCGCCGTGCACCGAGCCATCGACATCTCCTGATGATGCCCCTGGTTGGGGGCGAAACACGTGTCGAGGTTTTTATTATTTTTTGCACGATAACACAACTCTCATATTTATTCTATTTTCAAAATTATTTCTCTATTCTTTCGGCCTAAGTGGGTTTGGAGGGCGGACTTGTGCATGAATAAATACGAGAGTTGGGTAATTTGCATGTGGCGGAATATTGCAAAGTAGTTAGATTTATTTAATTTAACTATGGACTTCCGAAAAGTAACGCCTGATAGTATTAACTTTATATATTTCATTAATTTTGTCATTGAAAAATTGTAATTTATGGAGATAAATAAATTTAATAAGGGATAGTAGTTTATGAAACTCTTGCATAAATAAAGATATTAGAACACGAGTAGGCTTTAAAAAAACGAGCCCTTGCGGGTTTCTTTATAGTATCCTACGAGGGTTCTAATAGTAAAGTTTCATACATTATACTTTAATCTGATACGTTTGGGCATTTAGACAAACACAAACATAAAGAACTTTTCGACAAATGACGGCAAAACTCACCAAGGCTGTATGATGGAAAGATTTTAGCCTGTTATTGCAAGTAGAATTTTCTCATAAACGTACTAGGATTCTGTACAACTGTGTTATTATGATTTAAAAAGTTACTTTACAATACAGATTTGCAGAAAACCTCTTACAAAAATCTGTAGTTATCCTAGAATAACTTTTTAATATTATATTCTTCTATACTGTTTGAATACCTAAATCAAAGTTCTATTTATATTACAAGCTTGTATAAATCTACGATTGTTTTGTTGAAAGTGCTACTCAGCCTTACATATTTCCTTGAACGTAACTTCTTCCTTTTGTCGTTTGACTCGGTCATATTTTCTTCTGTTTAATGACTCGTGATATTTCTCTGTTCCCAGCGGTACAATGTATCTAAGTTAAACAATGTAGACGTATGTAAACATGTTCATAACTTATCCGTACACTTCAAAGTTAAATATATTAATATTTTGTTTATATCCGTAGGTATTCATATTTTCTAAATCGTATGTTTTTTTATATTATACTAGCACAACTCACAATGTCATTTCACAAACGAATCATAATTTACTGAACCTTTTCCCAACCCAGTTAGGGTCGGATGTCCAGTATTATATTATTTTCCGTGAATTGTCTGCCATTTGACCAACACGACCCTTTGACTATGAAGCAGATCTGTGATTATAAGCACAAAATTAAATAAATACACAGGTAGAGGTGTTGAATAAAGAAAATAAGTACCTATACTTATGGTTTTACAGTAACGGTATTTTTAGTATACCTAAGGTTTTTTTATGAATTAGGTAGGTGTAGTAAGTCCTCCCTACATACTTAGTGTTTATAAGATACAAATTAGGACCTGTTTACTGAGTTCTGCGCAAAGAAACGGACTACCGTTTCGATTGAATACCTAAATTATTGAAAATTGATTATATGTTTAGATTGAAAAACCTAAGGTAGGTACTGTGAAGGTGCTAGCCCGCTTGGCATACGACCTCATTTAGTATGTGGTAAAATGTTTAATATTAAAGAAGAAAAACTAAAATGAAACAAATGAGGAGGGGATGTCGATCGCCCCAAGGCTGGTGGACAGCTAGGGCAAAGAATTATGTAAACATTAGTTTTATTCTGAAAATATAGAACAATATTGGGGATTGAAGTCTTTGATTCCTGTAGATACGTTCCCTAGTACTTATATCTACGTAATCCAACGTTACTCAACGTTACTTGGTGGAGGCGCCGTGATCTAACAGTTGGGATCTACGGAAATATTTGAGATTCGAGTTTTGCGCGGAAGTTCAAAGTTAAGTAGTATACTAAATTATTATAACCGACCCAATGAGTGCATTCTCAGGGCTATTTGAGTCGGTTGAAGACTTTATCGACCAATTCAAAGTTATGTGTATATTGAACAAAATAACGAGTGATGAAGAGAAATAAATCTAGAGAAAACGCATAGGATGCAAAAACGATTATATTATAGGAAAGCTAACATATCGTTTGAGATAGGGCAAAAAGTTTTGCTCTATAACCCGAAAAGAAGGTCGGGTATAGCAAAGCAGTTATGTAGGAAATTTATAGGACTATTTCAAATAGAAAATATATTAAATAATAACAATTATGTTATTAGGAAAATAGGCACGAGACAGAGACTATTGTTCATGCTAATAGATTGATACCATTTAGAACAAGGATGGACGAAGTTACTATTGAAACACATTAATTATATTTTTATCATAAATTTATTATTGTGATTATACATTGTAATGTAATTGTTGTTCATAGTTGTACTTCTGTAGTAAAGTAAAATTTTTGTAGTTATTAGGTTGTAGGGTGATGCAGTTACTTCGTTGATAAGAAATATTATCCAGCGATATTATTGTTATGCCAATAGGGTATAATTTAGGTTTGTAATTAATAATCTGTTGTTTTGTAAGGTATTGGTAGAAGATAGTAAAGGACGAGTTTTGGCACAACAATTAGGTATAATTCTAATTTTTTTTTTGTGTGTTTCATATAGACCGTCCTCCCTCCATAATTCATAATTAATTTACCTCCATAATTTTACCTTTACTTCCCGAAAATAAAATTATGGAGGGTTGGAATTACATCCAAAAAAAAATGTCTACCAAATCATTCGGAAATAAAAAAGTTTCTTAACTACGTGTCTCGATAAGGTTCCGTAGGAAAATTATGTATTTACGTTAAATAATGGCAAAATTATGCTCCTCTGTCTACTCCGTTTAGTAGACCTACTGAGACTTTGTGTACATACATATGTGCAGCGAATGGAATAAAATGCAAGTGCATTGGCTCTACACTTTAATTCACTGAACAAATCCATCGATGGATTTGTTTCCAATTTTTTTCCACTCTGATCCATCGATGGATTTGTTTCTACTTTATTTTCCACTCTGATCCATCGATGGATTTGTTTCCACTTTTTTCCATTCTGATCCATCGGAATATAAAAAGGATATAAAAAGAAATAAAAAGATCTTTTGAAGAACAAATTCACATCAAGAATTGTATCATTATGTTCTGCACAACCTTTACTTCCCGAAAATAATATAATGGAGGGTTGGCATTACATCCAAAAAAAATGTCTACCAAATCATTCGGAAATAAAAAAGTTTCTTAACTACGTGTCTCGATTTTGGATCCCTTCATCCACGTTCATAACCAAGATTTCATAACTGGTTATGATTGGTATGGTTAGATGGTATATGGATTTTTTTCACTGTTTCATAACCAGTTATCAAACAAAACTTTTTTCCATTTTCACAACCAGAACCTCCTATTCTTATATGATCACCTGGTACTGGTACAAACATGTGCATGTGCATTGAATATACCGGCCTGGCACGTTTACCCTTAAAATATATTACTTCGGGCTATAACTACATCATGAAAAAATCTCCGAAAAGTGAGAAGGTAACAAAGTTTAATGATTATTTCAATGGATTTTGGTTAAAGGATGTGCAATTTATTAAACGTGGTATTGTCAATGTATGTTCATGATGTAGTTATAGCCCGAAGTAATATATTTTAAGGGTAAACATACCAGGCCGGTACATTCAATGCACATGCACATGTTTGAACTCATTATTCCGAAAAAGTACCAGGCGATCATAACAGAATAGGAGGTTCTGGTTGTGAAAATGGAAAAAAGTATCGTTTGATAACTGGTTATGAAACAGTGAAAAAAATCCATATTCATAACCAGTTATGAAATCTTGGTTATGAACGTGGACGAAAGGTATAAAAAGGCAGTGGAATATAATCCATCCCGGCGATGGGTTAGAACGGAATATAAAAAGGCAGTGGAATATAATCCATCGCGGCAATGGATTAGAGTGGAACAAAAAGTGGAAACAAAGCCATGAATGGATTTGTTTAGTGGATTAAAGTGGAATAGAGCGTGCATTGTTCGTGTCATCGACCGTGATATTATAATTTCTATAAACCACACGTAAAAAAAGCTCGCTTCATCAAATTCGTTCAATCATGGGGGCAAGTCGTGTATTGCAATTGTAGGAAAGTAGCATCGTATTTGCACGACGATGGAAATTTTTTACAGTTTTCGTAGTCTACTAACACAAACGCAGTCCAGTAGCGAACGTGCGTCTGCCTGCTAGCTTGTAACGCGCTAGTAGCTGTTTGCGTGCGTAGTCTACTGAAATTTTACATATTTAAACTACAACATAGCAGCCTGTGAGGGGGGGAGGTATGATTTATGTTGCATTCATTTTTGATTCATGTTGAAAGAATCATTTTCTAATGGTTATTTATGTACTTACTTAATTTAGTATTTTTATAATATTACTTGACAAAATTGTAAAATTTTGACATTCATATGTATATTGGATAGAACCAGGCGTTACTCGGCGAAAATCCATGACAAAGCAATGGTAAGTAAAATATTTAAAAAAAAAAACACTTTAAACTTATTTTAAATTTCTTAATAGCACTATTTTTCGCAGCTGTTGTTGTTGACACAGTCTTGATAATGCTTCGTTTAGAGGCGAAACAATTGTCGACGTTTTGTTGTCTTTTTAATCCTGCGAAAAATAGTTTTTACTTACCATTGCTTTATTCATATGTATGTCAAAATTTTACAATTTTGTCAAGTAATATTATAAAAATACTAAATTAAGTAAGAATAAATGAAATTCAAGAATCAAAGAATCAATTTCATTTATTCAGTTTAAGCACATAAAGAGCACATATGAATGTCAAAATTTTACAATTTTATCAAGTAATATTATAAAAATACTAAATTAAGTAAGTACATAAATAACTATTAGAAAATGATTCTTTCGCTGGTTCGGTAAGTTGGTTGTTAATTGATTCTTTGATTGATTCTTTGATTCTTTGATTACCAGGATATAGCACCCAGACCTACTCTTAGAACCTAGAAATGTAGGGGAACATAGAAACACGTCCAACTGTCACCGATATCAAAGTTTTTGGGAAGTGGGGTGGGAATAGGGAATTTTGAAGAGATGGAGTTTTATTACTTGCGGGGATTTCAAGGGGGGTCCGAAAATGAAGTCAAAATTGACCTGGGATGCTTAGTTTCCGGAATCTTGGGTATTTTTATGGGATGGGAATTCCCGGGATATTTTTTGCCGGCGAATGGAACTTGTGATGGGAAAGGTTGCAGGGGGAACAAAAATTTGCCCAGAATTTAGGTGGGAAGCTCGGTTCCCGGGATATAGGGGCTGGGAAGTTGGTAATGTATGTCGGGAGTAACTAAATCCAAGTTAACCTAATGATGATTGTACTCTGTAGTCATTCGGTTTGGTGCCTTTCTGGCACCATCCTGGCGCGTTGCTTGTGAGTTTACCAGACTACCGATTTTTTGACCAATTCCAGTTGCAACGTAGTAGTATAGCAGTAGCATGGCGTTTTACGTTTATTTACGCGACTTAGGCCCCTGGATGAATGTCCGTAACTTCGATCGTGTGGACATCCTAGGTAAATTACGTTCCGCACAGTCAGTTTTAACCTTTTAGGTCTTACGTTCCAAGGGTATTTTGCTTGTTGGGACGCCACGGAAACTCTCAAAACTAACACATTGCATTGTACATTTTATCGTTTTGCTCTTAAACAAATGTAGATTTTAAAATATTCAATACTGAAATAATCATTAATACAATATTCAAACCAGTAGCTTCTGTAATAAGCACGTTTAACCAATTTACAATAAAGAAAGTACATAAATAAAAACAATAAATTATTATTTTACGCGAATATTCTATAATGCTACGGCTACATTATAACGCGCAAATTCCTATTCGATCTACGATGAAGAGCTTGGCCACGTAATTTAGCTAAGTCGCGATAATTTTTCTTTTTTGTCTATTCGCCCAATTATGGGCAGGCTCAAGTTTTTGGACCATACCGCCGCGCCCCGTCAAGAAATAATATTGAAGATTGGGGATGATTCATGGACCTCACGATTATTCTAAATGGAGCAGAAGGCGTTGGTGTTATCTATTCATATGTATCTTATTATTTATTTCATAATTTTGTATGAATTCTAATATTGTCTCATTATTCCACTCCATGATTAACAAGTTTAAATGATTTTCGCGCCATAAATGGCCGTGAACGCACTCCAATGACGGAAAATATTATTTATTTTAATTTTTGTAACTAAAGAGTTGGCAGTATGGACATCAATTGATCTTCGAGAATCATTTCGCATTACTTATGCGTTAAAACCTGGGAGAATTCTTGCCTCATTTAGTCCAGAGCGAAGTGTTCTCCCATTTGACAACTAGGTCATAATATATTGCTTACGATGTATTTAAATAAGTATTTAATGCTCAGAGAATATTCTGTATTTAATTAATAGGTACATGTTAGAATAATTACGTATAAATCATCTAGTTAAGCTAAGCAGAGCGTCTGTTAAGAAAACTTGACGACTGATACATAAATGCTGCGGCTACAGTCACGATCACTTTGTGTCAAAGATTTATCCATTTATTGGAGTATTGGCCGTCATAAGTTACATGCAGGCTACAAGGGTACAACTACCTAAGTATAACCAATGTGTAGACGCGGCATAATATGTATGTGTAGCAATAGATGCAGACAGAATAAATTTCACAATACTTCACAGGTATTAAAAGCGGACGATGCCACAAACACAATCGTCTGCTAGCCTACTCTTAATAGGTATGACGTGCAGACATTCAATTCACATGGACATAGGTTAAAAGGGTATACTTGATAATTGTTCCGTAAATTGAATTTTCAGTTTTCAAAGTAGGAAAAGTGTTTCAAATCAAAATCAAAATATCTTTATTCATGTAGGTCACAAAGTAACACTTACGAACGTCAAAAAAGAAAATGCTTCTACATTTACATTTACCGCCAGATTCGAAGGCAATAGGTAGAGCCTGTGAGGAAAGAACCTGGCAAGAAAAACTCACGGCCACTCTTTTATTCGCCAGTAAATACAATGATTCTGTTACAACAATAAAAAGAGGGCAAGGGCAGTACGTGACCATGTGTGGACCAAATGAACTCAAAAATTATGGATCTCAGTTATTCACAAAAAAAGTCAAATACTAGTTAAAGGTGCCACATAATCTCAAAGTACCCATACCTAACAATATATATTCAGCAATAAAACCACATTTTAAACAGAAGTAGCCCCTATGTAGCTCGAGTGATGAGCAAGCAACTCATTGCCATTTCTCTGTATCGTTTAGATAATCCTTAAGTATAATAATATGCCTTTTTTAGGAGGTGTGTCTTAACAGGCACTTTGAATTTATTTAAAGGAAGGTTCATAATGTTTAGAGGAATTTTGTTATAAAAACGCACACCAAATCCTGCAAAGGAGTCATGAACCTTCTGTAAACGATAATACGTCCCAACCAATTTACCTATGCTTATTTCTAGTATTTATTGCATGTACGTCACTGTTCATACTGTATCTTAAATGTATATTCTGTTTAACGAACATAATATTCGCATATATATATTGTGATGCAACTGTTAAAATGCCTATTTCTTTAAATCTTTCTCTAAGAGAAACTCGTGCATTCAGTTTATAAATCGCACGTATAGCTCACTTTTGGAGTATAAAAATTATCTCTATATCAGCTGCCTTGCCCCACAGTAAAATTCCATACGACATGACACTGAGAAAATAGCTAAAATAAACCAGCCTGGCAGTTTCTACATCCGTGAGCTGTCTGGCTTTACTAATAGCAAAAGCCGCAGAGCTAAGTTTCCCTGCAAGAGCCGATATTTGGGCGTTCCACTGTAATTTACTGTCTAGAGTAATACCCAAAAATACGGTTGATTCTACAAGATTAAGGGTATCACCGTTCAAAATAATATTAGTACCGTAGTTCTGAACATTAGACATGCTAAATCTCACACACTTCGTCTTTTTTGCGTTCAGAAGTAAATTGTTGGTTGTAAACCAATCCAGAACTAGTGCAAGTGAACTATTTAAATTTCGTCAAAATTCTTCAGCTTGATCAACTTTAAAAATAAGTGATGTATCATCGGCGAATAGAACAATGTCGCACAAGTTCTGTACATAGAACGGTAGATCATTAATGTAAACAAAAAACATTTCACGGGTTGTTTTCAAAACAAACAATTCACAAAACGAATCGAGTGAATGAAATGAAATTCTAGGGTCACGGATGGAATTCGATTATTCAACCAAATTTAATATCCTAAATCCGTACCCGTTTCATATTAACAATCGTTGGGATGTGTTCGGTACATATTAGAGCACCTATTGTCTTGTTTCATTAATTTATTTAGGTAAAGAAGAGGCGTTTGGTTTACTTTGGATGAATTGGGTTAGTCAATAATATTTGCATCCGAGATTAATGTTTTCAATACTGATTGATGATTTAATTTGAATAAACTCACTTGTAATTCCACAATTTTCTTTATTATTTAAACTCCTGGGGCTTATGTCACGTAAATGAAAGTAAAACGCCATGCTACTGCTATACTACTACGTTGCAACTGCAATTAGTAAAAAAATCGGTAGTCTGCTAAACTCACAAGCAACGCGCCAGGATTGCGCCTAAAGGGCACCAAACCGAATGACTGCAGAGTACAATCATCATTAGGTTATGCCATAGACCAACGCGGTCGTCGTATACGCTGTCGCCGTATACGACGGGGGTTATGCGGTCAGGCTCTGGAACTCGCTCCCGCCAAATATACTGCGCTGCAACACTATTTTTCCATTTATAAGGAAAGTGAAGTAACACTATGTCTCCTCTCTGTCTTAAATATCTGTATGTATGTATGTATATTATTAATAATATATTTGTATATATCTATTTATGGTTCTAATTTTTTTTTTCATGTATGTAAGTGTATATATATTATTATTATTATAACCTAATCTGTATATGTATGTTTGACGGCCCTTGGATTTCGGACTAGGTACTACTTTTCTCAAATCAATTTACGTACCTACCTAATATGAACCGTAAAAACAATTGTCTTGGGTCGGGTTTGTTCCTGTGACAGATCCCTTTCCAGGAGAAACGTTCTACTAGAAGACCAAAACTTCTGTGCCTTGGATTATTTGAGAATAGCTCTCTAGCAAATTTCATTGCTTAGTATAAAACATATTGATGTACCTTTCGGTTGTAATAAACACGATTACGACAATTAGGTACTTACTTACTCTATATACCTATAGCGCCAAAGTAATGAATCCCAACAGGCAAGATTAATTGTGGGTGATTATAATAAAAAGCATCCAAGTCCCCATTTATTATGTGATACAGGTGTGACTTGATATAAACCATGTTTATGGGATCCTTGTACACTCATTATGGTTTATGGGACTCTGTGGAGCTATTCAGTTGAAAAACATCTGTGGTTTACCTATGTGGTCAACCCTATGAGCATGACAGTGTCGACTAAAATCGATCGACTTATTCAACCAATGATATCGTATCAAATGTCAGTCACGTGACTCAATTAACATGTTTTCTACGATGTTATTAGGTAGCGACTTAAATAAGTCGACTCTGGTAACAGTCCCTACAGGTTTTGCTCTCAAATCCCACTGAACCCTACTACAGAATTATAAAGATACATGGAAAGCATGCAGATACCCTACGTTGATTGTAAGTGTAAACACACGTTCTCATACGACACGTATGTACCATTACCTACAACTGGATATACCTAAGGTAGATATAGGTACACTAACGTTGAGTAACGTTGGGTTACGTAGATATAAGTACTAGAGAACGTATCTACAGGATCAAAGACTTCAATTCCCAATATTGTTCTATATTTTCAGAATAAAACTAATGTTTATATAATTATTTGCCCTAGCTGTCCACCAGCCTGGGGGCGAATGACATCCCCTCCTCATTTGTTTTATTTTAGTTTTTCTTCTATAATATTCCAATTTTAGCACATATTAAATGAGGTCGTATGCCAAGCGGGCTAGCACCTTCACATGCTCCCCATGGAAAAAAAAACTTTTTTATTAAATGAAGCAATACCTCGTTTTATTTCTATCTGTGGCTTTACCTATATAAGCATGACAAAATATTTTCCCCCCCTTTTATAGTCTGTCCCTATGCAAAGGACCTCGTATGACTGACAACTTGTAATCTACGAGAAAAAAAAATCCAACAAGGATTACTCTCCATGACAGTCGTACGATGACAACTGCCAAAAACATGCTTAAAAAAGGAAATTGTCAGACAATGCCTAGCTAACTTATGCTAAATAAAATTAAATCAATAATTCATAATGAACCCTCTTAACGGCAAATGGTCCTGATATATGCCATCGAAAGAAAATCTATAATCAATGTTTGATCTTAATTTTGGTCTCTACATCGTTTAATAGAGAATTCGGTGGCCACCTGACCACATCTATTGACTATATTAAAATAGTCATATTCGAACTCCCATCTCCATCAATACGACGTTGAAACCACGATCGCTTAATAAAATGGCAACACAAATCAATTTAATTCAACGTTGTTAAACAGTAATAAAACCTAACCCGAAAAAAAAACGTTTTTCATTCTTGCTCTCGGTCTATATGAAACACACAAAAAAAAAATTAGAATTATACCTAATTGTTGTGCCAAAACTCGTCCTTTACTATCTTCTACCAATACCTTACAAAACAACAGATTATTAATTACAAACCTAAATTATACCACGGCTGCCCGTGGGATGGGAAGTGAGCTCCTGACCAAGCCGCGCGACGCGCTGGGCATCCGCTCTCTTAAAGGCCCTCTTACTCGACTTTGTGGCCCGGTTGTACGCTGCTTTGAGGTGGCCCACGTTTGGGTCGCGCACAGCCCGGGCCCTGATCCAGGCGCGATATGCCGACTGTTTTTGTCGAACAGCTTTGGCACAATCTCGCCCGAACCAGGGACGGGCTCTGCGGATACTGGCGACATCAGTGAAAGGGATGTAATAATCCATCCCTAAACTGATCTCGCCAGCAATAGCAGAAGCACTATCCGAAGGAGCCTTTCCTACAAAGCAGCGCTGGCTCCAGGGGACGGACGCATAATAATCGCGTAGACCGTCCCAATCCGCTGACGAGTAGTGCCATAGTCGTCGTGACGTTTGTACAGGACGTGCAGGAGGTGACACCTTCATGCCAGCGTGAACAACACAGTGGTCGGAACTACCCAGTGGGGCTCCTACCGAAACACTGTACTGGGCTGGGCGACTCGTCAGCAGTAGATCCAGCAGAGCGGGCGCGTGATCTGACCTGTCTGGTATCCGGGTGATCCCGCATACCATCTGGGTCAGACCGTGGGAGAGAGCGAACGCATGGGCGGCTCTACCCGCATGATCAGTCTTGAGGGACCCCAGCCATTCAATGTGATGGCCATTGAAGTCCCCCAGAAATACTAGGTCAGCGTTCGGGAACCGCACCTGCGCTTCATCAGCCGTCTCGCTGAGGTACTGGAAGAGCTTTGTTGTCTCAGAATCCCCTGTGTGGGATCGGTAGACGCACACGTAGATCTGGCTCATAGAGCCATGGTCTACGTGCAGCCAAAGGACGGAATTGGAGGGGTTCTCTAGGCAGCGCAACCGGCGGCAGCAAACATCCGCCCTAACAAACACGCACACCCCGGCTTTGTCTCGAAATTGTTCCTCGATGACATAGCCGGGGTAACACAGGTAAGACGTGTCGTCAGGGCGGCGTATTTGTGTCTCCGTGAGGAACATCACAGCGGGCCGTGCCGTCTCAAGGTGGTGGTGGACGGTATCGAGGTTCGCATGGAGTCCACGGACGTTAGTGAACTCCACCTCGAAATGTGAAGTTGTGGGGTTTCCTAGGGCCGCTGTGTAACGTTTATTTCTTTTTTGTTGCACTGCCATTGTAGATTTTGAAGAAGAAGCGTGAAGACAGGGCGACATTTGGTGCAGCAGTAAGTGACAAAGCGCAGGGGCTAGCTTTGTCTAGAACCGTGTGGTTAGGTCGGAGCCGACTCGCCGGACGGAAGGGCTCCCAAACCCCCCTGATGCAAGGCCGCCGCTACCCCACACCGGTTACCACCCGGAGCGGCGATCCCACATCAGGATTATGCGCAACATGTGGGGCAGCTTCCTGGGGTGGTTGGCCCTAGGCGGGCCCCATGACTGTGTTGCGGGCGGCCGCGGCAACGCCGTTGCTAAGGATCTCCCTGGCCGGCGAATCGACCCACACCACCCACACTAGACTCCGTTTCGCCCCCACTGGTCCCATGCCTGCTGCACCATACATCGCCCCGGGCCCGGCGGTGCAGCTGCTGAACCCCTAACGCAACCCAGCCTGGGCTGGGTTACTTGGGGGGCTTTAGCACAGCTGCACGGTGGTACCCCCCCGGACCAACACTGTTGTACCACCTGGTACCCACGTAGGGGCCGAAGCCACTCCATAGGTACCGTAAATTAACGAGCCTCGTCCGTTTATCAGCAGGTGCGCCACTAGCAGGTGAGGTCGCTGGGGCCCTAAAGATGTTGGTAGAGCCCCTTTGCACCCAAAATAGAATCTGGGAGTGATAATGGATAGCACCCTAACCTGGAAGACTTAAGTTGCTGAGGTTAGTAAAAAGGTGCATTACACCTTCCACACGCTGAAATGCCTCCAGAGCTATTTACCTCTGAATATCAAAGTCACACTTGCTCAGACGCTTATCCAACACATTTTGGACTACGTGGATGCCTGCTATTTGGACGCTACTGAGCTGTTAGACAAACTTGAGCGCTTGCTTTATGTATCCGTTTTGTTTTCAATCTGTGTAAGTTCATACGTACACAGATTGAAAACAAAACGGATACATAAAGCAAGCGCTCAAGTTTGCTCAAGTTCCTTGCGAAAGTGCGAAACGTGATCATTCACGTTTCGCACTTTCGCAAGGAACTCAAGTGGCTCCCAATCCGCCTTCGCAGAGACACTCGGATATTATGTCTCCTTTTTAATATCCTGCATAATCCCACCTATCCTTCCTACCTGCGGGAGCACTTCTCATATATGAACGCACCCGGTACCCTGTGTAGGTCCCACCTCAAGTACCGCGTGTTACGTAAGGGTTATATCAACCCGAAGACACCCACATCAGCTGGTTGACCAGAACCCGTTTCGATATGTGCCGACCGCCTAACAAGAAAAAAAATCATCAAAAAAAAAACATTTTTACCAAGTAAAATACTCTTGTTTGAACAACACTAGCTAAAATCAGCTGATTCGGTCATTGACATCAAGTATAGGTAGTACAAATAAAGCGCCCCTGTGAAAATTTGTTTTTAGTAATTGTCTTTTAGTAAGTACGTCAAGCACTAGTGTTGGGAAACGTTTGTTTTGATTTGAAATAACGCATATAACTTTTTTTATGATGTACTTTTTTATTCTTGTTTCGCGGTCGAAACATATCAAAAGGCGCTCTGGGCGATCAGCTGATGGGGGTATCTTCAGGTTGATATAACCCTTATGTTACATCCTGTATATAACTAAGATAAAGAAGAGAGGTAGTGTGCTTTCACTTTCTTTTTAAATAGAGTAAGAGTTTTACAGCTTTGTATGTCCGGGGGGAGTGAGTTCCACAGCCAAAAATGCAAATAAATTAGTTAATCTAAATATTCATACGGCTTTTACAATACTTCGATTCTGCTTTTTTGTCCCACAGTTTACTCATGCACTTCGCTCATCACCATTGTGAAAACATCCACAGCTTTTGGAAAAGGTTGTCACAATCATCCATAACACCCTCAGTCAAATTTTAAATGTGGCCTTGGATGACCGGGCCTGGCTTCAGGCGTCCCTACCAGTTCGCATGGGTCCGCAAAATTAATGATATTATCCTACCGGCGTTTCTGTCATCGGTTCACAGCACTGAAGACTTAACCATGGAAGATTTTAAATAACACACTGGTTGATTCTGAGGTGTTGTATAAGACCGATGCCATAAATGCCTGGAAGGTTACTGGCCCCTTCACTGATCTGCCGTCTCAACCATTCTCTCAGAGGCAGTGGGACGCGCCACTCCGTAATTTAAGACGAGATGCACTAATTAATACTGTTTCTCCGCATCGTTGCCACTGTGGAGAAGTAGTCGATAACCTTGGACATCACGGTCTTTCATGCAGTAGAAGCGCAGGTCGTATTTCTCGACACGCTAACCTTAATGACATAATCCGTCGGGCTCTTTCCACCGCCGGTATCCCAGCAGTTCATGAACCAAATGGGCTGGCACGTGGCCATGGAAAGAGACCTGATGGAATGTCGTTATTGCCATGGAAAATGGGAAGGCCTTTAGTGTGGGACGCAACGTGTGTTGACACTCTGGCACCTTCTCATCTTCTTAGTAGAGCGGGTTGTGCCAGCGCTGCTGCTGCATCAGCGGAAAGCCTCAAACGGCGCAAATACTCAAATTTAGCAGGAAACTACATATTTTAACCGTTTGGGATAGAGACGCTGGGACCTAGGGGTCCAAGCACTCGCGGAATCTTTTAAACGATCTCGAAACTCATGATCGACTCTTCTCAAGATCAGAAGGCTGGTTACTTTTTAGCTCAAAGAATAAGCATTGCCATACAACGTGGCAATGCTGCCAGCCTTCTGGGAACAATGCCAGTCGGCGACGAGGCGGAGGAGTTCTTTGACGCCTGTATATGTATGTATAGTGTAGATTTTAATGTGTATAGTTTTTAGCAAGTGTAAATAGTATTTTCATCTACTTTTATGAATATTGGTATTTGTAAATAAATATTTAAATAGAATTAATCCATATACATATATTTATATTCGACATTTATGTATTTCAAAGCTCGAAATAATGAAATAATTAACACGGTCGTCCAATATAGGATAGAGGTAATGAACAGAGGAATTTACATATGAATGTTTACATGTACATACCTTCCACACACTGCATCCGTATGAAAACGGGGTGGTTCACAGCAGTATATAAAAGCGGATTATGGAATCCATGCGTGACAGATAATTATTTATGAGGTCATACGCACAAAAACTGTCAGTTAAACTTTTTACGTTATTAGACTATCAATCATTGCAGCGATCAATCGCTGTCAACCAAAGGGGCATGGGTTGAGGCCGTTCAGGCGAATTATTTAAAAAGACTATTTGCTTTTGTAATCTATTCAAATGCCAATAACAGCCGCCTTGTATTTTCTATATAATTTATAAAGCGCTTGCCACTTTGTTTCAATCAGGCAGCATTTCGTAACTCATTTGGCTTTATAACTGGCACACAACAAATCTCTTTGATCATTTTATTATTAGAGAGACCTAAACTTATCCATTGTCCATACACACTCCAACCAAGTAACTATCGACACAACGTAAACCTGTAAAATCCTTTTGTGAGTAGTTTATTTTAATAAATAATTGACCATACTTATAGGTTATTCAAAGGTTACCCACATTTTACAAGTCAGTTCCAATGTGCCAGTATTACCCCATCGAAATATCCATTGCGCATACTAAATTGCTTAAGCAATACAATAACTTAATTAGAAAATCAGTATTCACGACATTACACTAGAGACCGTTCTTTGAATTAAGAAAGTGCGTTGTTTTGCCAAAAAAAAGATTAATTAGGTACTTCCATTCAAAAATATTAGAAAGATTCCATATCTTCTATATTATACATACTTAAATGAAAATTAATCAAATGTTTCGTGCAAGCAAAACTCGAATACGACTCAACCATATCGGCTATTTTTACACGGAAGGTATTTTATAGAACAAAACTATTCCACGCTCACGAACCGATGACGGACGGTCATGGCTAGTTGACCATAGAGAGCGAGCGTAGCGATATTCATTTAATTTTATTTATTTAAAATAAAATATAATTAATGAAGGTATTGAAAATCCAAAATTACAAAACTACTGAATTAAAATACTCCCCAAAAGTATTTTGGTTGGTCATTCAATTTAAAATGAAAGGCTCATGTAATAACCAGGTACACACACTTACTCGTATATATATACCAACGCAATACAGAAAGTGTATTGTCTTGTGTTTAATATAATTGGAACTGTTATGTTTGGTTAACGTCGGTGGAACAGAGTTTATATTTCGTTATACCTCCCTAGGGAGTACAAGGGTTCGTGGCCGGAGTACTAGTGCTCCAATAAATGTTACTATGTTCAAATGAAGAGTGTTCATGATTAAATTTGTGACAAATTCAATAACGTTCATTGGTTGCCAGATATTTGTTTAACGAATATAAAAGTGCCCAAGTAACGGCAATAGTCTTATAAAGGTAAATATTGGGATACTCTTTTTTTCTTACTCAATATACGAGCAGTTATACACACTTTTGAAGGTCAAGAAAATCGGTCTAAGTGTCTAGGTCATTCGAGGAATCGGACGTAACTATAAAATACTAGTAAATACTTACCTGTATTTTATTCAAAATTCATTTTGTAAATATATTAGCTACTACGGAGCCTCTACGGACAATTTCTTTTTTCGCGTTTATAAAAGTGTAATAAGAAACGTGTTCGTACATATAAAACTACATTAAATTATACCATAAAAACCTGTCAACTGAATATAACAGATTCTGGGTCAAAAATCATGTTTTTTTGGTTCACGTCTTATTTAAAAGCGGAGGATTTTACACATGTAAAGTTAAAACCTATGGCTCCAAACCAATATAACCTGCAATTGGTGCACAAGCCGATCAGCAAATCAATTTCAGTCAAAGGACTTTAAATCACAACCAAGTGTTTTAACAGCTACGAGTATATTCCCCAACTCCGCCCTAAAGCCGACTGGGTTTAACAAAATGGCAGCACGCACATCAGATTATAAGTAGCATCCTACCCATTTAGGCCAGTAACACACTTCCACTCATTATGCGTAATAAATTTGCAACTAATTAGCAGCTGTGAGCTGATAAAGATTAATGTCGTAGTGCGTGCGACGAGCCTAATCTGTTGGGAAGCCGAACATTCCCGTCAGAGGGAAAATGTTTGATGTTTTAAATGCTTGTGATGTGAGTTTGTGAGTACATTTGACACACTAATTATTGTTAATACAGATTATAATTTTCATGAACGTCTTAATATTTTCTAGTTAATCAAAAAACATATTTTGAAGTAGGTACCATAAGTTTATATTATATCATTCTCTCTGCAAATTATATCTGAAAATATGCAAAAATTTGCTGCTTTATGAACTAAATTATGTAGTACTATTTAAGGTACGTAATGTAAAGTTAAACCCTTCCACCATTTCTAACGCGAGTTAAAAATTCACATTGTAACAAATACCTAAGTAAGAACATGAAACTTAACTTGTACTTTGAACCTGCCATCACGTTTTATTGTCAGATAAGCTTAGTTTCCATAACTCGTAATAATTTATCGTACATTTAATGTTTTATTGGAGAAAGAGGAAATACAGAAGCTCGTAAAATTTTATAGTTAACGATTCTTTGAAATGTATCAGTGATGGAGATCTATATTTAAATCCATTGCATACTGCAAATTATAGCTATGACATTGTTTCTCCTCCTAGTAGTAAATAGTGTACCTATCTAAAAAACACGTCGAAAAGTTCTAGAGATAAATAAGCAAGTTTTGTTATAAAGACTAATTAAAATAAATAAGTCAACATAAAATTGATAAATTGTGCCTACTTTACCTAAGTACCTAGATTGTATATGTAAAATCTAGGTATAAATCTTTGAAAAGGTATGTGTCATAAATCTAGGGACTGTACCTAGGGTACCTTAGGTATAAAGTGTTCCCTTATCGCTAAGGAATTCCTCCTTTCTTCCGTGTAAAAAAAAAAACGATTGAAACAGAAATCAACTAGCCTACTAGTGCTGAGAAACATTTATCAGACGTTTTACGATATCTCTAATTTTAAATGTATTTAAATATCAAACCGGCTCACAATACACATCTCACGTCTATTTGACATAAAACTGGGATGATATTACGTGACGTGAAGGTATACGAACGTCTATGATGAATATCTACGTATAATTTGACTGTAGTATTTGTTAAATTGTAGACCGGTAGAAAATGCAATAACCCTTGCCTCAGGCCAACAAGGAAGTTTCCGATACTTTACCAGATATGTTTGCAAAGAAATGTTGTTCGCTGAATTTATTTTATGTTTCTTTTCTTGATTCGAATGTTGTGTCCGGTCGTTAAATGTAAATATGTACAATCTTTGTATGTACCTACTAAAATACCTATTTACAAAGATAGAAACTTATTTTCTTAAGCATCACTTGGACTCCTTACCTGCCCGGTTTCGTTTTATGGCAAATTGTACATTAATAGCGTAAGGCAAACAGGTAAGATCAGTCGAATGATACAAGTGAATTTGATTGTTTATGTAATCATACTCATCTAATTACAGAAACAAACTCAAGCACATCTTACCCACAACCGGTTTTAATTAAATGCATTTCGATAAACTTTGTCAAGCAACGTACTCCAACAGCGGTCTGGCCGTCCGTCCATCTGAAGTAGTCGGACATGACCTAAATCTATCCGTAGTCCAAACGTCTAGTCCAACTTGTCAACAACTAAACGAACTAGTAGTCCTTGTTAACGCTTTCCTAATACCTATATTCAATGAGTGAGGTATCTTGTCGAGGACTACATACAGAAGAAGGATTTATCCGAAATTCGTGTAACTTGTATGAATGGGCTTGGAGTGGAGTCCCGAGACGGAAACCAGTTTATTAGAAAACAATAAAAATTATGAACTCAGTTATCACTAGAATGCATTTAGAGATCCAGTGAATTTGCATCCTGTGATCATCGCTGTAAAAAGATTTTATTTCTTTTTTAGAAGGCCGCTCCAATGTCCATTGCTGGCCGGCGGATTTTGGCCGGCTATAGATGCGGCCACTGTCAAGGGGTTGGTTCAGGTATTATCCCGCAACTTTAAGGGGTCGTGTTTTTTTTAATTTTTTTTTTATTAATTATTTATTTCAGGCAACAAATAGAAAAGTTACAGGTGGTATAAACTTATTCTACGGCCCATAGATAAATACCTTAAAACTAAGAATACATATAGATATTATAAAGTTGTGTTAGTGATAGAACCTTAAGACTAGTGTTAGTAAACACTTCACTATCGCACTTAGGTCCTTTTGCGTTCCGGTGGTAACGATCCGCGGAAGCGACGGAATACCACGCCCTGTGGCCAGAAGTTCTCCTGCATGACGAGGCTCAGGCGACTGTTGGGCACTCGCACCACGAATGACAGGAAACTGACGTTGCGGCTCGACTCCAACAGCTGTAGTCTCGGTGCGAAGTTGCCCTTCTTGCGCACGTACTCCACGATGTTCTCCGTCTTAGTGGTGTAGTGTAGGCGGGATATATACACTAGTGTACTCGGTACTGCGGCACGCAGCGCTGTGCTGGACTGCGTTGCATCTGTGCTGCAACGGTTCCCTTTGGTTCGCGATCGGCGCTTCCTACTTTGCACCATCACAAACTCATCATTAGCCACATCCTTAGATCAAAAATACTATAGATGACGCGAAACTCTCATTGAGGTCAGCATCGCAGCGCGTGTTAATGTTGGCGTTAGGTGGTGACCTAGATACCGCTGTAGTCTCACGTAAAGTAACAAGTTCTTTACGCAAATTCACAACGATATCCTCGGTTTTCGCCAATTTTGTCTGGACGTCCGCCAGTCTCGCCTTTAAGGATACCATATCCTTTAAAAGGCAGGTAACGTCGACGTGATCGAATGTGACCGGAGGAAGCTTCGATAAGTCCTGGGCCACAAACGTAGGCACGTCGTTGGGATGGGTTGTCTTAAGCAGCGTGATGATATCCTGTATGCTCTTCCTTGTCCCGTCACGCCGGCGGGACACCCGTTTTATTTCGCGTCAGTGAGTAAAAGGCGTCGGCTGAAACCCCATCGCGTGCTTCTGTAAAGACGGTAGGTTACCATTACCAGCCGATCATAGAAGTCGGTGGTCCAACTTGTAATGAAGACAGCGGCGATCTCGCCATACAAGGTACGTGGGATCGACAACAGACTGTAGGTACTGTAGAAAACTGGGCAAATAATATGCCTACGACTACGAAGGGGTAGGTCCTTCGGAGATAATATAGTGTTAGTTATGTCTTGACAAACAAACGACACATCATCTATCACTCGGTGGGCTCGATATATTCAAAATGTACTTAACAAAATTAAAAAAATATATTAAATTTAAAAAAATATTTATGAAATTTTCAGCAATATATGGACGATTAGAAAATTGCATTTACTTCGCGATTACAATGTGATTTGAATCAACAAAAAGGCTTCTTGACACTCGTAAAATTTCTTGAGAAATAAAACAAGATTATTTGTTTTGTCTACTTGAACAAAAGTTAGATAAAAAGCTTTGTGTTACCCGTCCCCCTTAAGACGAGAGATTTCACTTAACTCGGTAAAGGCGATAAGTTAGAAAATGACTTCATTGTCCTACAAACTCAAAGGCTTTGATAAAAAATAAATCGAAAAAACAGAACGCTCTCAAGGGGCTTGAAAAATCCCTGATGCAATATTGAAAAGTTGTAATTTGGTATAAAAAGACCCCCGGGCCAGCTGCTATCTGACGGACTTGGTTTTGGTTTTAAGTCTCAAAAGACCTTGAATGATGGCGATTGGGTCGTTCATTAAATGGGCGTTAGATAAAGATTAATGAAACATAAAAAGGTGTTTATTTTTGTCCGTCGTTATGTACTTATGTCATGTGTGTATGTTAAAAAGTAACCTAATGACAAAACCATTGTCTAATTAAAGTATTAATAAGAAGATATTTCCAGAGGCGCCCGGCGTACTTTGGGGGTTTGGTCGGAGTGAATATCCCGCGTCGTTGGGGTTAGGTCTTATCCGGTATCGGTGATTGAATCTGGTTGCGTGCACTGGAGCACGCGACCCTTCTAGCCTGCTTCTGTAAGGACTGCGGATGGCTATCCCGCCGTCCTCAGGCCCCAATCATGGAGGTCCTGGTCCTGGGTATTTAAAGTAGGTACGATAACTTTAACAGCAAGTAAACGTATCGTTCATTATTATGATACAAATAAAACGGGAACACCCAAATACCTACTCCGAAAAACTTTATTCCGAATTTCGATGTTCCGATTTTCAAAAGTCCGAATTTCATAATACCTAAGAATTTTAATGTCTATTATTAAAAATCACGAAACTTATTTTACCGAAAGTCATTAATGCGATTTGTTAGTTTTCTGATTTTCATATGTTCGAAGAGTCAAATGCTCGACGGGTTATCGGTCCGAAACACGACATTCCGATTTTTAATACTTCGAATAAACTAAAAGTCAACATGTTTGTTCTACAGAATTTAGTGACAGAAAGAAATCGCTGCAGAACCAACTTCATGCAGTCTGGTCTGGGTATCTGGAATGGGTAGAAGTGGGGGTCAGGTTAGAACTGTGACCACAACAGAACGGAATTGATCTGTATTATATAAAAAAATTGGGAAAAAAAAATTGGCATGTGACCAGGGAAACAAAATATTTTTATTCAAAAATTCGTATTGTTGATGTTTCGAAATATCATTAAAGTCGGACTTTTTGTTATTCGATCTATTGAAGCTCGGTATTTTGAGAGTAGTAATTATAAACGTTAGGAATATTGAAATTTAGGAAATATAAAAATAGGAATAATGATCAATCGGAGTTGCTATATTCGGAATTTTGAATCAGTCGGAATTATGAAAATCGGTATTTTGAAATTCGTATTTGTGACTGACAGAATAAAGTTATTCGTATTTATGTAGTGTGCCCAAATAAAACAACTGTCGGTTATTGCAGTGCACAACACAATTGAGTGAAATCTTAGGAGTCCAAACCATTATAATTTAATTATTATTATGTATACTAGATAACACCTTACCTTATTATCCAGATATTAATAGAAAATAATCTGAAACAAAATCTCTGAAATAAAAATCAACAAGTAAGTATTTAAGACATAAGGCAACTGCCCTCATTTTAATAGGCTATGAAATACAAACTTTAGAACTTTTTCAAGGTCTTAACTGGCAAAGTTACTAACGGCACTTTATCCCTGGTATTACGGTATAGTGTATTATCTTCCTAATTTCATCTTTTGGTAAATTACTGCTTTTCTCCGACGACACTTCTTAGAGTAGTAAATCATGAAAATGGGTCTTCGGGGCCTTATTTCTTTGATCTTATAACGAAAGTAAATGGTAATAAGATTGAATGGGTGTTTATGCATAACTAGCGGACGCCCGCGGAGTCGCTCGCTTGACAAATTATATACTAAATAAAACCTTTCTCGAGAACCACTCTATCCAGTCGTGATAACCGCATCAAAATCCGTTTCGTAGTTTTAAAGATCTAAGCATACAAAGGGACAGACAGACAGCGGCAGCGAGTTTGTTTTTTAAGGTTCCGTAGGAAAATTATGTATTTACGTTAAATAATGGCAAAATTATGCTCCTCTGTCTACTCCGTCTAGTAGACCTACTGAGACTTTGTGTACATACATATGTGCAGCGAATGGAATAGTCGTCCGTCGTCTTTGACGGGTATGTAGTCCTCGACAAGATACCTCACTCATTGAATATAGGTATTAGGAAAGCGTTAACAAGGACTACTAGTTCGTTTAGTTGTTGACAAGTTGGACTAGACGTTTGGACTACGGATAGATTTAGGTCATGTCCGACTACTTCAGATGGACGGACGGCCAGACCGCTGTTGGAGTACGTTGCTTGACAAAGTTTATCGAAATGCATTTAATTAAAACCGGTTGTGGGTAAGATGTGCTTGAGTTTGTTTCTGTAATTAGATGAGTATGATTACATAAACAATCAAATTCACTTGTATCATTCGACTGATCTTACCTGTTTGCCTTACGCTATTAATGTACAATTTGCCATAAAACGAAACCGGGCAGGTAAGGAGTCCAAGTGATGCTTAAGAAAATAAGTTTCTATCTTTGTAAATAGGTATTTTAGTAGGTACATACAAAGATTGTACATATTTACATTTAACGACCGGACACAACATTCGAATCAAGAAAAGAAACATAAAATAAATTCAGCGAACAACATTTCTTTGCAAACATATCTGGTAAAGTATCGGAAACTTCCTTGTTGGCCTGAGGCAAGGGTTATTGCATTTTCTACCGGTCTACAATTTAACAAATACTACAGTCAAATTATACGTAGATATTCATCATAGACGTTCGTATACCTTCACGTCACGTAATATCATCCCAGTTTTATGTCAAATAGACGTGAGATGTGTATTGTGAGCCGGTTTGATATTTAAATACATTTAAAATTAGAGATATCGTAAAACGTCTGATAAATGTTTCTCAGCACTAGTAGGCTAGTTGATTTCTGTTTCAATCGTTTTTTTTTTTACACGGAAGAAAGGAGGAATTCCTTAGCGATAAGGGAACACTTTATACCTAAGGTACCCTAGGTACAGTCCCTAGATTTATGACACATACCTTTTCAAAGATTTATACCTAGATTTTACATATACAATCTAGGTACTTAGGTAAAGTAGGCACAATTTATCAATTTTATGTTGACTTATTTATTTTAATTAGTCTTTATAACAAAACTTGCTTATTTATCTCTAGAACTTTTCGACGTGTTTTTTAGATAGGTACACTATTTACTACTAGGAGGAGAAACAATGTCATAGCTATAATTTGCAGTATGCAATGGATTTAAATATAGATCTCCATCACTGATACATTTCAAAGAATCGTTAACTATAAAATTTTACGAGCTTCTGTATTTCCTCTTTCTCCAATAAAACATTAAATGTACGATAAATTATTACGAGTTATGGAAACTAAGCTTATCTGACAATAAAACGTGATGGCAGGTTCAAAGTACAAGTTAAGTTTCATGTTCTTACTTAGGTATTTGTTACAATGTGAATTTTTAACTCGCGTTAGAAATGGTGGAAGGGTTTAACTTTACATTACGTACCTTAAATAGTACTACATAATTTAGTTCATAAAGCAGCAAATTTTTGCATATTTTCAGATATAATTTGCAGAGAGAATGATATAATATAAACTTATGGTACCTACTTCAAAATATGTTTTTTGATTAACTAGAAAATATTAAGACGTTCATGAAAATTATAATCTGTATTAACAATAATTAGTGTGTCAAATGTACTCACAAACTCACATCACAAGCATTTAAAACATCAAACATTTTCCCTCTGACGGGAATGTTCGGCTTCCCAACAGATTAGGCTCGTCGCACGCACTACGACATTAATCTTTGTCAGCTCACAGCTGCTAATTAGTTGCAAATTTATTACGCATAATGAGTGGAAGTGTGTTACTGGCCTAAATGGGTAGGATGCTACTTATAATCTGATGTGCGTGCTGCCATTTTGTTAAACCCAGTCGGCTTTAGGGCGGAGTTGGGGAATATACTCGTAGCTGTTAAAACACTTGGTTGTGATTTAAAGTCCTTTGACTGAAATTGATTTGCTGATCGGCTTGTGCACCAATTGCAGGTTATATTGGTTTGGAGCCATAGGTTTTAACTTTACATGTGTAAAATCCTCCGCTTTTAAATAAGACGTGAACCAAAAAAACATGATTTTTGACCCAGAATCTGTTATATTCAGTTGACAGGTTTTTATGGTATAATTTAATGTAGTTTTATATGTACGAACACGTTTCTTATTACACTTTTATAAACGCGAAAAAAGAAATTGTCCGTAGAGGCTCCGTAGTAGCTAATATATTTACAAAATGAATTTTGAATAAAATACAGGTAAGTATTTACTAGTATTTTATAGTTACGTCCGATTCCTCGAATGACCTAGACACTTAGACCGATTTTCTTGACCTTCAAAAGTGTGTATAACTGCTCGTATATTGAGTAAGAAAAAAAGAGTATCCCAATATTTACCTTTATAAGACTATTGCCGTTACTTGGGCACTTTTATATTCGTTAAACAAATATCTGGCAACCAATGAACGTTATTGAATTTGTCACAAATTTAATCATGAACACTCTTCATTTGAACATAGTAACATTTATTGGAGCACTAGTACTCCGGCCACGAACCCTTGTACTCCCTAGGGAGGTATAACGAAATATAAACTCTGTTCCACCGACGTTAACCAAACATAACAGTTCCAATTATATTAAACACAAGACAATACACTTTCTGTATTGCGTTGGTATATATATACGAGTAAGTGTGTGTACCTGGTTATTACATGAGCCTTTCATTTTAAATTGAATGACCAACCAAAATACTTTTGGGGAGTATTTTAATTCAGTAGTTTTGTAATTTTGGATTTTCAATACCTTCATTAATTATATTTTATTTTAAATAAATAAAATTAAATGAATATCGCTACGCTCGCTCTCTATGGTCAACTAGCCATGACCGTCCGTCATCGGTTCGTGAGCGTGGAATAGTTTTGTTCTATAAAATACCTTCCGTGTAAAAATAGCCGATATGGTTGAGTCGTATTCGAGTTTTGCTTGCACGAAACATTTGATTAATTTTCATTTAAGTATGTATAATATAGAAGATATGGAATCTTTCTAATATTTTTGAATGGAAGTACCTAATTAATCTTTTTTTTGGCAAAACAACGCACTTTCTTAATTCAAAGAACGGTCTCTAGTGTAATGTCGTGAATACTGATTTTCTAATTAAGTTATTGTATTGCTTAAGCAATTTAGTATGCGCAATGGATATTTCGATGGGGTAATACTGGCACATTGGAACTGACTTGTAAAATGTGGGTAACCTTTGAATAACCTATAAGTATGGTCAATTATTTATTAAAATAAACTACTCACAAAAGGATTTTACAGGTTTACGTTGTGTCGATAGTTACTTGGTTGGAGTGTGTATGGACAATGGATAAGTTTAGGTCTCTCTAATAATAAAATGATCAAAGAGATTTGTTGTGTGCCAGTTATAAAGCCAAATGAGTTACGAAATGCTGCCTGATTGAAAATAAAATAAAATAAAATAAAATAAAATAACGTTTATTATCTTTGAAATTTTCAGAAAATTATTTAGATTCGTCAGAAGTTGGTGTGACTCTACCGAGGGTTCCAAAATGCAACGAGACTGAGAAGAGCCCTCAAGAAACTCAGCTCGGCTTTTTTCAAAATATTTCATCTTAAATCTAATACAGAGTTATTTAGAAAGGAGCAATTCGTTACGTTGTTACAACCAGGCCGCCTTGTCATCTAAGAAATCATTAATACTATAATAAGCTTTATGGCACAATTTACTTTTTATTAGTTTTTTAAATTTATTGACAGATAAATTTGCTATTTCGGTTGGCAATGTATTGTACATTCGAATAAAGTTCCCCGCAAAAGAATTACTCACTTTATGAAGCCTAAATTTAGGAACAGCCAGTTTATCCTTATTTCTTAAGTTTAGATTATGATTATCACTATTTTTCACAAATTTACTTTTGTTCTTGTGGGTATACAATAAAATTTCATAAATATACTGTGAATACACTGTAAGGATGTTAATATGCTTAAACTTATCTCTTAATGACTCCCGAGACCCCATTCCATAGATAGTCCGGATAGCCCTCTTCTGCAACACAAAGATGCATTCAATATCGGCAGCGTTACCCCACAGTAGTATGCCATATGTCATGATACTGTGGAAGTAGCTGAAGTAGACAAGACGCGCCGTTTTAATGTCTGTAAGTTGTCGGATCTTTTTGACAGCATAGGCTGCTGAACTAAGCCTGGCCGAAATTTTCCCGATATGAGGCCCCCATTGCAATTTGGAGTCTAACGTTATGCCCAGAAAGACAGTGTCATCGACCAATTCTATTATATCATCCCTAACCTTAACACTGGTTTTAACAAGTCTTACATTAGGTAAGGTGAATCTTACACATTTAGTTTTATTTTCATTTAATAATAAATTATTAGCACAAAACCAGTGGACTATCCTAGAGAGGGTAATGTTTACATCGTCAAGTTCGCGCTGTCCACGTTTAACTTTAAATATTAAAGAAGTGTCATCAGCAAACAAAACTACCTCGTGGTCGTCTCTTATGAGGTGAGGGAGATCATTAATATATACTAGAAAAAGAAAAGGTCCCAAAATTGAACCCTGCGGTACCCCCATTGCTACAGGAGAACCAGGTGACTGTTTACCATTGATCACTACTTTCTGGACCCTATCACTTAAGTAAGAATTGACGAAATTCAAGGCCGTCCCCCGGATTCCGTAATGATCAAGTTTCTTAATTAAAGTCTGGTGCTGAACGCAATCGAAGGCCTTAGATAAGTCGCAGAATACACCATAAGCATCATATGACTCATCCCAGGCCCTGTATATACACTCTAATAATTTAATTCCGGCATCAGTGGTGGACCGACCACGAGTGAAACCGAATTGTTTTGTATGTAATAGTTTATTAACGTTAAAGTGATTTTGCATTTGATTAAGCATAATTTTTTCAAAAATTTTACTAAATGTAGGTAGTACAGAAATGGGACGGAAATTGGACGGATCTGAAGTACTACCCGATTTAAACAGGGGAATTAATTTACTAGATTTCATTAAATCAGGGAACACACCACTATCAACACAATTATTAAATATTAATACTAGTTCAGGAGCAACCATTTCAATAAAAGAATTTACTAAATACACAGAGATGCCCCAGAGGTCAGCTGTTTTCTTGATATTTAAAGATTTAAAAGTTTTTAAGATAGTGTTTATGTTAACTTTACTGAATTTAAATATAACGTTACAACAAGGAACGTTTGCTTTTAACCAAGATTCTGCAATGGGGGTTGAAGAGCCTAGGGTTTTTGTCAAATCTACAGGAATTCGGGAGAAAAAATTTTCAAATTCGTTAGCGACCTCGAAGTCTGATGTAGTTATTTTACCATTTATATTAAGTTTAAAATGATTATCATTTAATTTTTGTTGACCTCTTTCCGCGTTTATAATTTTCCAAGTAGATTTAACTTTGTCTGCACTATTGAGAATTTTATCACTTATATATTTTGATTTAGCTGCTAAACAATCTGCTTTAAACTTTTTTGAATAAGTTTTAACATAATCTAGAAATTCAACTGATCTATTAAGCTGTCTTTCTGAGTATAGTTCATAAAGTTTTTGTCTACTTTTGTGTATACCCTCAGTGGCCCATTCACTGAAAGTAGGACTATCACTAATCATGACCTCCTTAGACTTGAATATGGAGTTGAACTCGTTGTAAAAAGAATCAAAAAATAATTTATACATTACATTTGGATCTAAGCCAGTGTCTAAGAATGGAATTTTATTGCAAAGTCCAACCCTCATTCGTTCCAAGCGGTCACCAGTTATTGGTCTACATAATATTTTACGTTTTATAACTTTTTCTTTAGTGATTTTAAAAGATGCTATTTGCCCACAATGGTCTGAATCTAGCTTTTTTATAATACTTTTACTTTCTGGCAACATATCGCTGTATATATTATCCAGGCAAGTGGCTATTGTATTACAATATCTAGTAGGCTCCAAAAATAAGTTTGTAAGATTGTGTGATTTAAATAAATTTAAAATATTATAACTCATAGGCGTATTAACAAGTAAATCGACATTAAAATCACCACATACTATTAGGTACTTATTAGTTTTTCCAAGTTTACATAGAACTTTGTCAATAAGTTCCTCAAATTCGCAAAAGGGTGAGGTTCCAGGTTTATACACGCATACTACTATGAATTGCTCCATTTCCACGCACGACAGTTCGACTTTACACTCTAGAGAAAGAGACACAATATCTTTCCGTTCTTTAAATTTAAGTTGTTTATTTAATAAAATCAAAGATCCCCCCCGTACTGTGGTCACCCTGCAGAATGCACTACCAACCCGGTGATTACTGAAATTGAACATGAGCTCATACGACTTACGCATATGTTCTGTAATACAAAAAATATCAATATTGTCTGAATTCATTAACAGTTCCAACTCTAACTCTTTGCCATGTGTTAAACAACCAATATTTTGATGCCCTATGTTGATATAATTTACATTTTTTGATTTGGTTTGATTTGGAGGGCATTTTTTAACGTAATTAATATTTGTAACTAAATTTAATTCAATTAATTGACTATGTCTGCTAAAGGGTAATATTGCCTCTGTTGTCGTAGAACTTAATTTAAATTACTTGGAACAGATTCCAAAGTCTTAACACTAAATCTACATTGCTCAATAAAAGCAGTTTTGTCAGCCAAGTTCTTGGCTGAAGTGTAAAAATAATTGAATAGCAAACTTGCTATTTGTCTCTTATAATGCTTTGGTAGAAAATACCTACCTTTGTTTACATAAACAATATGTTTGTTATTGTTAAAGTTACTGTCAGAAGTTGACAAATTGTATTTATATACAGTTCTCTTAAAAACAGAATTAAAGTCAATTACATGGAATTTATTATTATATTGGCTAGTTAAATTGAGTTGTAAATTTATCTTATATCTAAGAGAATTTTCCACGTCTGGCACACCTTTTATGTATGGTAATGTAAACATTACTACATGTTCAACATTTAAGTTTTGCATTTTGTCAAAGTATAGGGATAGTTCATTTTTGTTAATTTTACCCCTGTTTGAGCAGAAAATAATTATTTTACTGTTTGAGTCAAAATTATATTCTAATATCTTTTGCATAATTTCATTTAAAGATGCACCTGGATAACAGTTATTAATAATTGAATAACAATTTGAATTAAATTGTTGTATCAGAAAAGAACTAAAATCAGTTCCAATATCATCACTAAATAAAACTAGTTTAGTATATCCAGTATGACTATTACTTTTTACACTGTCACACAATTCATACACTAATGAAGTAGGTGAGCAAGTTGTAAGGGAAGCCTGGTTCTCCAATGATTGAGAAGGACTTGTGCAATTGATATTGCATGAGTGGTTATTTATGAAGGTATTAAGGCGCTCAGTATTATAATTAGATGTTTTGAGTACCTTATCTATACTTGATGAACACTTATTAAAGTCTTTTAGAGACCATTCATATTTCTTAGTTACATACTCTAATTCAAATTGCAAATTTTTTATTTGTGACTCTAAGCGTTGTGTGTCAGTGTAATATTTTAAATGACTTTGTTTAAGTTCTAACATAGATAATTTAGCTTGTTCTCTTAATTTTAAACTAGAGTTAACATTTTTACACTTTTTGATTAAGATTCTATGATATTTTAATTGTTTCTTTGATTTTAAAATGAATTTCTTTATTTTTAGGTATTTTTTTAGTTTATTCCTGCTGCAAAAATAAACTGGCTTGTCCAGTTGGTATGAACTGTCATTGGTAAGATCTATAGTAGACAAGTCCAGGTTTGGAACTGTTGCAGAAGGAACAAACTGCGGAGTACCACTCATTAGCTCGTTATAAAGGTTATCCGTTTGTTGGACTACGACTTGCTTGGCAGCTGACTCCAAGTGTAAGATGTGCCCCTGGGCATCCCGTAGCTCCTGTTCCAGCAAGGTAGTCCTCCTCAAGGTCCCTTCATACTCATCACTGCACTCTTGAAACCTATCTACTATTGATTGAAGGTGGTTCCGCTGCATTACAATTTCATCATAACTAATATGAAGCCTAGCTAGTTCAGATTTTAGTTTTTTACTATCGTCTAAAGCACCTATCAACAAGTTTTCATTTTCTTCTCTTTCTTTTTCTAATTGTAAACAGAGATCTGTTTTAGATTTAAGTTCCTGCAACACCAGCTGAAGTTTGGGCTCCTCCTGCTGGCGGGATAAGGCTCTACGGCTACGGGTATTCATATTCTCGACAAATAAGTGCAATTAAACGCAATTTAGAAAATACAAGTAGGTAGTTCGAGGTTATGTTAGGTACCGGTAAATTAAAATCAAAACTTTTCTGTACTTACGAAAATAGATCGCCTGTTTTCAATGTTGAGAATATGAATAAACACGTATAATAAAATAATTTGACCTATTATAGGAGAAACATTATGTATTTACGTGAAATAACATTGAACAATACGGTCAGCTGATTCGTCACTTTTTAGCTTATTTTTACACTAATATACACAAAATTCTTTGAAATGATTATTTTTGCACTACTATTGTGATGATATTGGAGTTATCTATAAACAAAGTGGCAAGCGCTTTATAAATTATATAGAAAATACAAGGCGGCTGTTATTGGCATTTGAATAGATTACAAAAGCAAATAGTCTTTTTAAATAATTCGCCTGAACGGCCTCAACCCATGCCCCTTTGGTTGACAGCGATTGATCGCTGCAATGATTGATAGTCTAATAACGTAAAAAGTTTAACTGACAGTTTTTGTGCGTATGACCTCATAAATAATTATCTGTCACGCATGGATTCCATAATCCGCTTTTATATACTGCTGTGAACCACCCCGTTTTCATACGGATGCAGTGTGTGGAAGGTATGTACATGTAAACATTCATATGTAAATTCCTCTGTTCATTACCTCTATCCTATATTGGACGACCGTGTTAATTATTTCATTATTTCGAGCTTTGAAATACATAAATGTCGAATATAAATATATGTATATGGATTAATTCTATTTAAATATTTATTTACAAATACCAATATTCATAAAAGTAGATGAAAATACTATTTACACTTGCTAAAAACTATACACATTAAAATCTACACTATACATACATATACAGGCGTCAAAGAACTCCTCCGCCTCGTCGCCGACTGGCATTGTTCCCAGAAGGCTGGCAGCATTGCCACGTTGTATGGCAATGCTTATTCTTTGAGCTAAAAAGTAACCAGCCTTCTGATCTTGAGAAGAGTCGATCATGAGTTTCGAGATCGTTTAAAAGATTCCGCGAGTGCTTGGACCCCTAGGTCCCAGCGTCTCTATCCCAAACGGTTAAAATATGTAGTTTCCTGCTAAATTTGAGTATTTGCGCCGTTTGAGGCTTTCCGCTGATGCAGCAGCAGCGCTGGCACAACCCGCTCTACTAAGAAGATGAGAAGGTGCCAGAGTGTCAACACACGTTGCGTCCCACACTAAAGGCCTTCCCATTTTCCATGGCAATAACGACATTCCATCAGGTCTCTTTCCATGGCCACGTGCCAGCCCATTTGGTTCATGAACTGCTGGGATACCGGCGGTGGAAAGAGCCCGACGGATTATGTCATTAAGGTTAGCGTGTCGAGAAATACGACCTGCGCTTCTACTGCATGAAAGACCGTGATGTCCAAGGTTATCGACTACTTCTCCACAGTGGCAACGATGCGGAGAAACAGTATTAATTAGTGCATCTCGTCTTAAATTACGGAGTGGCGCGTCCCACTGCCTCTGAGAGAATGGTTGAGACGGCAGATCAGTGAAGGGGCCAGTAACCTTCCAGGCATTTATGGCATCGGTCTTATACAACACCTCAGAATCAACCAGTGTGTTATTTAAAATCTTCCATGGTTAAGTCTTCAGTGCTGTGAACCGATGACAGAAACGCCGGTAGGATAATATCATTAATTTTGCGGACCCATGCGAACTGGTAGGGACGCCTGAAGCCAGGCCCGGTCATCCAAGGCCACATTTAAAATTTGACTGAGGGTGTTATGGATGATTGTGACAACCTTTTCCAAAAGCTGTGGATGTTTTCACAATGGTGATGAGCGAAGTGCATGAGTAAACTGTGGGACAAAAAAGCAGAATCGAAGTATTGTAAAAGCCGTATGAATATTTAGATTAACTAATTTATTTGCATTTTTGGCTGTGGAACTCACTCCCCCCGGACATACAAAGCTGTAAAACTCTTACTCTATTTAAAAAGAAAGTGAAAGCACACTACCTCTCTTCTTTATCTTAGTTATATACAGGATGTAACATAAGGGTTATATCAACCTGAAGATACCCCCATCAGCTGATCGCCCAGAGCGCCTTTTGATATGTTTCGACCGCGAAACAAGAATAAAAAAGTACATCATAAAAAAAGTTATATGCGTTATTTCAAATCAAAACAAACGTTTCCCAACACTAGTGCTTGACGTACTTACTAAAAGACAATTACTAAAAACAAATTTTCACAGGGGCGCTTTATTTGTACTACCTATACTTGATGTCAATGACCGAATCAGCTGATTTTAGCTAGTGTTGTTCAAACAAGAGTATTTTACTTGGTAAAAATGTTTTTTTTTTGATGATTTTTTTTCTTGTTAGGCGGTCGGCACATATCGAAACGGGTTCTGGTCAACCAGCTGATGTGGGTGTCTTCGGGTTGATATAACCCTTACGTAACACGCGGTACTTGAGGTGGGACCTACACAGGGTACCGGGTGCGTTCATATATGAGAAGTGCTCCCGCAGGTAGGAAGGATAGGTGGGATTATGCAGGATATTAAAAAGGAGACATAATATCCGAGTGTCTCTGCGAAGGCGGATTGGGAGCCACTTGAGTTCCTTGCGAAAGTGCGAAACGTGAATGATCACGTTTCGCACTTTCGCAAGGAACTTGAGCAAACTTGAGCGCTTGCTTTATGTATCCGTTTTGTTTTCAATCTGTGTACGTATGAACTTACACAGATTGAAAACAAAACGGATACATAAAGCAAGCGCTCAAGTTTGTCTAACAGCTCAGTAGCGTCCAAATAGCAGGCATCCACGTAGTCCAAAATGTGTTGGATAAGCGTCTGAGCAAGTGTGACTTTGATATTCAGAGGTAAATAGCTCTGGAGGCATTTCAGCGTGTGGAAGGTGTAATGCACCTTTTTACTAACCTCAGCAACTTAAGTCTTCCAGGTTAGGGTGCTATCCATTATCACTCCCAGATTCTATTTTGGGTGCAAAGGGGCTCTACCAACATCTTTAGGGCCCCAGCGACCTCACCTGCTAGTGGCGCACCTGCTGATAAACGGACGAGGCTCGTTAATTTACGGTACCTATGGAGTGGCTTCGGCCCCTACGTGGGTACCAGGTGGTACAACAGTGTTGGTCCGGGGGGGTACCACCGTGCAGCTGTGCTAAAGCCCCCCAAGTAACCCAGCCCAGGCTGGGTTGCGTTAGGGGTTCAGCAGCTGCACCGCCGGGCCCGGGGCGATGTATGGTGCAGCAGGCATGGGACCAGTGGGGGCGAAACGGAGTCTAGTGTGGGTGGTGTGGGTCGATTCGCCGGCCAGGGAGATCCTTAGCAACGGCGTTGCCGCGGCCGCCCGCAACACAGTCATGGGGCCCGCCTAGGGCCAACCACCCCAGGAAGCTGCCCCACATGTTGCGCATAATCCTGATGTGGGATCGCCGCTCCGGGTGGTAACCGGTGTGGGGTAGCGGCGGCCTTGCATCAGGGGGGTTTGGGAGCCCTTCCGTCCGGCGAGTCGGCTCCGACCTAACCACACGGTTCTAGACAAAGCTAGCCCCTGCGCTTTGTCACTTACTGCTGCACCAAATGTCGCCCTGTCTTCACGCTTCTTCTTCAAAATCTACAATGGCAGTGCAACAAAAAAGAAATAAACGTTACACAGCGGCCCTAGGAAACCCCACAACTTCACATTTCGAGGTGGAGTTCACTAACGTCCGTGGACTCCATGCGAACCTCGATACCGTCCACCACCACCTTGAGACGGCACGGCCCGCTGTGATGTTCCTCACGGAGACACAAATACGCCGCCCTGACGACACGTCTTACCTGTGTTACCCCGGCTATGTCATCGAGGAACAATTTCGAGACAAAGCCGGGGTGTGCGTGTTTGTTAGGGCGGATGTTTGCTGCCGCCGGTTGCGCTGCCTAGAGAACCCCTCCAATTCCGTCCTTTGGCTGCACGTAGACCATGGCTCTATGAGCCAGATCTACGTGTGCGTCTACCGATCCCACACAGGGGATTCTGAGACAACAAAGCTCTTCCAGTACCTCAGCGAGACGGCTGATGAAGCGCAGGTGCGGTTCCCGAACGCTGACCTAGTATTTCTGGGGGACTTCAATGGCCATCACATTGAATGGCTGGGGTCCCTCAAGACTGATCATGCGGGTAGAGCCGCCCATGCGTTCGCTCTCTCCCACGGTCTGACCCAGATGGTATGCGGGATCACCCGGATACCAGACAGGTCAGATCACGCGCCCGCTCTGCTGGATCTACTGCTGACGAGTCGCCCAGCCCAGTACAGTGTTTCGGTAGGAGCCCCACTGGGTAGTTCCGACCACTGTGTTGATCACGCTGTCATGAAGGTGTCACCTCCTGCACGTCCTGTACAAACGTCACGACGACTATGGCACTACTCGTCAGCGGATTGGGACGGTCTACGCGATTATTATGCGTCCGTCCCCTGGAGCCAGCGCTGCTTTGTAGGAAAGGCTCCTTCGGATAGTGCTTCTGCTATTGCTGGCGAGATCAGTTTAGGGATGGATTATTACATCCCTTTCACTGATGTCGCCAGTATCCGCAGAGCCCGTCCCTGGTTCGGGCGAGATTGTGCCAAAGCTGTTCGACAAAAACAGTCGGCATATCGCGCCTGGATCAGGGCCCGGGCTGTGCGCGACCCAAACGTGGGCCACCTCAAAGCAGCGTACAACCGGGCCACAAAGTCGAGTAAGAGGGCCTTTAAGAGAGCGGATGCCCAGCGCGTCGCGCGGCTTGGTCAGGAGCTCACTTCCCATCCCACGGGCAGCCGTGGATTCTGGCAACTGGCCAAAGCCGTGCAATCTAACTTTTGTCAGCCCTGGCTGCCACCGCTGCGTTACCCAGATGGAACACTGGCTCACAAAGCCCAAGAGAAAGCGGATATGCTCGCAGACCTCTTTGCGGCTAATTCCCGGGTCGACGACCGTGGCCTGCAGCCCCCCGCCATCGCCAACTGTGGCCACACAATGCCTGATATTGTTATCAGGCAATGTGATGTACGGGCAGTGCTGCGGTCACTCGACACGCGGAAAGCCAGTGGCCCTGACGGCATTCCGGCGGTGGTGCTACGAAAATGTGCAGCTGAGTTGTCTCCAGTATTAACGCATCTGTACCGCCTGTCATACTCTTCAGGGCTCGTGCCGGAGGTCTGGAAGGAGGCGAACGTACAACCGATCCCCAAGAAAGGGGATCGGTCCGATCCAGGCAACTATCGACCCATAGCTGTCACCTCAGTCATTTGCAAGGTGCTTGAGCTCCTTATAAATAAGCAGCTCATGCAATTCCTAGAGGATCACTCGTTAATCAATGATCGACAATACGGCTTCAGGCCAAAGCGATCAACGGGTGATCTTCTGGCATTCGTAACGCATGTCTGGGGTGGGGCTATGGAAAGGCACGGCGAGTCCTTGGCTATTAGCCTGGACATCGCCAAAGCCTTCGATAGGGTCTGGCATGCTTCGCTCCTTTCCAAGCTTCCGGCATATGGTCTACCTCCTCAACTGTGCAGCTGGATTGCCAGCTTTTTAAACGAGCGCCGAGTGCGGGTCCTCTGCGATGGCCAGGCTTCTCGCTTCTTGCAAGTGAATGCCGGGGTACCGCAGGGGTCCGTACTATCACCAACTCTCTTTCTTCTGCATATCAATGATATGCTATCCCTCGGGAACATTCATTGCTATGCAGATGACAGCACACTGCACGGGAGTTACTCGGTTTGTCCGACGGCGGGGCGATCTGAGATTGAGGAGGAGAGACGACGACTCGTGGCTGATCTCGACCGTAACCTCGACAGTATCTCTCAATGGGGTACCGAGAACCTGGTCGAGTTCAATGCCCGCAAATCACAGGCGTGTGCATTTACTGCGAAGAAATCCCCTTTCCTTCCCCTACCCTCTCTTCAGAATGCATTATTACCAATGAAGGACAACCTTGATATCCTTGGCATAGACGTTCGTCGAGAGCTCAATAATAAAAACTACATCGAAAGATGTATAGGGCTAGCTTCGCGGAAACTAGGAATACTGAATAAGGTAAAGAGATTCTTTACACCGGACCAGAGGTGTCTGCTGTACAAGACGCAGATTAGACCCTGCGTCGAATACTGCTCTCACCTCTGGGACGGCTCCGCGAAGTATCTGCTGGACGCTCTCGACGCTATGCAGCGACGGGCTATCCGTATTATAGATTGTCCGGAGGTAACGGGAAGCCTAGAGCCGCTAGTTCAGCGCCGAACAATAGCTTCCTTGGCCGCATTCTACCGTATTTACCACGGCGAGTGTTCTGAAGAGCTCTTCAATCTGATCCCACCCTCTTCCTTCCGATCCCGAACGACTCGTGCCGGGCAGAGATGCCACCCCCACACAGTGGATAGCATGTTCGCGAGAATCGAACGTTTTAAACGTTCGTTTCTCTGCCGAACGATAGTGGCCTGGAACGCCCTGCCTGTGCACGTGTTTCCTCCCACATATAATCCTGGGTTCTTTAAGCGGAGCGTGAAGAGGCACATCAGTAGGTCGTCAAGTTGAGGGCCACACTCAATAATAATGTGTGCTGTGAGAGTGGCCCACAATCGCTAGACGTCGTCACGACTTACCACCAGACGGGCGGCGTCAATTTGGCGAACCAAATATAAAAAAAAAAAAAAAAAAAAAAAAAAATTCTTCGCAGTGCTCGCGTACCCGATTGTAGAACTATCCAGTAAAATAGGGGGCAGAAGATCCATCCAATCCACTACTCATCTGCCTGCTACCAATAATCATGGCCTGCGACTTAGTAGGATTTATAAGAATCCCAAAAGATTTTGCCCAATTGTTTATTGCACACAGGTCACGATTAACGGCAGCAACAGCCGATCTGCATTCATTCAACGCAAAATGTCCATACAGCTGCAAGTCTATATATAGGAATTAAAAAAAAACATATTTGAATAAATATAAGTAACCTAAGTATAAGTTGAAATGAAATCACGTCTTTCTTGCTTTGTTTATACACATTTATTCATTTATTTATTGCTGAACACAGGTAAATTATTACAAAGTTTTCCTAGATGATACAGGAATCCACCTCCGCTGTGCTCTGCCTCACCATCATGCAATATTTATGGGACGATAAAATAATGTCATATATACTTCGGACTACAAGGTTATTACCTTCCATTTTTGGAGCCTCTATGTACTCGTACCTACTCGGCAGGCGTCGTCCACCAGTCAGCAGGTGAGGTGTGGGCCCTTAGCTCCTCGCAGTACTTCACTAAATTACCCAATTCTTGCCTAATGCTTTTTTCTCGTGTCCTTGTATGCACAGATTTATGTTCAGAAACCCAGTACTCGCATTTGTGGCTCTCAGGTTTTACCTATGGGAATAAATATTCTGCTAGCGGCTCCTGACACCAAAAGGCTATAAAAGCCATCAGTCATTGTCTGCTGGGGCGTATTGGACCAAGTATTATTTATAGCCGAACCTCTAGTTCCTATAGGGTTTCCACAAATTCAACAGCATGATGAAGTTTAAATAGAAATCGAAATATTTTATGATAACTACGAGTATCATTGTTTTCACAGATTCGTAAACATAATATAAAACTCATCTTTTGTACTCGTATAGCAATGTTGTGAATTGAACCGTGACTTTGATGAACCAAATTTTTGCCTCAAAATATTATGTACCTAATATGCTTGTTATTCTTGTGAGATGAAATATTATAATGAGGAAATGAGAGATGATAGAATATAAATCGACCTTTTATGATCAGCTATTTAAAAATGAATCTGATGATGATGACGAAGCTGGAGAGAAAAAAACACGTCATAAATTGACACAATAACCGACTTCAAATTACCGAAATGGGACCAAATAATTGTCGAAATAGGACCAAATTAAAATAGGACCATTTCGCAAGTAGCAGTTTTCAATAAAAAAAAATAGATATGAAGTAACAAACATAAAATAAAAAATACATACAGTTGAATCTAGAACCTCCTTCTTTTTTAGAAGTCTGTTGATAACCGATTATATGTCAGTGGGGTGGCAGCCCTAAATGCGATGAGATGTCATAGTTATGGGGCGTTGCAGATATACGGCGTCAAATTCACTTGACTTTTATTGTTCTACATCTATGGTCATGATACCGTCATGTTGATAATGGATGGAATATGGTTTTAGTAACACAAATAACGGCGTCTTGTGCAAATGGTTCCGGGTTTTTAGATAATTTCTTATTGTTATGACGTTTTGCATGCACACTACAGAGAATATGCTTGTGAATCTACAAATGTAGTTACATCGATTTGTTTTTATTTCATCACAATTGTAACTCTATGCTTGCATTACAAGTACCTCAACCTGCAGAGATTATATTTACCTAGTGGCATTTAACATCGAAAATAAAACTGAAAAATATTTTTATTCAAGTGGGTTACAAGGTAACACTTTTGAAAGTCAGTCAGTTATAAACATAATTTATAGTCACATTTACTGCCAGATTCACAAACCAATAAGTTGAGCCTGAGAGAAAGAACCTGGCAATAAAACTCACGGCCACTCTTTTCTAGTAGTATGAAATTACAATATTAAGTACATAACGAGCTAACATTTATACACAGTTGTCAAAGCAAAAAATAAATAGGTACAATAATCAAGCGACGTTTATAGAGTCGCGCCTAAATAGTTTATGTGAAGCGCAAGCAACTCATTTCCACTTCTCTATCATCTTTCTGGCCGTTGGAAATTTGGTTTGAATTACAGAGTGCTAATGGATTTTCTTTAGTGACCGGCATCGACAATAGGGTATTCCCCTGACCATGACCAACAAAATTACTGGCAAAGTGTGGGTGTGTAATACACCTCTGCCTACCTCTTAGGGTATATAGGCATGATGTACCTATGTCTGTCGGTTTGTCACTGTACGTAGTTCAATTTAAGCTCATCAAAGTGTACATATAGTTTGACATTTATATTTTGGTTTAAGATGGTAGGGTCAGTACCCTCTGTAATCTAATTGTGTCTGAAACTTAGAGCTTTCATTGTACGTTAACATAGACCAGACAGGTAGTCATAGTAGTAGCAGGCATATGTCACTCGCCTAACAATCGCAAAAAATACGTGACGTCAGCGACTGAAGTTGTAAGTCAGTAAGGGTTGTCTCTTGTTTGTGATACGGCAATTGACCATAGAGTTGATGTTGAGGCATTAACTGACAACCCTAACGTTCGAATTATGTTCTATGTAAACAAAAGAATGTGTTTTATTTACGTCGGAGTCCAAGTTCTGTATGTAAGTACCTACTATTCCCTATACTGTGTAAGTAGTATGTAAGTACTTTTAAACTATTCCCTATTCTGTTCTGATTAGTTAATCTTAATATCTTGCTCCTACGTGAAAAGAAAATTGCAAGTACATTTCCCTCTTGGCTTGTAGACAATAATAGTGTATAGCTAATAGAAACGGAGACGAGATGGTAAATCTGCAGATTGAATACGAATGAGACCCGAGTTCAGCTATTCAGACTACAGATAAGCCTCTCTGAAAAGTATCCTGGAAGTAAGAGTGAAGACATACGAAAATATAGTTCCAAGTTCTAGGTTCTGAATATTACTATAATATTACTATGCGGCTGAAAACTGTGTGGTACGAGTTCCTGAAGAGAAATCCTTACAATAATACTAAAATCATTTTTATTGTAAGAGCTTGCAACACTATTATTCATAGTTTATTTTAGTATTTTTATTCAAAAAGAGCATATTGCACAATGAATTAAATAAAACCCAACCCATCCTTTAAACTTACCCAACCAACCACATCTTTGGTTTGTGCTGCTTAAAGCGCAGTCACAGAATTATTGAGCGGAGCTAAGCGGAGCTCAATCTTAGGCGAGATGTGTAAATCGTTTGTGTGCCAACTTCTCCGGAACGGCTCGACCGAATTTTGACCAAATTTGGCATGCTGGTCGACATCATACCCGGGAGTGCATAATCATGAAAATAGAGCTGACCACGGAGGAATAATCACCGAAAATGTCCTGGACATCACGGAAAAACCAGATGATTAAATGGTTGCCATGGAAACACGTGCGTCAAAATGAAAAATTTTTTTTTTCATTCGATTAATTAATTTACGTGTTCGATTCTGATTCTGATATGTAATAAAAACATTTGCTCCGCTCAACATTTGCAATTAGCAGCATGCATTGCATACCTTGTATATTTAAAGCGGGACAAAACCTGGAGGACTAAAGAGTTATTATGTGGCGAGTGCGAGGGCGACCCTGCCAAGCCGCCCTGAAATAGTTTAAGTTTTGTCCACCTGATGATGATACTTATTTGTATTACTTATCAGTTTTACTTAATTTTTTTTTGTATACTTCACACAAAATTTATTTTAGTGTTTACTTAATTTTAGTTTAATTGTTATTTGTTTCTAGCCAATTAATGGTTTTGCTGAGCGCACATAATTTACGTTGCAAGCCAGTTCAATATTACAAAAAAATATTTCATATGCTTTTGCCAAGCTTCTAATGTGTAATGTGAGCCATAAATAAAAAAAAATAAAAAAATATTTGTAGATATTATGATTGCAATAATATCAAGTGAATGTTTGTGCGTAGTCAAATTCTTAAATAAACGCCAGACTCAGGTCTATGTACAGAGAAAAATTACTCTTGACTTTTAAAAGTACTTTGTTTCAAGTTTAGATTGTTTTCAAAGTATCACTTCTAACTTTAATGAGTCTTGTTTGAAGACAAATGTTTTAAGTACTATAAGTCTTGTGAAAATTTAGTACTTAACTTCGAAATAGAAGTTTGGAAATTTAATATCATCTTCTAAGCTTTATTTCCAATTGCATTTTGATGGGGTCTAATTATATACTTATCATAGGGTCTAATAAACTACAGAACTTTGATGTCGCCCATTGGTTGTGGAGGTCAGATGGCAGTCGCTCCACGGAAAATATTGAGGTTCAACCGCATTGCAGTTAGACTGGAAACACAAGCCCACTGACGACCCCAATGTATCATCGAGAGAGTGACGTGACGAGTTTTGTTGGCGATAGAACTAAATTCTCTTGAATATTAAGATAGAAATTATAAATATTAAAAAACTGGAATGTCATCGGTGGAACTCGAACCCACTAACTAACTGAGCTACGATGACCACTACCAACACCATCCAACTTTTGCTTCACATTATCATAATTTCTAGACCGCGCAATCAAGGTTAGCTTTAATAATAAATTAATAATAAATAATAATAAATTTATTTCGTAATAATAATTGTACAATAAAATTTTACATAGAATCTTAATTTTAATTGTGCGCTATTACATCATAGTTAGTGCATTAGTAGCTTAAGTATGTAGGTATAATAATACCTATTTACATTTATATGTTTCTAGATGTTTTATAAATAGGTAGTCTTATAAACGTAATTTGCACCTGAACTAGGTAGTCCTGTATTTCAGGCGCCAATTGCAGTTAAGTAAATTATATAACATTACAGAAAAACAATTACGTAACATTATATGATTAGGTTATTCATAATATTATATAATAAGAGCTTGTACAATACCAAAGTGGCTCAATATTGATAACTATATTAGATATGTCTTAATTATTCAAGTTATCACTATTTATTTTAATACAGATATTAACTCCTCTGTGTCATCGTAGGACATCCCTTGGAGGGCATTCTTTAGTACTTGCTTACAACGAGAATAATTAAGAGGATAAATATTTGCTGTAGCGTTTATCCTATTGTACAGAAGCGGTCCTAAGAACAAGTAAAATTTGCCTGTGTATTCGCGTTTTATCGCAGTTCTTTCAGTGCAAACAATATCTTTCCGTCTTTTGTAGGAAACTTGAGTGCTGTAGGGAAGTGATGCGTGCTGTTTTAGTACTGTACTGAGTATGAATAGCTGACGGACTGTTAATACTTCACAAGATTTGTATAGGAGGTTAGTGGGAAATAGGAAAGGGCGGAACGTTGATACCTTAAGGATTGCCCTCTGAGCTCGCTCGACGGGTAAAAGCAAGGTCTTGCCTGCTCCTCCCCATGACGTTATGCAATATGTTATTATTGATTGACAAAGTGCATAGTAGACTTGTTTAATCACCTTTGAGTCACCTATATATCTTATTTTTTTGAAGACAAATATCAGCTTGCGCATTCGCTTAATTAGTGCTTCGCTATGTTTTTTAAACGAAAGCGTCTCATCTATTATAATACCCAGGTATTTTATAGTATCTGTTATGGCTATAACTGGGCAAGTGCACGTGTTATCTTTATTATCAGGTTCCCTACAATAGCTTTATAAGTTATGTATAGATTGCCACTTGCCTTCGGCTGGGTACACCTTGTGTATCCCCGCATCATTGCACCTGTGGAGTAGCCGTCGATAATCTGGGACACCATGGCCTTTCTTGTAGCAGAAGCGCAGGTCGTATACCTCGGCACGCTATTCTAAACGACATAATTCGTAGGGCTCTTTCCACCGCAGGTCTTCCGGCCGTACGTGAACCAAATGGTTTAGCACGAAGCGATGGATAGAGACCGGACGGTATGTCGTTGCTACCGTGGAAGATGGGAAGGCCTTTGGTGTGGGACGCTACATGCGTCAACGCATGTAGCGTCCCACCTTAGCACCTTCACACCTTCCAAGCACATCCGGATGTGCTGGCGCTACTGCTGCATCGGCTGAAGGCCTTAAACGGCGTAAATATGCTAACCTAGCAGGTGATTACATATTTGAGCCGTTTGGGGTTGAGACACTGGGGTCATGGGGTCTGAGTGCTCGCCGCCTTTATAGAGACATTGCTAAACGCCTAATCGATGCTTCTCAGGACCAGAAGGCTGGTTATTTTCTGGTCCAAAGAATAAGTACCGCCATCCAACGTGGCCACACAGCCAGCATTCTGGGAACCTTCCCAGTCGGCAATGACGCGGAGGATTTTTTAAACGATATTTTGTAATGTAAATATTTTTAGTCTATAATTATGTTTATTTTGTATATTGTAATTCTTATTGTAAATAAAGTTAATTATGTATAGGTTTATAATTTCTATCTTAATATTTAAGAATAGTGTTCGGTGCAACCGAACATTTCCATCATAAACTTCATTTTAGCAAAATTGTAAACCCTGCATTTTATTCATTGTTAAGCTCAGTTCACTATCACGTCGCGCCATTGCACCACGTATCATTATAATTAATTTGAACTCAATATATCAATTAACAAAGTTTATAGTAATAATTATGGTAATTTCTTCTACCAGTATCATCCAATTCACCCCTATCAATCATATCATAGTGTTGGGGACAACCCCAACAAATAGTTTAAGTAAACTCATTGCTTTGAAGTACAAAAATAAATAAATTCCACTGAGTTTCTTCATTAGTTTCTTCATTAGTTTTTTCATTAGTTTCTTCAATTACATGCAGTACTTATACCTAATGTGACTGACAGATATCAGTTTATTTCAAATGACGACAGACTGCATTTACGGACGAACCTCGGGAGCTTGATGTGGCTAGCAATTTGACTATCTCTGTCAGTACCGTAGGCGTAATAAGCAAAAGGACACCCGCCTGAGCTCTTCTCGGGTGCCTTTACTACACAGAGGCAACACCTCCGTAACAATGGACAGGATAACACAAAGTATTCGCAAAGTGCCATAGGTTCACGCACTATGATAATGAAACTTAAATGCCTGAAAGAACTCAATAGTACTTTAATGCATCGTAAATAAGATTATCTCTTTCAAACCTAGTGATAACACAGATGAAAGAGAAAACGCGTTAAATGCTTGAGATATAAAGACATTATTGTTTGAAAAATTATATTGTGGAGTTAAATGAGTTCTTTTGAAAGGTAGAGACCGTTATAATTGCCTTAACTACGACCAAGATAAGAGCGTCACCAGAATAATCTCTTAAAAAGTAGTGATACAGAACCAAAGTAGGTACCAGCCTTACGAATGAACCTCGCATGTAATTATTTAAATACCTACATTGCATGCCTGATTCCTCGGATGGGTAGACTTAGAGGGATAAATTATACGTTACATTTTCCCCAGTTTCGTAATAGTCATCTGTTGATAGGTAGGTGCAACACTGATGAGGTTGGCTTGGGCCTCTAAGATATTGGATCCAGCATTCAAACTGTGGGTCAGTGCTGAGTGGATCATTTATGCTACAGCTTCTATTCCACAGAGTGTAGCACACGACAGGAGCCTCTACGATAATGGTGCAATTAATTTATTTACCCATACTTTAAATACTATGAAGTTGAAGAGTTTGTATGTTTGGACGCGATAATCAACGCCGAGGTTCGAATTTCAAAAGTCTATTTTCTAGAATACCCCAGTCTAGAACATGGTGAGTTGAAACGTTACCTTTGACTTCAATGATGACAAGAGATTAAATGGATTTATGTCGAAATATTTCGTACATTTTTTTGACAGTTGAAAAGATAATATATTATTATTTTCTAGGAATAAAATTGATACCCAAAATTAAGATGAACGGTTGGTGTAGTTTTTAAAATCTTGGTTGATATAATGAAATTAAAATGTGAATAAAGAATGGATCACTTAAGAATTTTTAGCTTACCAGAGGTGATTAGGTTAACTTTTTTGTTAACTAGAATGCTATATGTACTACATATATTGTGTTAGATTTTGGGGTGAGATTCACTAAGATTGTGCGTTAAAACCGTTAGATAATCAAAAAAATAAAAAACCGAATCCGAAATGGATGGAAATTATTACACATTATAAACTATTTTCTGAGTTACATTTTATCCAGGTAATCTGTTGAATAATAGGAAATCTTGTGGGAATTGGAAACTAGACAAATATTCCACGAATGGACTAAAAAATAAGTATCGTATCCAATGCGGCAATGCAGTCAGGATTCCAGGAACCTTCCGTCAGCAGGATTCTTACTTGATCTTTTGTAAATAAAGATGAGCTTAAATAAAAAACTTTTCTACCCAGTATTCTAGATTAAAAGAACATGATAGAAGCTCAAAAGCTAGCAAGGTAAGCTTTAGGTCGCTAAAAAACTTATCGTTTGTAGTGAATCGTGTTAAGGATAAGCAACCCTTAGTGCACTGAGGAGATGTAGGAGATATTAGCTTTTACATTTTCTTTTACGGTTTAATTTCTTGTGTAAAATAGGCTATCAATTTGATAGTTGTATAATAGACTAGCTGATCGCCGCGGCTCCGTCCGTATGATTTAGTTTACTCGTTCCCGGTTCTCATTACCGGGATAAAAAGAATCCTATGTTACTCAGGGTGAATGTAGCTTTCCAATGGTGAAAGATTTTTTGAAATCGGCACATTAGTTTTTGAGTTTATTCATTACAAACATACACACAACAATACAAATCTTTCCTCTTTATAATAGTAGTGTAGACTACACGGTTCTAGTGCAGGGAGAAGTGCACGCCTACATTCGCCTCTTTCAGGCTAGACATGAGTGTGAAGATATTCTGTGAACTCGTGCAGTGATAGCAATCGATAGTGAAGTCTGATTGTGGAATGATTAAGTTCACTCCGTAATTCGATTCACGCTACCAATGGCAATCGCTTTTTTGTCTTAACTTTTGATTACTTAACTATACAAACTAATGGGCCTTTGGTCGACCAGTACACCTCGCGCACAATAAATTGGCTTTCCCTCCCCATGTAATCCCCAATAAAAAAATCGGCCAAGTGCGAGTCGGACTCGCGCACAAAGGGTTCCGTACCAAAACGGCAAATAATTCACGTTTGTTGTATGGGAGCCCCTTAAATATTTATTACTAAACAGGTACATCATTCTGCGAAAATTTTAACTTTGTAATTATCACTGTTCAAAGGATACAGCTCAAGACAGACGGTCTCATTTTACCCTTTGGGTGCCGAATCCTAAAAAAGATTACGATGTCAAAATTGTACGAAATCAAGAAACACTTGTGCCAAGTTTCGTGTAGATTGGATAAAAACTGTGGCCCCTAACCCGGAACACACAAACAGACAGACAGACATACTGATGAAAGTAAAATTGTCCAATTTCGAAATGTAGACGCCTCACTAGCTCGTATAATAAAATTTAAGTGTCTCTTTGTAATTCCAAAAAACATTACACTAAATGCATATTAAAGTAGATATCTATATAATAATATATTAGGTACGATGATTACATAAAAATGCTCATACTAATATAACAGTACCTGGTTAGCGATAATAGACTCGCACCCTATTACGTGGGACCAAAAATGTGCTAGTTTTTTTTTTTAATCCTGAGTCCCGAGGCCGCGGCCGCTATTACGGCCGTTGCCAGGCGTCTCTGGTACACACGCCGAAGGTATTTCCAGTGGCGCCCGGCGGAAAAGTGCTAGCTAGCATAAAGTGGGATCCTTTACCTGCCCCTTTAGAAAACCATACATGATAAAAACAAGTTTGCCAGTATACATGATCTTGTTACCACAATCGTTCATTAGTTCCACAGAATAGTTAGGTAATAGTTAGTGACGTACTAGTTCCTAGTATTACTAAACATTATCGATCACGATGGTAAAAGCCATAGAACAGGGAAGATCAAATTGTAGTCAATATACCAAAGTTAGTGTACAATACGTCTTTAGTGAGACGAGATTGTGCAAACTTTACCGATATAAGTTAGTGAACAGTGTGTACTTGTGTGTACTCCCTTTAAGCTATCAGTTACGCAGTGCCAAACTAATAGTCAAGGTAATCAGAGCTGTTACGTAACATAGAATATGCTACGATACAGATAGTACGAATAAAGCTGTGATCATAATATTAAGGGTATGTCAGTAGCTATGTTGAGATTTGAGAGTATGGCTTTGACAGATGCCGGAATCCACAAATGAGATTTCATTATCATTGAGTTAGAGTTTAGAATGAGCAAGAGGACAAAAGTAGCTGTGTTTCTTACTATTAAACCACTAAACTGCTGATTAAATTGTGTAAAGTTAGATGAGATCGGAATAAATTTTTATTTCGATTTTACGGGAAATGGGATATTTATTTGTAAACTTTTTCTAAATTTATACTAATATAATAAAGAGTAAAGTTTTGATTGTTCCTTTGCGTTGAAAATATTCCAAACGGATTGAACCGATTTGTAAAAATTTACACAGCAACCGACTTCAAACTACCGAAATGGGGGCAAATAGTTGTCGGAATGAGACCAAATTGAAATGAGACCATTTGTGAGGTAGTAGCTTCCAATTAAAAAAAAAAATCAAAAGTTCACCCAGTCGGAAGATATGAGGTAACACAAAAACATACAGTCGAACTGAGAACCTCCTCCTTTTTTGGAAGTAGGTTTAAAACTCTCACCCATATTTGACTGAGGGAGCGAAGTGACCGAAGTCTCCGTTTCAACTTGCAGACTGGGGAGAATTTCTTTCGTCTGTACCTCTACATCTACGGGTTTTGTCAGATCATGTTTGAGGCCGTATTTATCAACCGATTTGCATGAAACTTTACACACACACGCCTTGCTTACAATGAATAACATTTGTAATAAAGTTGTAATAAAGAAAATTGAAGAAGAAATTTTCTAAACAAAGCCGCTCCCGAAGTCTACGGTTCACAGAACCACTAGTTATTACTCCAGTGTAAGCAAGTGACAGGTCTGTGAGAATCAGTCGACCGATTATTGAAATTATCATCATTGAGATAACAGCTGTCAAGCATAACGCTGGTGATAGATGTACCCGGTAATTAAATTGTTCTAGACCAGCTGGCGCACATGTTGATCTCAGATGGAACGGTCCGCTTCAGTTGATATGTCATATGCAAATCGGTAAATGATCATCTTAGTACAAAATGATTTATGTAACACTAGCTTCCCCCTACGGCTTCACATGGGCAGTAAAAACTCTATTCTTAACCTAATTTACTCTTTTTAGCTATCTGTCAGTAAAAGTTTCGTTAAAATTGGTTCAGCCATTTTTAGAGATAAACGGAAACAAGTCCAAGTCTGAGATTTAGATTATACATTATTACATTGATGAAAATAACCGGCAAAGTGCGTGTCGGACTCGTGCACAAAGGGTTCCGTACTAACGGCAAAAAAATCACGTTTGTATGGGAGCACCTTTAAATATTAAGTATGTTTTGTTTTTTACTATTTATTTGTTGATAAATGTAGTGGCAACAAATACATAATCTATGAAAACTTCAACTTTCTAACTATGACGGTTCATGAGACAGACGGAAGGACGGACGGACGGACAGCAAAGTCTCGGTAATAGGGTTCCCGGTTTTCCCGGGACCCTAAATATGTGGTCTTAGTTTTCTCAGTTGATCTTTATGAAAGTACTTCGATAAACCTGCAAATTATTCTCAGTATTCACCTTCGAGTATGTTAATTAGAACAGCTCAACTAATACACTGTGAGGATTAGCAGTACTAACGCGTAAGTGCAGCTGTAACTGTCGTGAATATATCTCTGGTGATTATTTAAAGCACTCTGACTGCCACTCTGGGTCGCATTTGAATAAGAAAGTCGAGGTGACAAGAGTCGGAAGTTATCTACATAAGCTAATATTATATAGAGGAAATATTTTATTGTTTTTTTGTTTGAATCGAGTAAGCTCCGTAACTACTCATCCGATTTTAAAAATTCTTTCACAAATATGTAGCTACATTATTCCCGAGTAACATAGGCTACTTTTTATCCCGGTAATGTGTGCCCGTGTGAATTGGGGACGAGAAACGTAAATCAGCTAGTTATGTAAGTCAACCGGAAATAGGTACATAGATATCTATCTATATATAGAAATAGTGAATGTAATTTTTGTCCCCCCTTAGCTGTCGAGAACTGCTTATGCGACAATGATGGTTGACCCTCTATGGATAGCCCTCGATCTGGAGGCAAGCCGAAAAATCGACAATTTGACCTAGCCCTAAGGGGTCAAAAGTTATAGGTCAAAACCTATGGCGTGGTGCGGCGTGGTGCGGCGCGAAGCACCGCGCAAGACACTGTACTAGTACGTAATAAGTACTAAACACAGATATCTATCCCGAGCGGGTAAGGAGGGGCTTTTATTACGCTCCTATTTTATCAGTTACTTTGGTATCTACCTAATATGGGGTAAGCCTATTGCCAGTTTCAGGAAAGATGTATGTCAGCAGGCGCAGCAGGTGTGTGGATGATGATGACTTAAATTGAGCCCTAGATCATACTTATTACCTAGTCTGTGCCTAGAGACACAAAGTAAATACACGGATCCGTCAATTTTATTTTCTGCTATAGATCTCGATAACGTACCTTAGCACTCCAATATACACATACATACACGCACGCACTCACACAACTAAGCATAACTGTATTATCTTATTTGTTTTATTTATTTATAATTTTTGTACATACACACAAACAGAATACTAATAATACAGAAATACGTAAAATACAGTGAGCATTGTACAAGGACACTTATCCTTAAAGGAATCACTTCCAGCAGGCCTGAGAGGAGATGTAAGGGTGAGAGGGCTACCATGTGTGCAGTGCAAGTAAATAGACTTACATAAACTATGGGTACATATAATAAATACATGAATAAATAAATATTATTAAGTTATGATTTGTCTATATTTGTAAACAAAACTAATAAAAGGACGTCAAATATTTGTAAATTCTATTACCAGACAAAATATCCCTTTTTGCCGACACAGAAGCATCCGCCCCCGTCCTGTCACTTACAAACTTGGATAGCTCGAAATTCACTTACAAAGTCAACTCTGACCACAGGTCAACAACCTTTAATGCTTTGTATCAAACTAACAGATGCTTTCGAATTCGTTCACTCGGAATTCTAAGAAGAATGCTTAGGCAAAGAACGAAGCTTTCAAAAGGAATAAAACGTTAGCCTTCTTACCTTGATAAATAGTTTATCAAACACTACAAGAGTCTTGCAATTCGAGTCAGTGTTTTTTGAGATAAATTAAAAAACCAATCTCCATTATCTAGATATAGGTACATACGTAATACTCTCTGTCTAACTCTGTCCGAACGGAAAACATACCTTACATAGGTACTACGCTGAAAAGTTTTCTCTTTATGCCAATTTTACTATTATTGCATTACTTATTTTTTGCGGTTTGTGTTATCTTAATGGAGTTTGTAAGTTATAATGTGCTCTGTACAGGATCTAATTATTAATAATTATCAGATCAGTACTCATGCGATATATTAGTAAGGTTTCTTGTACTAAGTACATTATTAAGTTACTTATGTCATAATATCATAGAACTTTACTTGAGAGTGTTCCTATTTCTTGTACTTATACATACATAGTAAAAGACCAGTTTATAAAATAAAATAAAATAAAATATAAAATAAAATAACGTTTATTATCCTTGAAATTTTCAGAAAATTATTTAGATTCGTCAGAAGTTGGTGTGACTCTACCGAGGGTTCCAAAATGCAACGAGACTGAGAAGAGCCCTCAAGAAACTCAGCTCGGCTTTTTTCAAAATATTTCATCTTAAATCTAATACAGAGTTATTTAGAAAGGAGCAATTCGTTACGTTGTTACAACCAGGCCGCCTTGTCATCTAAGAAATCATTAATACTATAATAAGCTTTATGGCACTATATTTACTTTTTATTAGTTTTTTAAATTTATTGACAGATAAATTTGCTATTTCGGTTGGCAATGTATTGTACATTCGAATAAAGTTCCCCGCAAAAGAATTACTCACTTTATGAAGCCTAAATTTAGGAACAGCCAGTTTATCCTTATTTCTTAAGTTTAGATTATGATTATCACTATTTTTCACAAATTTACTTTTGTTCTTGTGGGTATACAATAAAATTTCATAAATATACTGTGAATACACTGTAAGGATGTTAATATGCTTAAACTTATCTCTTAATGACTCCCGAGACCCCATTCCATAGATAGTCCGGATAGCCCTCTTCTGCAACACAAAGATGCATTCAATATCGGCAGCGTTACCCCACAGTAGTATGCCATATGTCATGATACTGTGGAAGTAGCTGAAGTAGACAAGACGCGCCGTTTTAATGTCTGTAAGTTGTCGGATATTTTTGACAGCATAGGCTGCTGAACTAAGCCTGGCCGAAATTTTCCCGATATGAGGCCCCCATTGCAATTTGGAGTCTAACGTTATGCCCAGAAAGACAGTGTCATCGACCAATTCTATTATATCATCCCTAACCTTAACACTGGTTTTAACAAGTCTTACATTAGGTAAGGTGAATCTTACACATTTAGTTTTATTTTCATTTAATAATAAATTATTAGCACAAAACCAGTGGACTATCCTAGAGAGGGCAATGTTTACATCGTCAAGTTCGCGCTGTCCACGTTTAACTTTAAATATTAAAGAAGTGTCATCAGCAAACAAAACCACCTCGTGGTCGTCTCTTATGAGGTGAGGGAGATCATTAATATATACTAGAAAAAGAAAAGGTCCCAAAATTGAACCCTGCGGTACCCCCATTGCTACAGGAGAACCAGGTGACTGTTTACCATTGATCACTACTTTCTGGACCCTATCACTTAAGTAAGAATTGACGAAATTCAAGGCCGTCCCCCGGATTCCGTAATGATCAAGTTTCTTAATTAAAGTCTGGTGCTGAACGCAATCGAAGGCCTTAGATAAGTCGCAGAATACACCATAAGCATCATATGACTCATCCCAGGCCCTGTATATACACTCTAATAATTTAATTCCGGCATCAGTGGTGGACCGACCACGAGTGAAACCGAATTGTTTTGTATGTAATAGTTTATTAACGTTAAAGTGATTTTGCATTTGATTAAGCATAATTTTTTCAAAAATTTTACTAAATGTAGGTAGTACAGAAATGGGACGGAAATTGGACGGATCTGAAGTACTACCCGATTTAAACAGGGGAATTAATTTACTAGATTTCATTAAATCAGGGAACACACCACTATCAACACAATTATTAAATATTAATACTAGTTCAGGAGCAACCATTTCAATAAAAGAATTTACTAAATACACAGAGATGCCCCAGAGGTCAGCTGTTTTCTTGATATTTAAAGATTTAAAAGTTTTTAAGATAGTGTTTATGTTAACTTTACTGAATTTAAATATAACGTTACAACAAGGAACGTTTGCTTTTAACAAAGATTCTGCAATGGGGGTTGAAGAGCCTAGGGTTTTTGTCAAATCTACAGGAATTCGGGCGAAAAAATTTTCAAATTCGTTAGCGACCTCGAAGTCTGATGTAGTTATTTTACCATTTATATTAAGTTTAAAATGATTATCATTTAATTTTTGTTGACCTTTTTTTTTTTTTTTTTTTTTTTTTTTTTTTTTTTTTTTATATTTGGTTCGCCAAATTGACGCCGCCCGCCTGGTGGTAAGTCGTGACGACGTCTAGCGATTGTGGGCCACTCTCACAGCACACATTACTATTGAGAGTGGCCCTCAACTTGACGACCTACTGATGTGCCTCTTCACGCTCCGCTTAAAGAACCCAGGATTATATGTGGGAGGAAACACGTGCTAGCGGCTCAAGGCTTCCCGTTACCTCCGGACAACCAATAATACGGATAGCCCGTCGCTGCATAGCGTCGAGAGCGTCCAGCAGATACTTCGCGGAGCCGTCCCAGAGGTGAGAGCAGTATTCGACGCAGGGTCTAATCTGCGTCTTGTACAGCAGACACCTCTGGTCCGGTGTAAAGAATCTCTTTACCTTATTCAGTATTCCTAGTTTCCGCGAAGCTAGCCCTATACATCTTTCGATGTAGTTTTTATTATTGAGCTCTCGACGAACGTCTATGCCAAGGATATCAAGGTTGTCCTTCATTGGTAATAATGCATTCTGAAGAGAGGGTAGGGGAAGGAAAGGGGATTTCTTCGCAGTAAATGCACACGCCTGTGTTTTGCGGGCATTGAACTCGACCAGGTTCTCGGTACCCCATTGAGAGATACTGTCGAGGTTACGGTCGAGATCAGCCACGAGTCGTCGTCTCTCCTCCTCAATCTCAGATCGCCCCGCCGTCGGACGAACCGAGTAACTCCCGTGCAGTGTGCTGTCATCTGCATAGCAATGAATGTTCCCGAGGGATAGCATATCATTGATATGCAGAAGAAAGAGAGTTGGTGATAGTACGGACCCCTGCGGTACCCCGGCATTCACTTGCAAGAAGCGAGAAGCCTGGCCATCGCAGAGGACCCGCACTCGGCGCTCGTTTAAAAAGCTGGCAATCCAGCTGCACAGTTGAGGAGGTAGACCATATGCCGGAAGCTTGGAAAGGAGCGAAGCATGCCAGACCCTATCGAAGGCTTTGGCGATGTCCAGGCTAATAGCCAAGGACTCGCCGTGCCTTTCCATAGCCCCACCCCAGACATGCGTTACGAATGCCAGAAGATCACCCGTTGATCGCTTTGGCCTGAAGCCGTATTGTCGATCATTGATTAGCGAGTGATCCTCTAGGAATTGCATGAGCTGCTTATTTATAAGGAGCTCAAGCACCTTGCAAATGACTGAGGTGACAGCTATGGGTCGATAGTTGCCTGGATCGGACCGATCCCCTTTCTTGGGGATCGGTTGTACGTTCGCCTCCTTCCAGACCTCCGGCACGAGCCCTGAAGAGTATGACAGGCGGTACAGACGCGTTAATACTGGAGACAACTCAGCTGCACATTTTCGTAGCACCACCGCCGGAATGCCGTCAGGGCCACTGGCTTTCCGCGTGTCGAGTGACCGCAGCACTGCCCGTACATCACATTGCCTGATAACAATATCAGGCATTGTGTGGCCACAGTTGGCGATGGCGGGGGGCTGCAGGCCACGGTCGTCGACCCGGGAATTAGCCGCAAAGAGGTCTGCGAGCATATCCGCTTTCTCTTGGGCTTTGTGAGCCAGTGTTCCATCTGGGTAACGCAGCGGTGGCAGCGAGGGCTGACAAAAGTTAGATTGCACGGCTTTGGCCAGTTGCCAGAATCCACGGCTGCCCGTGGGATGGGAAGTGAGCTCCTGACCAAGCCGCGCGACGCGCTGGGCATCCGCTCTCTTAAAGGCCCTCTTACTCGACTTTGTGGCCCGGTTGTACGCTGCTTTGAGGTGGCCCACGTTTGGGTCGCGCACAGCCCGGGCCCTGATCCAGGCGCGATATGCCGACTGTTTTTGTCGAACAGCTTTGGCACAATCTCGCCCGAACCAGGGACGGGCTCTGCGGATACTGGCGACATCAGTGAAAGGGATGTAATAATCCATCCCTAAACTGATCTCGCCAGCAATAGCAGAAGCACTATCCGAAGGAGCCTTTCCTACAAAGCAGCGCTGGCTCCAGGGGACGGACGCAAAATAATCGCGTAGACCGTCCCAATCCGCTGACGAGTAGTGCCATAGTCGTCGTGACGTTTGCACAGGACGTGCAGGAGGTGACACCTTCATGCCAGCGTGAACAACACAGTGGTCGGAACTACCCAGTGGGGCTCCTACCGAAACACTGTACTGGGCTGGGCGACTCGTCAGCAGTAGATCCAGCAGAGCGGGCGCGTGATCTGACCTGTCTGGTATCCGGGTGATCCCGCATACCATCTGGGTCAGACCGTGGGAGAGAGCGAACGCATGGGCGGCTCTACCCGCATGATCAGTCTTGAGGGACCCCAGCCATTCAATGTGATGGCCATTGAAGTCCCCCAGAAACACTAGGTCAGCGTTCGGGAACCGCACCTGCGCTTCATCAGCCGTCTCGCTGAGGTACTGGAAGAGCTTTGTTGTCTCAGAATCCCCTGTGTGGGATCGGTAGACGCACACGTAGATCTGGCTCATAGAGCCATGGTCTACGTGCAGCCAAAGGACGGAATTGGAGGGGTTCTCTAGGCAGCGCAACCGGCGGCAGCAAACATCCGCCCTAACGAACACGCACACCCCGGCTTTGTCTCGAAATTGTTCCTCGATGACATAGCCGGGGTAACACAGGTAAGACGTGTCGTCAGGGCGGCGTATTTGTGTCTCCGTGAGGAACATCACAGCGGGCCGTGCCGTCTCAAGGTGGTGGTGGACGGTATCGAGGTTCGCATGGAGTCCACGGACGTTAGTGAACTCCACCTCGAAATGTGAAGTTGTGGGGTTTCCTAGGGCCGCTGTGTAACGTTTATTTCTTTTTTGTTGCACTGCCATTGTAGATTTTGAAGAAGAAGCGTGAAGACAGGGCGACATTTGGTGCAGCAGTAAGTGACAAAGCGCAGGGGCTAGCTTTGTCTAGAACCGTGTGGTTAGGTCGGAGCGGACCCGCCGGACGGAACGGACGGAAGGGCTCCCAAACCCCCCTGATGCAAGGCCGCCGCTACCCCACACCGGTTACCACCCGGAGCGGCGATCCCACATCAGGATTATGCGCAACATGTGGGGCAGCCTCCTGGGGTGGTTGGCCCCAGGCGGGCCCCATGACTGTGTTGCGGGCGGCCGCGGCAACGCCGTTGCTAAGGGTCTCCCTGGCCGGCGAATCGACCCACACCACCCACACTAGACTCCGTTTCGCCCCCACTGGTCCCATGCCTGCTGCACCATACATCGCCCCGGGCCCGGCGGTGCAGCTGCTGAACCCCTAACGCAACCCAGCCTGGGCTGGGTTACTTGGGGGGCTTTAGCACAGCTGCACGGTGGTACCCCCCCGGACCAACACTGTTGTACCACCTGGTACCCACGTAGGGGCCGAAGCCACTCCATAGGTACCGTAAATTAACGAGCCTCGTCCGTTTATCAGCAGGTGCGCCACTAGCAGGTGAGGTCGCTGGGGCCCTATAGATGTTGGTAGAGCCCCTTTGCACCTCTTTCCGCGTTTATAATTTTCCAAGTAGATTTAACTTTGTCTGCACTATTGAGAATTTTATCACTTATATATTTTGATTTAGCTGCTAAACAATCTGCTTTAAACTTTTTTGAATAAGTTTTAACATAATCTAGAAATTCAACTGATCTATTAAGCTGTCTTTCTGAGTATAGTTCATAAAGTTTTTGTCTACTTTTGTGTATACCCTCAGTGGCCCATTCACTGAAAGTAGGACTATCACTAATCATGACCTCCTTAGACTTGAATATGGAGTTGAACTCGTTGTAAAAAGAACCAAAAAATAATTTATACATTACATTTGGATCTAAGCCAGTGTCTAAGAATGGAATTTTATTGCAAAGTTCAACCCTCATTCGTTCCAAGCGGTCACCAGTTATTGGTCTACATAATATTTTACGTTTTATAACTTTTTCTTTAGTGATTTTAAAAGATGCTATTTGCCCACAATGGTCTGAATCTAGCTTTTTTATAATACTTTTACTTTCTGGCAACATATCGCTGTATATATTATCCAGGCAAGTGGCTATTGTATTACAATATCTAGTAGGCTCCAAAAATAAGTTTGTAAGATTGTGTGATTTAAATAAATTTAAAATATTATAACTCATAGGCGTATTAACAAGTAAATCGACATTAAAATCACCACATACTATTAGGTACTTATTAGTTTTTCCAAGTTTACATAGAACTTTGTCAATAAGTTCCTCAAATTCGCAAAAGGGTGAGGTTCCAGGTTTATACACGCATACTACTATGAATTGCTCCATTTCCACGCACGACAGTTCGACTTTACACTCTAGAGAAAGAGACACAATATCTTTCCGTTCTTTAAATTTAAGTTGTTTATTTAATAAAATCAAAGATCCCCCCCGTACTGTGGTCACCCTGCAGAATGCACTACCAACCCGGTGATTACTGAAATTGAACATGAGCTCATACGACTTACGCATATGTTCTGTAATACAAAAAATATCAATATTGTCTGAATTCATTAACAGTTCCAACTCTAACTCTTTGCCATGTGTTAAACCACCAATATTTTGATGCCCTATGTTGATATAATTTACATTTTTTGATTTGGTTTGATTTGGAGGGCATTTTTTAACATAATTAATATTTGTAACTAAATTTAATTCAATTAATTGACTATGTCTGCTAAAGGGTAATATTGCCTCTGTTGTCGTAGAACTTAATTTAAATTACTTGGAACAGATTCCAAAGTCTTAACACTAAATCTACATTGCTCAATAAAAGCAGTTTTGTCAGCCAAGTTCTTGGCTGAAGTGTAAAAATAATTGAATAGCAAACTTGCTATTTGTCTCTTATAATGCTTTGGTAGAAAATACCTACCTTTGTTTACATAAACAATATGTTTGTTATTGTTAAAGTTACTGTCAGAAGTTGACAAATTGTATTTATATACAGTTCTCTTAAAAACAGAATTAAAGTCAATTACATGGAATTTATTATTATATTGGCTAGTTAAATTGAGTTGTAAATTTATCTTATATCTAAGAGAATTTTCCACGTCTGGCACACCTTTTATGTATGGTAATGTAAACATTACTACATGTTTAACATTTAAGTTTTGCATTTTGTCAAAGTATAGGGATAGTTCATTTTTGTTAATTTTACCCCTGTTTGAGCAGAAAATAATTATTTTACTGTTTGAGTCAAAATTATATTCTAATATCTTTTGCATAATTTCATTTAAAGATGCACCTGGATAACAGTTATTAATAATTGAATAACAATTTGAATTAAATTGTTGTATCAGAAAAGAACTAAAATCAGTTCCAATATCATCACTAAATAAAACTAGTTTAGTATATCCAGTATGACTATTACTTTTTACACTGTCACACAATTCATACACTAATGAAGTAGAAGGTGAGCAAGTTGTAAGGGAAGCCTGGTTCTCCAATGATTGAGAAGGACTTGTGCAATTGATATTGCATGAGTGGTTATTTATGAAGGTATTAAGGCGCTCAGTATTATAATTAGATGTTTTGAGTACCTTATCTATACTTGATGAACACTTATTAAAGTCTTTTAGAGACCATTCATATTTCTTAGTTACATACTCTAATTCAAATTGCAAATTTTTTATTTGTGACTCTAAGCGTTGTGTGTCAGTGTAATATTTTAAATGACTTTTTTTAAGTTCTAACATAGATAATTTAGCTTGTTCTCTTAATTTTAAACTAGAGTTAACATTTTTACACTTTTTGATTAAGATTCTATGATATTTTAATTGTTTCTTTGATTTTAAAATGAATTTCTTTATTTTTAGGTATTTTTTTAGTTTATTCCTGCTGCAAAAATAAACTGGCTTGTCCAGTTGGTATAGAATATATATGGTATAGAAATAAGAAATTACCCAAACCTCTCCCAGATAAAATAATAAAAGGTATGAAAGGGCGAGAAGAATATATGCGATATTACCAATGAAGGACAATCTAGACATCCTTGGCATAGACGTTCGTCGAGAGCTCAATAACACAAAATACATTGAGAGATGTATTGGGCTAGCTTCGCGGAAACTAGGAATACTGAACAAGGTAAAGCGATTCTTTACACCGCACCAGAGGTGTCTGCTGTACAAAACGCAGATTAGACCCTGCGTTGAATACTGCTCTCACCTCTGGGACGGCTCCGCGAAGTATTTGCTGGACGCACTCGACGCTATGCAGCGACGCGCTGTTCGCATTATAGACTGTCCGGAGGTAACGGGAAGCCTTGAGCCGCTAGCCCAGCGCCGAACAATTGCTTCCTTGGCCGCGTTCTACCGTATTTACCACGGTGAGTGTTCTGAAGAGCTCTTCAACCTGATCCCACCCTCTCCCTTCCGATCCCGAACAACGCGTGCCGGGCAGAGATGTCACCCTCATACCGTGGAAACCGTCTTCGCGAGAACCGAGCGTTTTAAACGATCGTTTCTCTGCCGAACGATGGTGGCTTGGAACGCCCTGCCTGCGCACGTGTTTCCTCCAACATATAACCCTGGGCTCTCAGGGTCGTCAAGTTGAGGGCCACTCTCTATAGTATTCCTGTGTACTGTGATAGTCGCCCTCAATTGCCAGACGTCGCCTCAGCTTACCATCAGGCGAGTGGCGTCAATTTGTCGACCTAAATATAAAAAAAAAATGCGAGAACTGGTGTTACAAGGGAAATGGAATAAAAGATGATAGTAGGTATATAAGAATAGTTAAACTCGAAGTAGCCCTGTGAGGGATATCGCCAATTTAGTTAGATTAGATAATAATAACACCAATAGAATAGGCAGAGGCCATAGGTAGAGGTGGGCAAGTAATAAAAAAAAAAGATCAGTTTAATAGTTTAAGATCACACGGACGTTTGATCAATCGTTCTAACATGTTATTTTAGATGAAAAGAAATAATGTCTTAAAAGATTAGCTAATAAATGTACTAAAATATACCTAATCGAATGGTTATTCAAAACAATGAAAAAGTGACTCATGAGACAAGCTGAGTATAATACATCACCAGCTCCAGCAAACATCAACAGTTGCAGTAAAATATTACAACAATAGGATAATTTTTTTTTTATTGAGAATTTAAATTGCGAAAACGGACAAAATTACAAAACCATTCTCTACTAACACCAAGAGGATTTTAAACAAGAAAAGGTCGTGCAATGTGAAAACGCCCAGTTCATGGGGTCTGGTAAAGTGTAAAGTCTCAAACGAAGCAATCTATTAATCGTCAATCACTTTAAAAAATTGGCTCCATTAAAATTAAGATGATATGATTAACATCAAAGGTGAACGTGTCATTAGTCAAGTCATCACAATCTGTACCCGTTGCAACTACTGACATACTTGGCTTGGCAAAATTATATGGGTCCCAAAGACCCGAACACTGTAATAGACTCGTCCGTATATCGATGGCAAAATGTGGGCATAATAAACGCCTGACTATCCTATCCAAGGGCGTTTTCACATTGCACGATAACGACACACGATATCGTAAGTAGCAGCAGTAATTTTAAGGTAAGAATGTAAATTATCGTGACGATATCGTGCAATGTGAAAACACTCAATCACGGAGACAAACCCGTGATTCTGTGATAAACTTAAATTTTCAATGTTCTTTATATCTCAATATAGTCTTCGGTGACCATCATTTCTTGTTGTCTGTCCGTAGCACACACATAATAAGGTACGCCGAATAAATAAATAATAATAATAAATATTTTTGGACATTCTCACACAACGTCATCTAGCCCAAATTAAGCTAATATAAGCTTATGTTATGGGATCTAGACTACTGATAAACATACTTATATATTTCTAAATACATACATATTATACATAGAAAATACCCAAACTCCGAAATAAACATTTGTGGATCACACAAATAATTCGAATCGACCCGGAATCGAACCTGGGACCTCAGGGGCGGCAGTCGCATACTCATACCACTGAGCCACCGAGGCCGTCGAATACTATTTAGATAATTGATTTTGCATATTTTTCTGCTTGAGTAGAATACCTATTCTACTACACCTTTTTGTGACAGGAATTACCCTTCGTTTCGTGTGAACGTCACGAAACCGTTCTCCGACCTGCTTATTACAGAATAACATTAATGTAACTATTATACGGTATTAACGTCAAATCTTTACCACCGCTTCCTAGACGTTAGAGGAAAAGAAGCGGCGCAACAAACTTCTCTGCGGCATTTTTAAAGGAAGTAATCTATGTATTACGTCCTCCGTATTTTTAATATCAGACCGCGGGTGCTAGAGATACGAGCAAAGTTAAAATTCAACGATAAAGTTGTGAATTTTCCGCCGCCGCCGCCGCCGGGCGAGTGCCACTGAAAGGGAAAACTTTGACATCTGCCCGTAAAACTATTAAAATTGTTTACGAGGACAACCACGAGGTTTCATATTGGAATAGAGTTTTTATGTAAGTATATTCATAAAAAATCGGCCAAGTGCTTGTCGGGCCACGCATAGTATAGGGTTCCGTAGTCACCCAGGCTATCTAAATCCTAAACTAACATGGTTATGTGTTCCGTTATAGTTTTGCTTCAAAGTTCATCATATGGACTACAATCATGATTTTTTTCAGATTCTTCAAGCTAGCCGTTTGTATTTTAGGTTTTTGAGTTTATCGCAAACAGACACCCAGAGAGACACGGCAGAGGACTTTGTTTTACAATAATGCAGTGATAGTTACTAAAAAATTACTCACTGAGCGGAGCGAAGCGGAGCGAAGCGGAGCTTAATCTTAGGCGACAAGTGTAAATCGTTTGCGTGCCAACTCCTCCGAAACGGCTCAACCGATTTTGACCAAATATGGGATGCTGGTCGACATCATACCCGGGACTGCATATTTCTGAAATCATGAAAATAGAGCTGACCACGGAGGAATAATCACCGAAAATGTCCTGGACATCACCGAAAAACCAGATGATTAAATGATCCGTTGAGGACCTTGGCCGTCAAAACAATAAGAGGGTACCGCACGATCTCCGGAGAGGCTGCATGTCTCCTAGCCGGGACCCCTCCATGGGACCTGGAAGCGAGAGCCCTTGCGTCATTGTTCCAATGGCGCAAGGAGGCGCTGGAGCGGGACCACAGGCCTACGTCTCGAGAAATCGAGGACCAGCGGTCCCAGCTCCACTAGGATCTCATGGAGTCATGGAGGGTGCGACTTGAGCAACCCAGGTGGGGTGCCACCATCATCGCGGCGGTGAGACCGATCATGGATGATTGGCTGCAGAGGCAGCATGGTGACCTCACGTATCGAGCGACGCAGATCGTTACCGGGCATGGATGCTTCGGTAGCTATCTGTTTCGCATCCATCGTGAGGTCACACCCCGGTGTCAACACTGCGAGGTTTCCGACGACGACACCGCACTCCACACGTTGGTGGAGTGATCAGCGTGGGCGAGTTAGCGCCGGGACCTCGTAGTGGGTCTGGGCGTGGCTATCCTCTCGCTGGAAACCATGCTCCAAGCATGGTCTCCAGCGCAAGTAGGTGGAAGTACCCTACCCTAATACGGGCGTACCATCCCCGCCGAGTTCCATAGTCAGCGGCGAGGGCGCCGCAGACTCATCTACGCCCAAGACCATCAACCTCCATGATCGGGGCCTGAGGACCGCGGAATCGCCACCCGCCGTCCTTACAGAAGCAGGCTAGAAGGGTTGCGTGCTGCGGGGCCTTTGCTCCATAGCACGCAACCAGATTCACTCACTGACTCGGGACAAAACCCAACCCTAACGACGCGGGATTCTCATCTCGACCAAACCACCGCAGAGACCACAGAGGTGGTCAAATCCGCCGGGCGCCACTGGAAATACCTGCTTGTAACCAGAGACCCGCGGCAACGGACGTTAGAGCGGCCGAGGCCGTTGGCCGCGGAATTTAAAAAAAAAGAAAAAATATATGAATAAATGGTGGCCATGGAAACACGTGCGTCAACAATGAAAAAATAATTTAAGTGTTCGATTCTGATTCTGATATGTAATAAAAACATTTGCTCCGCTCAACATTTGCAATTAGCAGCATGCATTGCATACCTAGTAACTCAGATTTCGCAAGGGTGTTGTAAATACTTATGATTATTTTTCAAGCGAACCTATAGAAGAAACCATTTTAAAATACCGTACAACGCGTATATACGAGTAAGTACCTACCCACCTACCAGCCTTATTTTCTTTCTATGATTAATGATGTCTGTATGGCCTTTACAGCTTTAAACTTTCGCGTTTTGTACACATTATAAACTTAAGACTAACGGGTATTTTACGCGATTATTAGGATATATAGGTACTTACCTCTTTATTACGGTCACGGGTGTCACGGGTGGAATGGCTTCACCTCCTTCAGGACCCACGGCTCTTGTAACAGGGCCGAAACGTCGGGTAATATAGAGGTATGTATCTCAATAATCGCGTAAAAGACCCGTTAGTCTTAAGTTTATAATGTCCTTTACAGGTTTAGGTACTAATTTTTATATCATACATTCACGAATTTGACACATTAATTTAAACATAAACGGGAGTTAATCGTGATAAAATCAAAGGTAGCGGAGCTTTGCATTTGTGTAAGTGCAGTGTACGTGAATGTATATGTGACCTATTTTACACACACATGTATTGTGCACACAGCTACAAACAGAGTTTTTACTCTACTTTTCGTAGTCACTCACACAAATACAATGCTCCGCTTATACCTCGCGAACTGTACGAACTTTAAAGCGGATAGAAGCCAAGATAAGATTGCATTAACTGTTGTATGAGCCCATATTAATCTCTTAAAGGGGTGGTCAAGGACCCTACTAACAGAGCGGGTCACCTAATGACATACGGACTCGTCCGTATGTCACTTACAAATATACCAATAAAAAATATATGAGGTCGTGATTCTGTTTCTCGCTCTCTCTCTCTGTGTATACCTACGTGTTTTGAGTATGTAATCTCTAAATACAGATCGACGGGTTCAGATAAATGAAAAATGGGATAACACCACCACATTGTGTGCCTTAATACCTAGTATAAACTATCCACCATTTCGAGATAGCTAGACATTCTTAATACGTTCTCACAGGTGAATGTCGCGATGTTTTATCCGACACTTCATTTGTCAAAGTGCTACGAGTGGGATACGCTCGGTGGTTTGAACTATGACTCTGGCGTCTTCCCAGACCCATCCCATCCGAAAGTAGTATGTGTAAAAAATAAATCTAGTCGCTATTATGTTAAAAAGTCGTAGGTTCTAGCAGTTTATACTTAGTAAATTTGATATGAAAAGAGACAATCTCGTTGAGACTATTATAAAATATTAACTAAGGTACATGGCTCTGCTTGCAAAGCAGTTTCTGGCAAAAAAATTGCTATTGCGATAACTTTTTTTCCGGCCATTCGATTTGGATACTTAAACATAAGTTATACCTATAATCACTACATATTATAAAACAAAGTAGCTTGTTCTGTATGTATGCGTGGATCTTCAAAACTACGCAACGGATTTTGATGCGGGTTTCACCAATGGATAGAGTGGTTCTCGAAGAAGGTTTTTGTACCTAATTTTTAAGTGTTTAAAAAGGTCTATCTGTAAAAATATCAAGCAAATCCGTCCAGTAAGGTCCAGTATATTTGAAACTTAGTCTGACAGACAGACAAGCAACAGGCAAAAATTGAAGAACAAGTTTTTTGTGTAATTCTTCTCTTTAAACATGTTTTTATATCACCCTGACTTAGGCCATATAAAAAAATATATGTATGTTTTTATATTTAACTTTTTTTTATTAGGTTTATTATTAGGTACCTATATGTAGTATACGTAGGTCACACTGTAAGTTTCGCGTAACTTAAAAAAACAACATGTTAAAACCAAAATATTATGTTTATTGCTTTTCAAAATACTCTCCTTTACAATTAAAAATTTTTTTCATGCGATCGAACCATTTTTTAAAACAGGAGGACCACAGATCTGAAGACATGTTTTCTACGTGCTGATTGAACGCTATCACTGCCTCTTCGGAGTTGGTAAAAGTGAAACCTCTCATCAAATCTTTGATTTTGGGGAAAATACAGAAATCACAGGGTGCTAGGTCGGGGCTATGCGCAGGATGGGTGACGAGTTGTACTTTTTCGGAAGCTAAAAATTACTTTGTTTTGTTGACCGTGTGTGAAGAAGCATTGTCATGATGTAGGAGAACGCGGCTTTTGGGTCGTCTTTTGCAAACTTTTTCTAATACCCTGGGTAAACAAATGGTAGAATACCACTCGGCATTAACACTCTTTTGATCTTCAAGTGGAATTGTACAGATGGGACCCGTAGCCGAGAAAAAAAAACGCGATCATTTTTTTACCAACGTTTCTCGCCTGCCTCACTTTGATGGCTTTTTCTCATTTTCAACCACCCATTCACAAGATTGCTGTTTTTTTTCGGCTTCAAAACAAAAAATCCACGTTTCGTCTCCTGTGACAATGTCATAAACAGCATTAGAAGGTCCGTGGTCGTACTTCAGTAGCATTTGTGAGCACCATTCCCCACGAGCCCGCTTCTGCTCCGCTATCAGTTCATGAGGGATCCAACGACAACAAAGTTTCCGAACTTTCAATTCTTCGTGTAAAATTTTCTGTATTTGACTCATACCAATCCCCAATAGTTCTCGAATTGTCTCATAGGTAATCCGCGGGTTTTCTTCAATTAACCGCTTAACAGTAGCCACATTATTTTCGTTGACGGCAGTTGAATGCCGCCCTTCACGAAATTCGTCATGTAAAGATACTCGACCTCTCTCAAATTCAGCAAACCATCGCCTCACGGTGCTCAAACAAGGTGCTTCTCTCCCAAAAGCATTTTGAAGACGAGTGGCACAGTCTTGCGGAGAGGGAGAACTTTTAAAATCATAAAAAATCATCGTTCTAAAATCTTGTCGACTTAATTCCATTTTCGTTGCATACGTAGAACTTTGATGTGTGAAAAAAAACAATTGACAAATGATTTCCCACCAATTGTTTTTTTTATTACTAAGAAGGTTGCAACGTTTAAAAAAATATAACATTCGAAATTCAAATAGTTCCTATTAGCTAGAAGTGCAAAACTTTTAGTGTGCCCCATGTATAAGGTAGATACTTCAAAACGCCTTCAAAATTGACTACCTGCTACATAACTATATCTATCTGTAGTGAACTTATCTGTACTTCTGCACAGTCGATTGTTACTAAGCAAACCTGAAGATTATCTGAAATCCACAGTTCAAGCGTTGTCACTTATAATCTGCTATCTAACAGCCAGTGGGCCGAGGCCGAGGTTCGACCACGTAGCGGCACATTGAAATCAATTAGAGAGCGTGCCTATCGCAGCCTGTTACAACTTTGGTGACGTCACGCCAATAGTCTTCAGTACGTGTAATTGAATTAGAACACAGGAATGAAACATTATTGTTAGTACATTTAATTTAACCAAGGTATGAACTTTACTTCTTTTGGCGACAGGGAATGGTTTAAAAATGCGATAAGTACTTAGCTGTGTCTGTTTTTTGTTGGGGGTACCACCTGGTTAAATTACCACAATAGGTACTGTAAATTAACTATCGTCGTCCGTTGATCAGCAGGTGCGCCACTAGCAGGTGATCCCTGGGGCCCTAAAGATGTTGGTAGAGCCCCTTTGCACCCCAAATACACAAACAAGCATAGGGATAAAATATAGATGCCAGGAAATAGTATTACAAAAGTCTTATATCCAATCATAGAGATAAGTTACTACACGATAAGTTACACTAGCTGTTGCCCGCAGCTCCGCCTGCGTGTTACTTAAGATCTACATAACTTTTTTATTTATGAACCGATTGAAAACCAAACCTTAAATGTTAAGTTGAATAAACCAGAGCAACCCAAGGGGGGTGCCATCTTCATCGCGGCGGTGAGACCGATCATGGACGATTGGCTGCAGAGGCAGCATGGTGACCTCACGTACCGTGCGACGCAGATGGTTGCCGGGCATGGATGCTTCGGTAGCTATCTGTTTCGCATGCATCGTGAGGTCACACCCCGGTGTCAACACTGCGAGGTTTCCGACGACGACACCGCACTCCACACGTTGGTGGAGTGCTCAGCGTGGGCGAGTCAGCGCCGGGACCTCGTAGTGGGTCTGGGCGTGGATACCCTCTCGCTGGGGACCATGCTTCAAGCCATGGTATCCAGCGGGAGTAGGTGGAACGCGCGGCCGTGTCCTTCTGCGAGCAAGTCATGCTCGCGAAGGAGGCGGCCGGGAGGGAGAGGGAGCGTACCCTCCCCGCCGAGTTCCGTAGTCGGCGGCCAGGCCGCCCCAGACTACGCGACTACGCCCAAGACTATCGTCCTCCATGATCGGGGCCTGAGGACGGCGGGATCGCCACCCACCGTCCTTACAGAAGCAGGCTAGAAGGGTTGCGTGCTGCGGGGCCTTTGCCCCACAGCACGCAACCAGATTCACTCACTGACGCGGGATAAAACCCGACCCCAATGACGCGGGATTCTCGTCCCGACCAAACACCCGCAGAGACCACAGGGGTGGTCAAAGTCCGCCGGGCGCCACTGGACATACCCTCTGCTAGTAACCAGGGACGCCCGGCAACGGACGTTAGAGCGGCCGCGGCCTTGGGCCGCGGAATTAAAAAAAAAAAAAAAAAGTTGAATAAACCACAACACAAATCAAAAATTTAAATCGGTTAAGCCGTTTCTAAGATTAGCGTGTTCAAACATTCAGACAAACAAAACTTCTAAAAACCATTGTTTTGGGTTTTATTGCGTTCATAAAACCCCAATACAACAGTTTCTCTATTATATCTTCTATTATATTCTCTATTATACCATACCAATTCATCTTAAGATACGAAAATATGAAATAAGTATTATTTATTATCTTCGTCGTGTGTGATAGTCCATTGAATTGTACGGCGAGCGATATTGTATCTTAACTTAAAATATTATAGTATCTTAGCCGTGTGCAGCGCCCCTTAGTGAACTCCACTGCGGGTGACGTAACAAACTTATTATTTGCGGTTGGTACAATAATCGGGTCTAGGGATCGAACCGCAAAATTAAGTTTGTTTAAAAAGTAAGCCAGTAGGTGCCCAGGATATTAAAGAATAATTATACCAAGTTTTTATCGAACCGGTAGTTATTGCGTGATGCCTGAACAAACAGACAGACAAAAATTTTTTAGTCACATTTTTGGGTTCGGTGTCTGTATAGTAACACCCCTTGCCATTTATTTTTTTGATATTTTCAATGTACAGAATTTTCACTTCTACAGATTTATTATAACTATAGATAAGTTATTAAATTAATATATATATATATATACAATATATATATATATTATACAATATATATACACACCTTCCAAGCACATCCGGATGTGCCGGCGCTGCTGCTGCATCGGCTGAAGGCTTTAAACGGCGTAAATATGCTAACCTAGCAGGTGATTACATATTTGAGCCGTTTGGGGTTGAGACACTGGGGTCATGGGGTCCGAGTGCTCGCCGCCTTTATAGAGACATTGCTAAACGTCTAATCGATGCTTCTCAGAACCAGAAGGCTGGCTATTTTCTGGCCCAAAGAATAAGTATCGCCATCCAACGTGGCAACACAGCCAGCATTCTGGGAACCTTCCCAGTCGGCAATGACGCGGAGGATTTTTTAAACGATATTTTGTAATGTAAATATTTTTAGTCTATAATTATGTTTATTTTGTATATTGTAATTCTTATTGTAAATAAATGTTTACTCTATTAAATTAATAATGTAAAAACTAAAATTTTACTTGAATTTAGAACAATTAGAACTACGTACTTCATTGTTGTTTTGTTTTTATTTCGGTGTGTAACTCAATAAAGCTGTACAATGATTTCCATGTTTTAATAAAACGAAACATAACGAAAATCTAAAGTAAATGAAAATATGCTTCAACCGACTTGCAAAAGACAGGAAGTTTTTATGTAAGACGCGTTACATACTCGTACCTACGCGTCTTACTTAAAAACTTCCTCTCTTTTGCTGACTAAAGTGATTTTTTTTTTCGGTTGTTAATCTTCTCAAGTCAGAAAGACATTTCTTCATTGGATATATATAGTAGCGGTAATAATAACTCTATATACTTCCAAACCGATGGATAAAAGAAGCACTGTGGTAAAGTAGGTACCTATCCAATCCATTATTCAATTTTCATTCCCTTCCAACGTCATTGTTCCCCGATGCATATAATCTTGGAATTTTCAAGGCAGGAGTAAATAGGCATTATTTGAGTTTGCGTGCTTCAACTTAGACCACATCGTTACTTAACATCAGGTAAGATTGTGGTCAAACGCACTCAAATTTATTCAAAAAAAAATCCAATAATATTCTAAAACAATTAATTTATTTTTTGATAATTGCGACTTCTGTGGAATTTGCGTTTACCCTATAATAGTCGAGAAAAGGACACAAAACCTTTTACATAGTGCAATTTTATCACCAGAAATTGGTGTGATTTCCTATTCTGTGCTATTAGGTAAAGTTCCGAAATTCCAACGCATTACAAATGCGATAGTTCCTGTATAGCATTTCACGCTTTTCAGTTACGCGATTATATGCTAATGAAATGTACCGACATATCCTGCCTTTACCAGTCACTAACAACCACCAACTTGGTGAAACACATTATGCAAGTACAAAATTCCGGGCAAGATTACATTCGCTTCACCTGTCGTAAGTACCTACTGCCTGCATACAGTAATAACTTTGAACTCTATGTAAATACAAGTTTATCTACGTCCCAATACTTTATAAGTACCACGGAATGAAAATAACATATTTCGGATTTAACTATCTAAGTGTATGCGGTAGGTATTACAGTTTACGGTATATCTACGTGATTGAGTCAAATGACATGATCATCTCGGGAACCTTTAAAATAGCTTCAGCCGTTGTTACGTGATGTTCTTATTCATACAGACACCCCAGTATAAGTTGGCGTTTCAATGACATTTACACATTACATTAAAACAAGATCTTCAGAACAACAACTAGATACGAGTACAAGTAAATTTGTTAGTTTTTTTGCCACACGCCAACTAAGACAACCTGTAAAACAACTGAATCTAACCAAATATAAGCTTATTTATAGATACTGTCGATTGACGGCACTTGCTGGAATCTGCTACACATATTGCACAAAAACACATTAAACTTTTCCACTGTTATGATTTTATTTTCACTGAACGGTTTCACCTCACGGCATCGTCAGAGATTAATACAAAATATAGTTTTAATTTACATAAAAATATTGTACTACATATTCATATGGACATCAAAACACTATTATCATAATTAATTTTATGGGGGTATATGAAAATAAATTTAAATGATGACAGCACCACTTCTAAATTTACCCCCAAAACTGGGAGAATAAGTCCTACGTAGCTTCTTCTTCTTCTTTCTTTAAAAACGTGGCTCGTTGATTCGCCAATGTCAAGGTAATGCTTGATTAGTTGATAGTCCCGCACAGAAAAACTAGTTATTCCTAACTAGCTCCAGGTGCAGGACAAGAAATGTTGTTCGGTATGAGAGAGTCTGGAAACCCGATTATTGCGGAGCGCCAGAGGTAACCTAAAAAACCACCTGCCACGCGCTCAGCATAAATCGAAGTTGCCTACGTAGCTTAGATGTTTTTAAATATTTGTTACACGTCAAAAAATTACATTAAATGTCAACTGCTAAATTGTCAAAATTATGTCACTACTTATAATACTGTAACAACGTACGTGTGACCGGCTTAAATCAAGTTGTTGATTCAGTATCGCTGTACTGTTGGTATTTAATAATCTATTTATTTCTAGGGTCTTAAGGGCGTTCATTTTCCTACCCTTTTCACAGCAATGTAGGATTTTAACGTTTGCTTTTGGTTCAAACGAGTGCCCCTCAGACAGAATATGCTCTGCAAAGTTGGATTCTGTTATCTTAAGTCTCCAACCGCTAGTGTGCTCCGCTACTCTAATCCGTATGGATCTCCCCGTCTGACCCACATATTTTTTCCCACAACTTGAACATGTAAGTTCGTATATCCCACTCCTATTCTCGACGGGTGTTTTGTCCTTGTTGTTGCATATAAGATTTCCAGGTGTATAAAATGCGGGTTTGCATTCGGATAAATTCCTAGAGCATTTGTAAGAAATGTTACCAATATAAGATATGCGAGCCCATCGTTTCCTCGGAGTTGTAGGTGCACCTCCCCTATACACTAAATCCATGACTGCCCTTGCTTTCTTGCGTGCCACCATACTGTCTATTATTTGGGGTGAGAAACCATTACTTGTGGCTATAGTTTTTATACACGTTAATTCCTCTTCAAAGTCATTCTGGGACATTGGAATTGTCAGTAAGCGATGTACCATTGAGTGAAAGGCGGCATGTTTATGGCTCAATGGGTGTCTAGAATCTACGTGTATTATGTTGTCTGCAAATGTTTTCTATAGTATATTTTAAATGTACGTTTGTGGTTAGTTAAGCTGATAGTTATGTCCAGAAAGTTAATTATGTCATGTCCTATTTCAATTGTAAATTGTATATTCGAATTAATTTGATTAATAAATGTCAAAAAAAATCTAAAATATCTACGTTTCCAGTCCATAAAAAAATTATGTCATCTACATCACAACTGTTGCTCAGTATCAGATGCTCCACGTCACTCATAAAAATGTCTGCACAAAGTGGGGAGAGAGGGCTACCCATCGCCAGACCGTTGATTTGTTTATAAAACCTGTTGTTAAACTTAAAATAATTCAGATCCAAGCATATAGATATGGTGTGTCAGTATATCTTTGATAGCACTTTTGCACTCCTTTATTGGAATGCTAGGGAACAGCTTTTCAAATCAAACGAAATTAACATAGGTACATAAACATCTTCCGGCTTCTTCACAAGGTCAAGACTGTTTTTTAATGTATTTGTGGGTACAAAGTTTGTATGCTCCTTGAATAACTTGTCAACTTTAGCTGCTACCTTGTAGGCTGGTGCTCCGGTGTATGATACTACATGACGTTTGGCTATTTCTGGTTTGTGTAGTTTATAGTATGCATGAAGCTTAGGGGCCTGGGTATTCATTAACCTAAGTCTGTAGGCATCCTTACTAAATATGCTGTTTGCCGATTGTAAGGTTTCCTTTACCGCATCATTAAATCTCTTAGTTAGATCTCAGCTCAGCTCAACAAATGATGGGCCTTCTAAGAATGCTTCCACTTTTGCCTCGTAGTCCTGTCTTGTTGCTACCACCACTGTGTTGCCTTTATCCGCTTTTGTGATAACCAGATTATGCTTCTGTATTTTAGAGCGGATATCCGTATGTGAATTTATGTGGATTAAGACTATATTTTGTATTAATCTCTGATGATGCCGTGAGGTGAAACCGGTCAGTGAAAATAAAATCATAACAGTGAAAAAGTATATGTTACACCGGACCAGAGGTGTCTGCTGTACAAGACGCAGATTAGACCCTGCGTCGAATACTGCTGTCACCTCTGGGACGGCTCCACGAAGTATCTGCTGGACGCTCTCGACGCTATGCAGCGACGGGCTATCCGTATTATAGATTGTCCGGAGGTAACGGGAAGCCTTGAGCCGCTAGCTCAGCGCCGAACAATAGCTTCCTTGGCCGCATTCTACCGTATTTACCACGGCGAGTGTTCTGAAGAGCTCTTCAATCTGATCCCACCCTCTTCCTTCCGATCCTGAACAACGCGTGCCGGGCAGAGATGCCACTCCCACACAGTGGATAGCATGTTCGCGAGAACCGAGCGTTTTAAACGTTCGTTTTTATGCCGAACGAAAGTGGCCTGGAACGCCCTGCCTGTGCACGTGTTTCCTCCCACATATAATCCTGGGTTCTTTAAGCAGAGCGTGAAGAGGCACATCAGTAGGTCGTCAAGTTGAGGGCCACTCTCTATAGTATTGTGTACTGTGAGAGTGGCCCACAATCGCTAGACGTCGTCACGACTTACCACCAGGCGGGCGACGTCATTTTGGCGAACCCAATATAAAAAAAAAAAAATATGTTTTTTTGTGCAATATTTATAAATATAAGCTTATATAATGACATGTAGAAAGTGTAGCGATACCGTATTGTAGCTTAAAATAATAAATTAAAGGCATTTTTATTGCAAAATTAAATTGAATCACATTTTATAGTAGGAATTCCACAGATAATTTTGTTAAACAATTTCGGAGGTGAGCAGTCTACCTGATTTATCTTTCACCAATACTTAACCCTGCGACTGCTCCGGCAATTACAAACGTCGTAATATATCTAACGGCAAGGTGACTTTGTGCATAAACTACATGTGTGACCTACACATGTAGTTTATAGGGTACATAGTTTATTGCCGCTTCAGAGAATTTTGGCACAATTGCTAGTAATTTTAGTCGGATATATTCGTATCTAGGGATTTTGTTGTAATTATTTACTTTACTTGAAATAAATGCACATGAGGTTGGCTTGGGCCAATAAGATCTCTCGGTGTCCAATGCCCTTCTAATGCTTTGTCGAAAACAAAGAAATCAGGGAAGCCACTGCATGCGAAAAGCTCAGGACCGAACGTTATCGGGTTCGTTAGAGGAGCGCTATGTCCAGCATTGGGCGTCCCTCAGCTAGATACCTTACTTTGTAGTATTTGTAGAAAAACAATTTTCAAAATCCATTTAGTAAGTTGTACGGCAGCGGCAAAGTTGAATTGATTGTCGTGACAAAATCAATCAGAAAGCAATTCCAAGAGCCGAGAATGTAATAAATTCGCTTACATTCTTAGGCAAAGTGCCATTGGCAACTGCAAAATAAAATAGACGAGCAACTTCGCCATAAATTTTCTCTTGTGGGTACATAGGTAATGCAGCATTTGTATATCAGATGAAAGTCTTGTAAAAATACGGTACCTAATTAGCCCACACTATATTAGGTTCGTTGCGATATACAGAATATAAGCTGGGGGACGTATCACGGTAAGTGTACCATAACTTTCTTTCAGCTGACATTGACTTGGTTCCTGGCAATGTTGATAGGTGGCCCATTAGCAGCAGTGCTTGTCCACTACCCAAATATTATAATAAGGCATAGCTGGTTCGATAATATTGTCTCAAAACTTGTCTGCTTTGGAAATGCAGACTGCGTATCAAATTAATGGGCACAATCTTAACAAATGAACTGAATTATTCCAACTCTGTAAGCGCTAGATTTAGTCTTTAGAAAATGGCTTTTTGGTTGTAATACTGCGTTTACATTATAGTTTAGATTGCATTCTTTATTTCAGCAATTGATGTATTTATTCTTAGCCCGAATATAGAGAGTTATAGAGATAGATCGGGGTAGAACCCGACCCCTAAAGATGCGGGATGGTACTCGACCTCCTTCAGAAGAGGCATACTCCACCGGAGTCTTGGGGTAGGTAATAATTTTTCGTTGGCAAACCTAGGTTGTGCGTAGGTTGTTGAAAACCTTGGTAAGTAATGTTTTCTCGCAGGAGGAGTGCTTGAATTGAATAGGGTTCGTAACTTCTTTCACTTTCACTGAAATTTAGCTGCACTGTTGCTGAGTAACATACGGTAATGTATTCATACGGGAATTGGGAACGAAAAAACTATATCACGCCGGCGAAATCGGTGATCAGCTACCTAGTGTTTCTATGAAGTGGAATAGATTACGTAGGTCACACTATAAGTTTTGCGTAACTTAAAAAAACAACATGTTAAAACCAAAATATTATGTTTATTGTTTTTCAAAATACTCTCCTTTAGATTTTAAATATTTTTTCATGCAATCGAACCATTTTTTAAAACAGGAGGACCACAGATCTGAAGGCATGTTTTCTACGTGCTGAAAGTGAAACCTCTCATCAAATCTTTGATTTTGGGGAAAATACAGAAATCATAAGGTGCTAAGTCGGGCTTTGCGCAGGATGGGTGACGAGTTGTACTTTTTCGGAAGCTAAAAATTACTTTGTTTTGTTGGCCGTGTGTGAAGAAGCGTTGTCATGATGTAGGAGAACGCGGCTTTTGGGTCGTCTTTCGCGAACTTTTTCTAACACCCTGGGTAAACAAATGGTAGAATACCACTCGGCATTAACACTCTTTTGATCTTCAAGTGGAATTGTACAGATGGGACCCGTAGCTGAGAAAAAAAATGCGATCATTTTTTTACCAACGTTTCTCGCCTGCCTCACTTTTGTTGGCTTGTTCTCATTTTCAAACACCCATTCACAAGATTGCTGTTTTTTTTCGGGTTCAAAACAATAAATCCACGTTTCGTCTCCTGTGAAAATGTCATAAACAGCTTTAGAATGTCCGTGGTCGTACTTCAGTAGCATCTGTGAGCACCAATAGTCCTCGAATTGTCTCATAGGTAATCCGCGGGTTTTTATCAATTAACCGCTTAACAGTAGCCAGATTATTTTAGTTGACGGCAGTTGAAAGCCGCCCTTCACAAAATTCGTCATGTAAACAAAACTCAACCTCTCTCAAATTCAGCACACCATCGCCTCACGGTGCTCAAACAAGGTGCTTCTCTCCCAAAAGCATTTTGAAGACGAGCGGCACAGTCTTGCGCAGAGAGAGAACTTTTAAAATCATAAAAAATCATCGCTCTAAAATCTTTTCTACTTAATTCCATTTTCGTTGCATACGTAGAACTTTGATGTGTGATAAAAAACAATTGACAAATGATTTCCCGCTAATTGTTTTTTTTATTACCAAGAAGGTTGCAACGTTTAAAAAAATATAACATTCGAAATTCGAATAGTTCCGCTTAGCTAGAAGTGCAAAACTTTAAGTTTGCCCCATGTATAAAAGTAACACATCATGGTCAGAATAAGGTCAGAATATTATGTTCTAAATAATAAATTTAAAGTATGTACATTCACTAAAGTCTCTGCATTTAATTGGTTAGTTCAGGAAAGAGCAAATGTTTACCTACATCGAGAAGACTAATATAAAATCATGGTTAGGTTTTGACAGGTCTGTTTAGTATTATTAAACATACAATTTGTGCATGTCTGTACTAGTAACACATTTTTACCATTTCTCGAATTTTTTTACGATCCTCGACATATGCACAGATAGATATAGTATAGGGTACGGAAAAGTTCCGTGTTTATTTATCATCGTAGATAAACGAACAGCTAACATTTTCCAACCCTCGTTATCTGTCTAACTTTCGCAAAATTTTATCTTGTTAAATTACGTGTGTAGGTACTTGTTAATACTTACGTTTTGAATATAATCTACTTGTGGACGCCAGCGGCCGACCGCTTGACAAATTTCTTCCTCGAGGACTACTCTATCCATTGGTAAAAACTGCATCAAATTCCGTTGCGTTCTTTTAAAGATATAAGCGTTCATAGAGAACATGAACGTTTCCAAGAAGTAGGTAGGTGCTTTTATTTTTATTAATTGACCGGTTTAACCACCCTGACGATAGCATACTTTGTGTCTTTGTGTTGAATGCATCTTGGCAATAATTGGACTTTTTGTTGGTACCGTAGTAGAATCAAGAGTCAATATATTTATTCATTGGGTAATAAAACTACCTGTGTGCTTTACTTTATATTTATTCGTAATCCGCCCGTTCGATTACCACATATCCCGAGAAGAAGGGCAAGAAACTCGGTAGGGTCATATTATAATATCTTACAAGCATTTAAACATAGTAACAATACACTTACATAGTATAGAAGCAATCCTCACGGATCGACAACAGTCGATACGTAACATCAAGTAGCCAAAACTGTCTTATATACCCATTACATATTTATGGTAATAATTTGTGAATAACATAAAGCAATACACTTGTAAATTCGTAGTCTAAACTGAACAGGAACTCCCCGGATCATGCTACAACCCTGCCTTTTTTATAAATCCCCTGGTAGGAGTCAACAGACGTTGAAAGTCCGTTTTTATATCTCACTACCCTACCATCTTTACCCCCCATCACATTATTTTTCGCTTCGGTGTTGCAAGCACAATAATTCAAATAAAGTACTAAATATATTAAAATAATAGTAATCAGTAAAACCTAACATTAAAACATAACATTTTTGGGTGCAAAGGGGCTCTACCAACATCTATAGGGCCCCAGCGACCTCACCTGCTAGTGGCGCACCTGCTGATAAACGGACGAGGCTCGTTAATTTACGGTACCTATGGAGTGGCTTCGGCCCCTACGTGGGTACCAGGTGGTACAACAGTGTTGGTCCGGGGGGGTACCACCGTGCAGCTGTGCTAAAGCCCCCCAAGTAACCCAGCCCAGGCTGGGTTGCGTTAGGGGTTCAGCAGCTGCACCGCCGGGCCCGGGGCGATGTATGGTGCAGCAGGCATGGGACCAGTGGGGGCGAAACGGAGTCTAGTGTGGGTGGTGTGGGTCGATTCGCCGGCCAGGGAGACCCTTAGCAACGGCGTTGCCGCGGCCGCCCGCAACACAGTCATGGGGCCCGCCTGGGGCCAACCACCCCAGGAGGCTGCCCCACATGTTGCGCATAATCCTGATGTGGGATCGCCGCTCCGGGTGGTAACCGGTGTGGGGTAGCGGCGGCCTTGCATCAGGGGGGTTTGGGAGCCCTTCCGTCCGGCGAGTCGGCTCCGACCTAACCACACGGTTCTAGACAAAGCTAGCCCCTGCGCTTTGTCACTTACTGCTGCACCAAATGTCGCCCTGTCTTCACGCTTCTTCTTCAAAATCTACAATGGCAGTGCAACAAAAAAGAAATAAACGTTACACAGCGGCCCTAGGAAACCCCACAACTTCACATTTCGAGGTGGAGTTCACTAACGTCCGTGGACTCCATGCGAACCTCGATACCGTCCACCACCACCTTGAGACGGCACGGCCCGCTGTGATGTTCCTCACGGAGACACAAATACGCCGCCCTGACGACACGTCTTACCTGTGTTACCCCGGCTATGTCATCGAGGAACAATTTCGAGACAAAGCCGGGGTGTGCGTGTTCGTTAGGGCGGATGTTTGCTGCCGCCGGTTGCGCTGCCTAGAGAACCCCTCCAATTCCGTCCTTTGGCTGCACGTAGACCATGGCTCTATGAGCCAGATCTACGTGTGCGTCTACCGATCCCACACAGGGGATTCTGAGACAACAAAGCTCTTCCAGTACCTCAGCGAGACGGCTGATGAAGCGCAGGTGCGGTTCCCGAACGCTGACCTAGTATTTCTGGGGGACTTCAATGGCCATCACATTGAATGGCTGGGGTCCCTCAAGACTGATCATGCGGGTAGAGCCGCCCATGCGTTCGCTCTCTCCCACGGTCTGACCCAGATGGTATGCGGGATCACCCGGATACCAGACAGGTCAGATCACGCGCCCGCTCTGCTGGATCTACTGCTGACGAGTCGCCCAGCCCAGTACAGTGTTTCGGTAGGAGCCCCACTGGGTAGTTCCGACCACTGTGTTGTTCACGCTGGCATGAAGGTGTCACCTCCTGCACGTCCTGTACAAACGTCACGACGACTATGGCACTACTCGTCAGCGGATTGGGACGGTCTACGCGATTATTATGCGTCCGTCCCCTGGAGCCAGCGCTGCTTTGTAGGAAAGGCTCCTTCGGATAGTGCTTCTGCTATTGCTGGCGAGATCAGTTTAGGGATGGATTATTACATCCCTTTCACTGATGTCGCCAGTATCCGCAGAGCCCGTCCCTGGTTCAGGCGAGATTGTGCCAAAGCTGTTCGACAAAAACAGTCGGCATATCGCGCCTGGATCAGGTCCCGGGCTGTGCGCGACCCAAACGTGGGCCACCTCAAAGCAGTGTACAACCGGGCCACAAAGTCGAGTAAGAGGGCCTTTAAGAGAGCGGATGCCCAGCGCGTCGCGCGGCTTGGTCAGGAGTCAAAGCCGTGCAATCTAACTTTTGTCAGCCCTCGCTGCCACCGCTGCGTTACCCAGATGGAACACTGGCTCACAAAGCCCAAGAGAAAGCGGATATGCTCGCAGACCTCTTTGCGGCTAATTCCCGGGTCGACGACCGTGGCCTGCAGTCCCCCGCCATCGCCAACTGTGGCCACACAATGCCTGATATTGTTATCAGGCAATGTGATGTACGGGCAGTGCTGCGGTCACTCGACACGCGGAAAGCCAGTGGCCCTGACGGCATTCCGGCGGTGGTGCTACGAAAATGTGCAGCTGAGTTGTCTCCAGTATTAACGCGTCTGTACCGCCTGTCATACTCTTCAGGGCTCGTGCCGGAGGTCTGGAAGGAGGCGAACGTACAACCGATCCCCAAGAAAGGGGATCGGTCCGATCCAGGCAACTATCGACCCATAGCTGTCACCTCAGTCATTTGCAAGGTGCTTGAGCTCCTTATAAATAAGCAGCTCATGCAATTCCTAGAGGATCACTCGTTAATCAATGATCGACAATACGGCTTCAGGCCAAAGCGATCAACGGGTGATCTTCTGGCATTCGTAACGCATGTCTGGGGTGGGGATATGGAAAGGCACGGCGAGTCCTTGGCTATTAGCCTGGACATCGCCAAAGCCTTCGATAGGGTCTGGCATGCTTCGCTCCTTTCCAAGCTTCCGGCATATGGTCTACCTCCTCAACTGTGCAGCTGGATTGCCAGCTTTTTAAACGAGCGCCGAGTGCGGGTCCTCTGCGATGGCCAGGCTTCTCGCTTCTTGCAAGTGAATGCCGGGGTACCGCAGGGGTCCGTACTATCACCAACTCTCTTTCTTCTGCAAATCAATGATATGCTATCCCTCGGGAACATTCATTGCTATGCAGATGACAGCACACTGCACGGGAGTTACTCGGTTCGTCCGACGGCGGGGCGATCTGAGATTGAGGAGGAGAGACGACGACTCGTGGCTGATCTCGACCGTAACCTCGACAATATCTCTCAATGGGGTACCGAGAACCTGGTCGAGTTCAATGCCCGCAAAACACAGGCGTGTGCATTTACTGCGAAGAAATCCCCTTTCCTTCCCCTACCCTCTCTTCAGAATGCATTATTACCAATGAAGGACAACCTTGATATCCTTGGCATAGACGTTCGTCGAGAGCTCAATAATAAAAACTACATCGAAAGATGTATAGGGCTAGCTTCGCGGAAACTAGGAATACTGAATAAGGTAAAGAGATTCTTTACACCGGACCAGAGGTGTCTGCTGTACAAGACGCAGATTAGACCCTGCGTCGAATACTGCTCTCACCTCTGGGACGGCTCCGCGAAGTATCTGCTGGACGCTCTCGACGCTATGCAGCGACGGGCTATCCGTATTATAGGTTGTCCGGAGGTAACGGGAAGCCTTGAGCCGCTAGCTCAGCGCCGAACAATAGCTTCCTTGGCCGCATTCTACCGTATTTACCACGGCGAGTGTTCTGAAGAGCTCTTCAATCTGATCCCACCCTCTTCCTTCCGATCCCGAACGACTCGTGCCGGGCAGAGATGCCACCCCCACACAGTGGATAGCATGTTCGCGAGAACCGAACGTTTTAAACGTTCGTTTCTCTGCCGAACGATAGTGGCCTGGAACGCCCTGCCTGTGCACGTGTTTCCTCCCACATATAATCCTGGGTTCTTTAAGCGGAGCGTGAAGAGGCACATCAGTAGGTCGTCAAGTTGAGGGCCACTCTCAATAGTAATGTGTGCTGTGAGAGTGGCCCACAATCGCTAGACGTCGTCACGACTTACCACCAGGCGGGCGGCGTCAATTTGGCGAACCAAATATAAAAAAAAAAAAAAAAAAAAAATAACACTTGGGATCTGATATAATCCGATCCAGAGTGGATCAGCCTAAGAAAATGATACACATATGATTTGTAATTGCTACGTACATAAACATTATTTTACTTTATCTATAACTAACTAATTGCCGCAGCTCCGCCCGCGTGATTTAGTTTACTCGTTCCAAGTTTTTCTTCTCTAAGAATTTTTGAAATCGGCACAGTAGTTTTCGAGTTTATTCATTACAAACATACAAATTTTTCCTCTTTATAATACGAATAGTAGTATAGAAGTATAGATGAATGGTCCGAGACGACCAGGACTTTAATTGGCTGTGTTGTAAGATTTTGTTGCATTTAATCAACATTTCATCGCAAGGCAACGAGTTTTAATTTTTTTTCAAAATTACAATATAGCTGGTACTTTTTCTTATTCATTCGGCCATTTTGGACATAACCCATTATATGTGTGCCCGGTGACGGCAATAGGCTTGTCCCCTATTACGTGGGACTAAAAATACAGGCAAATTGTGGGTGTGTAATGGACCTCTGCCTACCCCTTCGGGGATATAGGCGTGATATGTATGTGTGTATAATAAAGAGGCACGAAACACACATCCTATAATTTGTACACTCTGTATAACTTTCGAATGGTCTCTAATTTACCCAACATCAATTAATTTCATGTCTAAAACAGATATCGGAACAACCCTATCGATAATTGCTTTTATACATAGATTGATAGTCTTAACTTAAAATCGCAGGTTTAGAATTAATCACATAATATTATGTAGGTACTTGAAATGTCAGCATACAATTTAAATTGATATAACGAAAATGCAAATAAAAAATGGCAATGAAAATTCGTTTATGCAATTGGATTACAAGGCAACACTAGCAAGTGTGCTAGTGTTGCTCACTGTGTGTGTCACTTAGTGAAGTGATATGGTAAGTACCTACGTAGCTATTTATGAGAGTTTCCATCCCCACGAAATGTAGAAACTTGAATTGGTTAAACATCAAACGTGAAGATTTAGTAAGAGCCTGACTTGAGTGAAGAAGATATTATACAAGTTTCTATTTATCAAAGCCTCGTCTGTTGATCGGCAGGTGCACCACATGCACTGAGGCTGCGAAGATCTTGATAGAACCCATGTAGGTACATGGGGCACACTAAAAGTTTTGCACTTCTAGCTAATCGGAACTATTTGAATTTCGAATGTTATATTTTTTTAAACGTTGCAACCTTCTTAGTAATAAAAGAAAAACAATTGGCGGGAAATCATTTGTCAATTGTTTTTTATCACACATCAAAGTTCTACGTATGCAACGAAAATGGAATTAAGTCGAAAAGATTTTAGAGCGATGATTTTTTATGATTTTAAAAGTTCTCTCTCTCCGTAAGACTGTGCCGCTCGTCTTCAAAATGCTTTTGGGATAGAAGCACCTTGTTTGAGCACCGTGAGGCGATGGTTTGCTGAATTTGAGAGAGGTCGAGTTTCTTTACATGACGAATTTCGTGAAAGGTGGCCTTCAACTGCCGTCAACGAAAATAATGTAGCTACTGTTAAGCGGTTAATTGAAGAAAACCCGCGGATTACCTATGAGACAATTCGAGGACTATTGGGGATTGGTATGAGTCAATTCCAGAAAATTTTAAACGAAGAATTGAAAGTTCGGAAACATTGTTTTCGTTGGATCCCTCGTGAACTGATAGTGGAGCAGAAGCGGGCTCGCGGGGAATGGTGCTCACAGATGCTACTGAAGTACGACCACGGACATTCTAATGCTGTTTATGACATTGTCACAGGAGACGAAACGTGGATTTATTGTTTTGAACCAGAAAAAAAACAGCAATCTTGTGAATGGGTGTTTGATAATGAGAACAAGCCAACAAAGGTGAGGCAGGCGATAAACGTTGGTAAAAAAACGATCGCGTTTATTTTCTCAGCTACGGGTCCCATCTGTACAATTCCACTTGAAGATGAAAAGAGTGTTAATGCCGAGTGGTATTCTACCATTTGTTTACCCAGGGTGTTAGAAAAAGTTGGCGAAAGACGACCCAAAAGCCGCGTTCTCCTACATTATGACAATGCTTCTTCACACACGGTCAACAAAACAAAGTCATTTTTAGCTTCCGAAAAAGTACAACTCGTCACCCATCCAGCACATAGCCCTGTGATTTCTGTATTTTCCCCAAAATCAAAGATTTGATGAGAGGTTTTACTTTTACCAACTCCGAAGAGGCAGTGATAGCGTTCAATTAGCACGTAGAAAACATGCCTCCAGATCTGTGGTCCTCCTGTTTTAAAAAATGGTTCGATCGCATGAAAAAATGTTTAAAATGTAAAGGAGAGTATTTTGAAAAGCAATAAACATAATATTTTGGTTTTAACATGTTGTTTTTTAAGTTACGCAAAACTTATAGTGTGACCTACGTATAATAAATAATAATAATAATTGTTGCCAATAGGCCTGATATCGTGTTGGTTGATCGGACCCAGCGTCGGGCAGTGCTCGTTGATATCGCCGTCCTGCATGACGAAAATCTCGTGAAGGCAGAGAAGGACAAACTTAGTAAGTACCTCGATCTATCCTTCGAGATAACCGCCATGTGGGACGTAGACTCGACGATCATTGTCCCGGTGGTCGTTTCGGCAAACGGATTAATAGCGAAGAGTCTCGATCAATATCTCAAGAGACTCTCGTTAGATTGTTGGATCAAGAGTCAGATTCAGAAGGCTGTTATCCTGTGCCGTATTGTTAGGAGGTTTCTCAGTCTGTAGCCTCCACCGCCGGTAGTTTGGGTCCTACTTTGCTACTGGTGGGTCACTGTTTTTTATATTTTTAAATGTGTTTATGTTTTTTATAAATGTATTTAAAAATGTATGAAATAAAATCATATAAATTAACAAACGATATTATATTAGTAAATAAATATTTTTGGAAATTCTCATACAAGGTAATCTAGCTCAAATTAAGCTAATATAAGCTTGTGCTACAGGATCTAGAAGACTGATAAACATACTTATATATATTCTAAATACATTCATATTATACGTAGAAGACACCCAAACTCCGAAACATTTTTTTGTAGATCACACAAATATTTGATTCGACCTGGAATCGAACCTGGGACCTCAGGGACGACAGTCGCATACCCATACCACTGCGCCACCGAGGCAGTTTTGATATTGGACAAACTAAAGCGGTTTTACTATACGACGACCGCGTTGCTCTATGGGTCATACAGTTATAGAATCTAATACTAATTTTTATAAGTAGTTTTAGTACACTTATAATTTAGAGTTCAGCATATTGGTCGTATGATGATCATACGACCAATATGCTGAACACCTCTCGCTGAGCAAAGAGTAATAACCTAGATAAGTAGCCTCTGACTTAGCACGTTTACCACGTTATACTACGAGCCGATGTTCCGGTAACGGCCACTTTCGGAAGACCCCAACTTGTCTTGATTGCTCCTGCAAAGGTATTGGAAATCTCGTTCCAAAGAACTGATACTAAAGGTCTTATTACACTGGCCACGTCCGAAGAGAGGGTTAGAAATTATGACCCAACATTTGTCAAAGTCCTCCTTGCAGATTGAGCATGAGTATGTTTCAATGAGAACATGCCGTGGTTATGTAGGAGATGTCGCGTTCTAAGCACAAGTTCATTGTTTTGAAATTCAATGTAACATAATGTTTGTGAATATCGTTGTGACAGTTTTCAGGAATTTCTCGAACTGGAAACTAGGTCAAGCGCTGAATAGTTGGAGAATGAAATTTTGGCGTTGTTCAAGTGCTATAATATTCTCCTCCATAAATAAACTATGCCTTGGAATTTACAGTCGCTACGAAAGTTTTCCCTCAAATTAGCGACTCGAAGATGTATTTATTCTTTTCGTGGAGAAACTCCTATGACGTGTGTGTTAAAGATATTTAAAAAAAATTGTGCGGTCAGGGGACACCTGTCAGGCACGAAGTTCTACAAAATCGTACTACCCGTAAGCCAAGTTAGAGAACTTCGTTCCAAAAAAAAAAACAAAAAAGGAGCGGTCCATATTTTAGCTTCTGCAGACCACCGGTTGGGAACCACTGACAAGCGTAACGTGACGTTTTCTACTAAATCGCACTTCGAAGTTCGTTCCAAAACATCGTTCCAATAAAATGTAAATACCGAATGTAGGCTTTTAACTAACACTCTATACAATTCAGTGTTAGTAGTTTCGGATGACGAGATTCGAATATTAAATTGAAATGCGCTAGGTTGAGTGTTTTGTGGAGTTTACGGATTACTTACTGTGAAATATTTATCAACCAAAGTGCAGGGAGGATTTATTCGATAGAAAACAACATATTACATACACAGTCACGTCTGGAGTTATCTCGAGTATTTATATTAGTCCGAGACGCCCAGGACTTTAATTGGCTGTGTCATAGGGGCTGGCACTTAAGATTTTGTTGCCTTTCATCAACATTTCATCGCAAAGCAACGGGTTTAAAATGTTTTTCAAAATTACAATATTGCTGCTACTTTTTTATTAAATTCATTCGACCATTTTGAACATAACCCATTATATGTATGGGTGACGGCAATAGGTTTCCCCCTATAACTTGGGACTAGAGATACTGGCAAACTGTGGGTTTGTAATACACCTCTGCCTACCCCTTCGGGGATATAGGCGTGATATGTCATTGTGTGTGTGTGCGTGCTAATGTTTAAAAAAAACCCACTAAGTATGACTATAATATAGCAAAATATAATTCCGATACCATGATAACATTTCAGAAAATAATGTCTTTGATTTCTTTCCGAATAATGCAGCACTATTTTTTATAAAATACGAATCGAACCGTAAATACGAACGCCATCTACTCGGAACATACGCCATCTTCTCGGAACATACGCCATCTACTCGGAACATTTCCCATCGATTTTGCAAACTTTGCAAATGTGATGTAGGAATACAAAGTAACTGAATATTTTAAATTTAACTAGCGGACGCCCGCTGCTTCGCCCGCTGCACAAATTATATACTTAAACCTTCCTCGAGAACCACTCTATCTGTCGGTGACAACCGCATCACAATCCGTTGCGTAGTTTTAAAGAATGGAAGCGACTTTGATTTATATGATGTTATGATTATGATAATACAACGATTGAATGATATTTACTTGAACTTACACAACGCCATCAAGTCTCTTTAACTGATGGTTATATACCTGTAATATCCATTTTTTGTAAATATTTATAAATTTTGTAAACAGAAAACGTCAAACTTTTTTCATCTAATATTTATCAAAAGAGTGTTAATGCCGAGTGTTAGGTGCAGGGTGTTAGAATAAGTTCGCGAAAGATGACCCAAAGCCGCGTTCTCCTACATCATGACAACGGTTTTCACACACGGCCAACAAAACAAAGTCATTTTTAATGTTATTTTAATGTTAAAGATGGAACTGAGCAATGGAAGTAAGGCGAAGGAAGGAATTTGAGTATTCGCTCTATGGCATCTTCAAAGGTGTTTTACACTAATTCACTTCACATATTTTATAACACTTCATATACTTTCTGTTATTAAATTAATCGTGAGGCTAATACTGGCCTTCATACTTGATTAAAATATAAATGAAAAGTTAAAATATCATAAAAAATACAAAAAATACGGCAATTTATGTGATTACCAGTCCTTTTCTCTGCTACGTAACCGAGCAAAGCGTTACGAAAACGACTGTTATCGATCGGATTTACAAAGGATTGAGTCATCGATTATCGAAAACCCCAGGGTCTTTTGGTCTTTTGTTAAGAACAGAAAAAGTAGTGGTGCCTTGCCCAACGTTATGCAATATTTGGATAGAACTGCGGATACAGGTGAGGGTATTACGGAGCTGTTTTCTGCTTACTTCCGTTCCACATACCAAGCAACTGATCTTGTGTCTGTCGACAGCGATGTCGATGATCACGCGCACTCGGATAATTCTGTAAACTTGAACTTCGTAGAGATATCCCCGGATCGTATCTTCAAGTTGCTGACTGATCTTGACCCTTGTAAGTCGGGGGGACCAGACATGATACCCCCAATTTTTATAATTAATTGTGCTTAAAGTCTCGTTACACCCGTCTGTCTTTTGTTTGAACGGTCATTAAAGGAGGGTATTGTACCGCGGTTGTGGAAGTCAGCTTTTGTTACCCCTATCTTCAAAAAAGGTAATAAATCGCAGGTAGAAAACTATCGCCCTATTTCCAAGCTGTGTTTATTATCAAAGGTTCTGGAGCGCGTAGTCCACTCTGATGTTTACGATTCGATGAGGCATCAGTTTGGGGAGGAACAACATGGTTTCCTTAGAAACCGGTCCACGGCCTCGAACTTAATTCTCTCTAACGATATAATAACATCAGCAATGGAGGGGGGAGGCCAACTGGATGTCGTTTACACAGATTACGCTAAATGTTTTGACCGGATTGATCATGGTGTGCTACTCAGGAAATTACTAGCTGCAGGAATCCACGGCGACTTATTTAGATGGTTCTCCTCTTACATAGGTAATCGCACGCAGGCAGTTGTACTTCGAGGGTATACTTCCGGCTGGATTTCTGTTCCTTCTGGTGTACCCCAGGGCTCAATTCTAGGACCTCTGTTGTTTACCCTATTTATTATAGATATAAAGAATTGTTTCATTCATTCCCGAATATTACTGTACGCAGATGATATGAAAATCCTAAAGCCAATTCGCAACCTATCTGACACTCAAGAACTTCAGTCGGACCTTGAGCGATTTACAGCTTACTGCAACATAAATAAATTAGAACTTAACATCTCTAAATGTTATTTCATGACGTTTACACGTAAGTTGTCTGTAATCGGTCCAGGATACACCCTAGATGGCAAAAACATAAGTAGGGTGAACAATAATAGAGACCTGGGTGTGCTGCATGACGACAAGCTGATCTTTGATGGCCATATTGAGGCTATCGTCAGCAAAGCATGTAAGGCCTTGGGGTTCATCATCAGAACCTGCTCGGAATTCCAGTCCCTAAAATGTATTAAAATCCTGTATTGCTCCTACGTGCGCAGCCACCTCGAGTTCAACTCACAAGTTTGGAACCCGCAATACGACATTTACAGGAACCGTATCGAAACAGTCATCAACTGACTACGATCACCGTTGTAAGCGGTATCACTTCCTGCCGTTGGAAATGAGACGCAACACTAGTGACATCTGCTTTCTAATAAACTTTGCTAACGGATCTGTGGATTGTCCGGATCTGCTCTATAACCTGTGCCTGCATCAACAAGTTATAGACGCAATAGCTTCAGTATACGTAGTGTGAGGGCATTTAACGACTTATCTGAGCAATTTGAAATCGACCTCTTTTGTACTAGTGCACACAGTGTAAGAAAACTAATTAATAGGGAGTACTTTGGGACGACGACGGCGACGGCAGAGGACAGATGACCTTCAACAGGCATCTGGACCCAATCTAGTTTTTTATGAACTGTTTTATTTTGTTATTTTGGTGACGGTATGTTGATGTGTACAATGTTTGGATTTTTTATTTGTTTTTTTTTTTCGTTGTTTTCATTATGTTTATTTTCAAACTGGCGACTATAGTGTCATCACTATATGTGGAAGCTTGTTTTTGGCAAGTGTCACTGACCACTCTTGATTAATGATTGTAAACTCAATAGCTGTAAGCTTTCCTAAAAATAAAATAAATAAATATAAATAAATAAATAAAACTAATGTGGGCACATATAAATAAAGAAAGGTCGCAGCGTAAGAAATGTACCCAAAAAGTAGGGAAAATTATTCTTCTCCAAATTAATATTAATGTTTCTAAATTATAGCAAATTTTATTCCTGAATGGGTATTTAAATGGTACATATCAAAAATAAACTTATAAGTTAAAAAAATACAAACAATTTAAAAATCAAATCATAAATATATCAAAGAAGAATGTCACATCTCGTCAAACAACGCATGTCCAAAAAATAAAAAATATATATAAAAAACTTAAAAACCTATTCATTAAGACAGTTGAATTCCAAATTATGTCAAACTAGTGGTCGCCCGCGACTTCGTCCGCGTGATTATTGTTCCCGTCGCCGTATCATTATAAATTGTAGCCTATGTGTTATTCTGATGTATAAGCTATATTATTGTAAAGTTTCATCATAATCCGTTCAGTAGTTTTTTACGTGAAAGAGGAACAAACATCCATAAATACAAACTTTCGCATTTATAATATTAGTAAGATTGTTATATCAGTCAGACAAGAATTAAACTAGGTCGCCGCAGTCGCGAAACGTACTGTTACGCTGCAGCATATATTTGAGCGAAGCGAGTTAAATTCAAAATTCTGGCTTCGTAAGAACCTGGGTAATTCTGTAAGCTTGAGTGCAAGAAAATCCGAAATCGGTCGAGTATTCGCCGAGAAACAATTTAACATAAATCGTAACAAAAATAATTTGAGTCACCCGTTGAGAGCTCCGCTCGCCTTCGGCTCGCTTCGCTCAAAAATTGTGGAATATCTCACTAACAAGTGAGTTTTATCAAGGAATGAAACACAAATGACTAAAAATAAAAAAAAACCTCGTTTAAAAAAATCGGTAACAAATCACTTTATGCGATTCCTATAAAATGTAGCGCTGATATAAAATTGTCGCGACGTCTAGTAATAAATCGGTTTATCTGATACAATTTATATTGCGCAGGTAGAAATGCCAGAGGAAAGCGAGTCGCTTTCCTGCTACAATCTCATCTTACCTTTATGAGCATATATTGTAATACAGTTATGTTCTCGATCATAAGTTAATAACAAGGTTGTAAAAAAAGTTTCTTGTCTTTCCCTTTTCGAAAAACAAGCTATTTATTTCTTTTTTTGGTAATCAAATTTTTTAAGGAGGTTTTGACTAGTCTAGCCAGTCATGACAGCATCATGGTATCTTTCCTACGTTTACACTACCCACCCTTTATCTCTAGTGCCTACTATTGCCCACTACGCCACCGCGCCGCTTCATTCTCTCTTGAAAAGAAGAACGCACTGATAGTTTCTAGGAAAATTACAACTCTGTTATTTTGCAGTATGCCTTGATACGGCCCCTGCCACAGAAGTTCAATCAAACGACAGAAAACAATTAATATCACTTTAATAGCAGGAACCTAGTTTTATACAACAAGAGTAGCTAAAAGTGTGTCGGTCGGATGGGACCACATATATTGTTAACGGAAGTGCCCGGTGCACTTAACTTGTGGGTCCACGGCGACGGCGGTCGGCCGGCGGAATCCGCTGGTGTCCTCCAATCGATCTTGTTCGGTAACAGGCCGAGATGCTCCGGGTGAAGGCCACGGAGCGACGGCGCAGCTTCAGGCTGCCCAGTAGTCGTAGATTTCCGCAATATGGCTTATCTAAGCCCCAAGGTAGCTCTGGAATAGACACAAGCAACGGATTAGATACCGGCTCGGCACCGCTTGCCGTAGGCCCCACACGTGAATCGCCGTACAGGTTCCCTACTTGTCGGACGCGCTGTACAATTATTCACATGAGGGTACACGGCAAGGTCACACATAACAAAGGATAACGCAAACATGGGAACAAGGAAAACACAGACAGGTGTTTGAACTATTCCTATATAACGGTCTCCGACCGACGGCAGAAAGTCTCACTGTAATAATTATCTAATAATAAAATTTATCTATAAGCTCAGCACAGATGTGGGTAGATTTCGAAAGACTATCTTTACCTATTACGCGTCGGAGACGACGTTCCTACTGAGTCTGCGCTATGCGTAATTCCCATTTAACAATTGAAACTTTAATTTGGTTCACTTGAATAGGGAACCCTAAAATGACGGTCCCTAAACGGCCGTCTAGATAATAAAATGTTACACTAATATAGTTCACTAGAATAGGGAACCCTAAAATGACGGTCCCTAAATGGCAGTCTAGATAATTAAATGTTACATAACAGTATCTCCTGATGGTTCACCAATTTAGGGAACCCCAAAACGACGGTCCCTCTATGGCCGTCTTGATAATATAATATTACATAAAAATGCACATTCCAACTAGGTGGGATATGCTCCAGGTAATTGACTTTACTTATTCACAATAAAAATTTAGAAAGTTATCGGTTCCCCGTTTAAGGCCGTGCCCCAAATGGTACGGCTTCACAATAAAATATGCCGGGTAGATGTAATATCTCACCCGGATTCTCCTTCGTGATATGTGCAAATTAAAATTACAATAATATAAATTACTACTTAAGTCCGTAGGTGAATAGCCCTTAAGAGAATTCTTTGTATGATTATTGTTAACAATTTACCGTTATATTCCACGGGGCAATGTACTATATTCTATCATCCCCTACTGGTTATAAAATGAGTATTTGCATATGTAACACATATACATATACAATACATAATATAATTATCGCATTTAGGCGTGGAGTAGTCTTAACTTCACCGTCCTAATTGTTTTCTAGTATATCTTGTGGTAAGAAATTCAGCACCGTCTGATTTGGATATTATTTCGATACAAGTTTATAAAATATTAGTTTACATTAAACACGGTTGAAACTACGATGCCCGTGGCTCTAATCTAGACACTTATAGTTGGCTTTAGGTTACTAATAATCCATGAAGTTGATCTATTAGATAGTTATTTAGTAATGTTCTAATTATAGATCGCGCGGGGGACGTTGCACGTAAGCTAATCTGTTCACATTACTTACCCCGTATTTCCGGGAGTTCTATTTATTGCACCACTAATGTAAAACAAAACTAACAATCAATAATGTTTTTCGGTTTTACTTGGTTACTTAACGTTTCTGTTATTTTTACAGGATTTAATTTATTACTTCGTCCGCGCTGTCCGGCGGCTGCGAGTGGTCTAGTACCAATACTATTCAAATGTTTTCTTTTCTTCCTTAGACGTTGTGCACTCCTTATAATACTTCGGTCTGGCAATTAAAACCTAATGACCCCGCCTACACGTGCATAGTGATGCGATCGTACTATCGAGGCGGCCTCCCATTAGTCAAACCGCGCGGTTCTTATCGCACGGATCTTACGAGGCGCCAAGACAATGGGCTTAGGAATTTCTTGCGAAACAAGCAAGTTCTAACGCTTTCTGGAAGTTTCCATACTAGGGATGTGACTCAACGCAAACCATGCCTCTTCGAGGCATTCACACCGTAACAGCCTGTCAGTGAGTTCGGTAATATTATCTATATATATTAATTGACCAAGCGAGCGAAGCGTCTCAGTTTTAACACGAGGACTGGCCGATTTGGCGTTGTTGGTATGTGTGTCAGTTCCGGTCTACAGGCCGCATTTTTCCGCCGATTTTCATGAAATTTGGCACAAGTGTTCTTTGTTGCAAGGCACAGCTTTTGTCCAAGGGATTTTTCGATTGGGGGGAAAATGGGGGAGAAATGCGAAAATAACGCGAGGTCTACTGTTCACAGAACCACTAGTTTTATTGTTTTTAATATTTATTTTGTTGATATAGCGGCAACAGAAATGACAAGATCTGTAGAAAACCATCATGAGAAACAGCCTTGTGACAGACGGACAACGTGTCGTACCCCATATTCTTAGACCAAATTCCAAATGCTACTCCATTTTACTCAATTTACTTTTGAATGATTATAGTTATAGTTATTGAAACTAACCCTACTCAGAGTTTAAACAACAAATTCACCCTTATAAAATTTGGAGTAAAGAAATATCATCTCAAGTGTCTCAAGTAATCTCACGATCTTACGGGAAATTGCAAATGTTTTGAAATAGTTTTGAAGAATTTATTAATTATATGTATGATGATGATTATTGATGATACATCCTACAGTTACCCGTCAATACCGTATTTAAGGGATGCAGACACTCAATTGGGTTTATAACGAGAACTCGAAAAGTTTGGCTAAAAGTACTGATTTTGAAGTAGTGTAAATGGGAGAAAAATGTACACTCTACCAGGCATATGTCACTCGCCTAACAATCGCAAAAAATACGTGACCTCAGCTACAACTTGAAGTTGTAAGTCAGTCAGGGTTGTCTCTTGTTTGTAACACGGCATTGACCATAGAGTTGATATGAGTATTGAGGCATTAACGTCGTAATAAATCTCATCTTTAGGCGATAAGTGTATATCGTTTGTGTGTCTACTCCTCTGAAACGGCTCGACCGATTTTAACCAAATTTGGCATGCTGGTTGACATCATACCCGGGAGTGCATAATATCTGAAATCATAAAAATAGACCAGATGATTAAATTAAATGATTAAATGGTTGCCATGGAAACACGTGCGTCAACAATGAAAATAGATTTTTTTTCATTCGATTAATTGATTTAAGTGTTCGATTCTGATTCTGATATGTAATAAAAAGATTTCCTCCGCTCAACATTTGCAATTAGCAACATGTATTGCATACCTAGTTATTGGTCAAATTATGCTGGTATATATTTTACTTTCCTGACAACCCTAACGTTCGAACTATGTTCTCTGTAAACAAAAGAATGTACTTTAATTAACGTCGGAGTGCAAGTTCTGTATGTAAGTACTATTCTCTATTCTGTGACTCTACGGAGATAGAGTGGAGAGGCATTAGGAGTGTTGTCTAATAATATTGGGGTTTAGTTCCGTTTCAACCGTCAAAATAGTAACACTTTTAAAAACACATACCTTGAAAGTGATATAAACATTTACAAATACAGTAAAACACTATAACAGTTCTCGTCAATTCTTAAACGGAGTTCATTTCATTCGCTTTTCGATCACGTCCGCGCTATTTGCAATCACAGCAAGAAGTGTATTGCCATGGAAATTATGTGCCGTGACGTAATACTTCGTGACATTCTGCTTAGAGCATCCTTATTGGATATTTTTTGGGAAATATAGCAAGTCTTATACTCGTATTTTTCTCGTAGTTTTCCAAACTAGTCTAGACTGTTATTTCTGCCTCGAGAGGGGCCAGTTTCCCAAATTGTGGAAGACGGGGAAACTGGTCCTTATCCGGAAAGCGGGGCGGCCGGTGGACTCACCTTCCGGATACCGGCCGATCGTGTTGCTCGACGAGGTGTGTAAGCTCTTTGAGCGAATTATCGCCATCTCACGACCGTGGGGCCAAACCTGGCGGATAACCACGGTTTCCGTCGGGGACGCTCCACGGTGAACGCGATCATGCGCCTGAAGAGCCTGACGGAGGAAGTAGTCTCGCAGGGCAAGGTGTGGTGGCGATGGCTCTTGACATTGCCAACGCTTTCAACACCTTGCCATGGAGCTGCGTTAGGGAGGCGATCGTGTATCACGAAACGCCTCCCTCCTCCGTCTTATTGTCGGGGTCTACCTTTCGGAGAGGGCCATAGCCTACCCTAGCTGGCTCGGGCCAGCTCGGCGAGATGTGTCGTGCGGTGTTCCTCAGGGTTGGTACTGGGACCGCTTCTGTGGAACATCGGCTATGACTGGGTGCTGCGGGGTGCGTTGCCTGAGGGCATCGGCGTGACGTGCTACGCTGACGATACCCTCGTCACGGCACGGGGAGCAACACATCAGGAAGCAGCACTCAAGGTCACGATGGGTGTTGCTCAAGTCGTGGGTCGGATACGGTGGCTGGGACTGGATGTGGCCCTGCACAAGTCCGAGGTTCTCTGTTTTCACGGACCTCGGAACGGTCCACCTGAAGGTTCCAGCATAACTGTAGGAGGCGTTAGCATCGGCATCAAGTCCTCGATGAAGTACCTAGGGATCGTACTTGATAGCCGATGGAACTTCGGACCACATTTCCGAAGTTTGGTCCCCAAAGTGACGGGGGCATCAGTCACGCTTTCGCGACTCATGCCCACCTAAAGGGACCCAACGCTTCCTGCAGGAGACTGTACCTGGGGATCGTCGGGAGTATGGCCTTATACGGGGCTCCCGTTAGGGTGAACGCGACTCTGTTGAACAGACCACTGCGAACCTTGGCCGTCAAAACAATACGGGGGTACCGCACGATCTCCGGAGAGGCTGCATGTCTCTTGGCCGGGACCCCTCCATGGGAGTCCAGGTGGAAGCGAGAGCCCTTGCGTCATTGTTTCAAAGGCAAAAGGAGGCGCTGGAGAGGGACCACAGGCCTGCGTCTCGAGAAATCGAGCACCAGCGGTCCCAACTCCGCCCGGATCTCATGGAGACTTGGAGGGTGCGACCTGAGCAACCAAAGTGGGGAACTACCGTCATCGCGGCGGTGAGACCGATCATGGACTAGTGGCTGCAGAGGCGGCATGGTGACCTCACGTATCATGCGACGCAGATCGTTACCGGGCATGGATGTTTCGGTAGCTATCTGTTTCGCATCCATCGTGAGGTCACACCCCGGTGTCAACACTGCGAGGTTTCCGACGACGATACCACACGTTGGTGGAGTGCTCAGCGTGGGCGTGTCAGCGCCGGGATCTCGTAGTGGGTCTGGGCGTGTATATCCTCTCGCTGGAAACCATGCTCCAAGCCATGGTCTCCAGAGCGAGTAGGTGGAACGCAGCCGTGTCCTTCTGCGAGCAAGTCATGCTCGCGAAGGAGGCGCCGAGAGGGAGAGGGAGCGTACCCTCCCCGCTGAGTTTCGCAGTCAGCGGCCAAGGCGCCGCAGACTCATCTACGCCCAGGACCATCGACCTCCATGATCGGGGCCTGAGGACGGCGGGATAGCCACCCACCGTCCTTACAGAAGCAGGCTAGAAGGGTTGCGTGCTGCGGGGCCTTTGCCTCACAGCACGCAACCAGATTCACTCACCGACGCGGGATTTTCTTCACGACCAAACCACCGAAGAGGCCAAACAAGGGTGGCCAAACTCCGCCGGGCGCCACTGGAAATGCCTTCAGTGTCACCAGAGACGCCCGCAGCAATGGACATGGGAGAGGCCGCGAACTCACGGAATTAAAAAAAATAAAGACTGTTCATGTTTTAAACTATTTTACGTATATGCTAAAACTATTGCAAGAAGCAAATAACCTGTAACCAGTAATTGTGGTAGTCCGTATCTGTTTCATAAATTTAATTAAAATCCGTAAATCAATTTAGTAATATTGAATTTAGAAAGGGGATACCATCAATATTGAGAACGCAATATATCAGGGAACGTAAATAAACTCTGTCGGCGTTTATAGGGTTATGTTATGTCAACAACTTTCTGTCATTTATTTGGCTGGAATTCCAATTGTTTTACGTATTTGTTTCTGAATACTGTTTTACATAATGAGACCAGTAGACGATTAGACTTTAATGTTGTTGACTCCCTTCTTCCGCTAAATAAATGTTCAATCTAAAAACGTTACAAATTGGTTTTAAAGCTGAAATTTTCTTACAACGGAGGATATTATAAGATCTTGGTGTCTTTCTAATTTGTATTCTGGGTTCATAGCGTCACGGTTAGTTGACAAAGTAATATCACTGAGCCAAGAAGATGTCCTTTAAATTAAAAACGTTTTCAGTGTCATCTACTATCTATATAAGATGTTTCAATAGATACTTGTAACTCTTAAACGGTTTTAGGTTTACTACCAGATTATTAAGCATTTACAGCGAAGAAATCCCCTTTCCTTCCCCTACCCACTCTTCAGAATGCAATATTACTAATGAAGGACAATCTAGACATCCTTGGCATAGACGTTCGTCAAGAGCTCAATCATAAATACTACATTGAAAGATGTAGGTATTGGGCTAGGATCGCGGTAACTAGAAATACTGAACAAGGTAAAGCAATCTTTACACCACACCAGAGGTGTCTGCTGTACAAAACGCAGATTAGGCCCTGCGTCGAATACTGCTGTGCGAAGTATATGCTGGATGCACTCGACGCTATGCAGTGACGCGCTATTCGCATGATAAACTGTCCGGAGGTAACGGGAAGCCTTGAGCCGCTAGCCCAACGCCGAACAATAGCTTCCTCGGCCGCGTTCTACCGTATTTACCACGGTGAGTGTTCTGAAGAGCTCTTAAACCTGATCCCACCCTCTTCCTTCCGATCCCGAACAACGCGTGACGGGCAGAGATGTCACTCTCATACTGTGGAAACCGTCTTCGCAAGAACCGAGCGTTTTAAACGTTCGTTCCTCAGCCGAACGATAGTGGCCTGGAATGCCCTGCCTGTGCACATGTTTCCTCCCACATATGATCCTGGGTTCTTTAAGCGAAGCGTGAAGAGGCACATCAGTAGGTCGTCAAGTTGAGGGCCACTCTCTATAGTATTGTGTGCTGTGAGAGTGGCCCACAATCGCTAGACGTCGTCACGACTTACCACCAGGCGGGCGGCGTCAATTTGGCGCACCAAATATAAAAAAATAAAATAAACATCGTTGCTTGCAGTCAGGGGTTTGATCCCAGGACAGAAATTAATATCTATGTAATACTTGAAACTGCAAGCTATTTTTTACTAAGTAGGTAAGTACAACATTTTTACTTACTACTTAAGTAATTTGGTTTAAGTATTTTACGGTGTGTGCCGACGCGCCGACACGCGGACGGTTGCTCTACAATATATTATTGTTAAACAGAAATAAGGAAATATTTTTTCTGGGATTATGATTATCTATTAAGAACCAAGTGATCTCAATTGTTTTCCATAAGGCTGGAGCTTTCATCTTATTTGGATTTTTTATTCCGTCTACAAATTCCTTTGTCATGGTAATCGGAGCGAGGAGGCTTTTGTAATCAAGCTCTGATTTCGGACTCATTATTTGTTAGCTTTTGTATTTTGTCTAAGTAAATGCTTCAAACATGGATTTGGGTTATTGAAATACAGTACATTCTATCAATATCTTATCATTTTAGATTATTTATAAGGCTAATTTTGTTTAAAGAAGAAGAAGAATCAAAGAATCAATTTCATTTATTCGGTTTAGGCACATAAAGAGCACGTATGAATGTCAAAATTTTACAATTTTGTCAAGTAATATTATAAAAATACTAAATTAAGTAAGTACACAAATAACCATTAGAAAATGATTCTTTCGCTGGTTCGGTAATTTGGTTCTCCTGAGAAGAGACCAGCAAGAAACTCAGGTAGATTATCCAATTTTTATTTAAATATTGTTTTGTTTACATTGTTACAATTAGTTTATATTATATTATACGAGTGGCCAACAAAAGAAGATTAGGGTGACCATGCATTTTTATCATTAAGATATTCGTCTACATTATAGTAGCCTTTCACCATCAAACATTTTTTAACTACTATTTTAAACTTATTAAGAGGCATGTCAACCAAATCCTGAGGAATTTTATTATAAATTTTTATACATTTGCCTACAAACGAATTACCAACTTTATGAAGTCTAATTTTTTAGCAACATAAACTATTCACTCTCGACTTAATTGTCAAAGTAGTTCCTCAAACACGCAAACAGCCCCTACCTCCTCGAATCAAGTGGTGGTTGATAGAGAAGAATGAATTTGCAAGCAAGTTTAAAAAACGAGTGGTAAATAAAATGATAAAAATGAAAGATATGGTGGATAAATCAGTGAATGAGTGTTGGAATGAAATGGCAAGTTGTATCAGGAAAGAAGCAAAAGAAGTGTTTGGCGAAACGAAAGGTAAAAGATACATGGTGGTGGAATAAGGAGGTACAAGAGGTGATTAAAGAAAAGAAGAATGCGTTTAAGAAATGGCTGAAAGAAAAAGGGAATGAAAGTGAAAAAGAAGCAAGAAAGGTAAGGTATAAGGAATTGAGTAAAAAGGCAAAAAAGCGGTGGCGATAGGTAGATCCCAGGCTCAAGAAAAACTATTTAAAGCCCTTGATGTACCTAAAGGCCAAAAATAAATTTAATGCTTAGCGAAAGAAAGAGAAGATAGGACGAAAGATGTAAAACATGTGAGATGTATAAAAGATGAAAAGGGTACAGTTTTAGTTAAAGAAGATGAAGTAAGAAATCGATGGAAAGTGTATTTTGAAAAACTTATGAATGAAGAGAATGCGTGGAGTGGAATTTTAAAGGAGGGACGAGTAAATGTAGGTTTAGTGAAGGAGATTGCCAAAGATGAAGTAAGAACGGCGGTACGAAATATGAAGAATGGGAAAGCAGTAGGGCCCGACGGCATTCCAGTGGAAGTGTGGAAGAAATTGGGAGAAGATGGATGTCTGTGGCTGACTTTATTCTTCAATAAGTTGTTGTATGAGGTGACGATCCCCGATGAATGGTGCAATAGTTATCTAGTGCCCATTTTTAAAACTAAGGGTGATGTACAAGACTGCGGCAACTATCGAGGAATAAAGCTCATGTCACACAGTATGAAAGTTTGGGAGAAAGTGATAGAGAAACGAGTGCGAGAGGAAAGCGAGGTTACCCAAAACCAGTTCGAATTTATGCCTGGTCGCGGGACTACAGACGCCATATTTGCACTCCGCCAGCTCTCTGAGAAACATAGGCGTGCACACAAAAACTTGCATAATTATGGTGTTTATAGATCTAGAGAAGGCATACGACCGGATACCCAGAACGGTTTTGTGGTGGGCTTTGAAAGAGAAAGGTGTGCCTGGGAAGTATGTAGAGTTGATCTGTGCAATGTATTGTCGATCGAGAACTTACGTACGATGTGCTGCTGGCAACACCGACGAGTTTAGTGTGGAGGTAGGCCTGCATCAGGGCTCAGCGCTAAGCCTGTTTATTAATGGATGCCTTGACATCGGAGATACAGGAAGAGACCCCCTGGTGTATGCTATTTGCCAATGACATTGTTCTTGTCGGTGAAGACGGGCCTGAGGTACAGAGCAGACTGGAGAGGTGGCAGTGTAAACTGGAGAGTGTAGCTTGAAAATCAGCAGAACCAAAACGGAGTACATGTTCTCCGATTTCGGCGGTCTCTCCAGCTTTACACCCATAACGCTAGACGGCGTACCATTACCAGTCTGCTCCAGCTTCTGATACCTCGGCTCTCTTATCCAGGACGATGGGGAAATCGATCGTACAGTGAAGCACAGAATTGACGCAGGTTGGATGAAATGACGGCAGGTCAAAGCCACTATATGCGACCCCTAATTTCCTCCAAAACTTAAGGGGAAAATTTACAAAACTGTCGTCAGACCTGCCGTCCTGTATGGACTTTCATGTGTGGCCGTAAAAGCGATGGATGAAAGAAAACTGCATGTAGCGGAAATGCGAATGTTAAGATGGATGTGTGGTGTAACAAGGATGGATAGAGTAAGGAACGAGTATATTAGAGGAAGTTTGAAAGTTGCCCCAGTAAATGAAAAAGTGAGAAGCGAACGGCTATCATGGTATGGACATGTTATGAGAAGAGAGGAAAGTAATGTGGTAAGAAAGGTGCAAAGTATGAATGTAGATGGCCTGAGAACTCGAGGTAGGCCCAAGAAAAGATGGATAGAATGCGTGAAAGAGGATATGACTAGGAAAGGAGTGACTGAGGAGATGACGTGTGACAGGGATGTATGGAAGATGAAAACATGTTGCGCCGACCCCAAATAATTGGGATAAGGGCAGGCAGATGATGATGATGATGAAGTCTAATTTTTGTCATTGCCAGTTTATTTTTATTTCTTGTATTAAAATTATGGTTATCGGATTTTTTTTTGAAGACATCTATGTTCTTCCGTACATATACGTGTTGTACACAAAACAAATAAATAATAATAATATGACCTGCTTTACAGTCTACATCCACAGTGATTTCTGTCCAGGGTTCTAAATGTATTTAATTGTCACTTTTTTGCCCAAGATTAGCACTTTAGTACAGATTAGAATCATTAAAGTTTTTGATTATTATGTGAGGCGAAATCGGACTGTGTTGATCAATCGACAGTATAAATATTCTTACAAAATGTTACAATATTAGTATTTGTCTAAAATGATGGCTATATCCTCATGGAAGTCGTACGGTGTGATTATTCGCGATGAATAGGTTTAATTAAATTCACAAATTCCCTAATGATCAGTAAGCGTGATTAATGTCGACAATAAAACAGCTTAATATTAGTTAAATAATTTGCAGACTAACAAAACGGCCTCGTGTAATATTCAGCAACTAGCTGACACCCACGGATTCACCCGCGTGTGTGTGATTTTGAGATCCCAATTCCCATGGGAACTTATTCACGAGATAAAAAGTAACCAAAGTTACTCCTTATAATTTCAGCTCTTTCCCAGTGAAAGTCCCGTCAAAATCAGTATAGTCATTTGTGAGATTAGCCAGAGTCATTTGTGAGATTAACAGCAATAAACGAGTCAATCAGTCAAAAATTGTTGTTTTTATAATATAATATAATAATAATTCATTTATTTCAAGCCAAATAGACTCATATACACCAAAATTATAATCACTCAGTCATATTAAATTAGAAATTATACAATGTCAAAATTAGTACACGGAATAAAAATGTCAAAAATTAATTTAAAAATAACAATGTTTCTAAAAGGTCTTGGTACCTAGCTCAATTGTATCTAAACGACGCTACTTAAACCCCAGGCTAAGACCATCGTTTTTTCTAATTAATATTGTAAACATTATAAGAGAGATGTCTATAAATTGCACCATAACATAAACTTAAACTCAATTCATCAAAGTACCTCTACTGCAGTCACGGTTAAAGAGAGTGATTAAATATTTAAGTCAGCAACTCGAAGCTACTTGGATTTCGCCGTTTCACGAGTTTTAGTATCATCGTCGCAGTTCTAGTTGCATGTTACGTGCTATGGCTCAAGGAACAAGAAAGTTTGGTTAACTACTGTCTGAGACAATTTCAACTGAACTCAACGCTTTCTGAGTCAATAGCTACTAAAGTTTTGGCGTGCACTATAGTATTAAATAACACATACTTAAAGCTTTTTTAGAGTTTTGTATTTGAGGTTGACCTCCTTTGAAATGACGTAACCAAATAACAATAGGTTCCTAAGAGTTCTTGTAAAGTTACGACTCAATCCTGTGCCTTATGACTTTGAATATTTGCGATCAATTAAAATGCGAAAGATATACTTATAAGTCGCGCACAATGACAGTGGATGGAACCTGGTCACAATAATCGCTTAGTGACTTCATTATTCGACGCTAAAAAGTACTATTCTTATCAGTACTTTTTAACGATTGATGTCGTCACTCCATCCCGTTCCATCCCGATAGAACCACCCATCTTCTAGGTATAGAATATCGCCTTGTAAAAAAATTTTACCTACATATAAGAAGTGTGAGGTAGTTTTTCCGTTGGCGTAAAAACTTTTAATACAGCTTATAACGCCACATTTTAATTAAAAACCGCATTGAAAATTAAAACGCGCGCTAGTTCATAATTATTCAAAGATTTCTCTTCGGGATTGCTTTTAATCGAGTATTCCTGGCGCTAAGGCTAAGTTTTAATAATTTATCCTTAAGTAGGTATTATCGCGATTGAATATAAATAATATTTTATTGAATGGTTGGTTTAAGTATTAAGTTTCGATCGGAGCGATTTTGTATTCAACTTTTAAGTAACTGAACCGACTTACTCGCGGTCACGAAATCTCAAATGTATCGAAATGTATGTGAGTGTTCACACTGAACTAGCGGCGGACCGCGCCCGTCCGCTATGATGATGTTACAGCCAGACAGCAGATACACAGGCACACAGATTAGTATAAAATGTCCTTAATATTTGATTAAATATTGACGCAGAAATCCAGTGATATGAGCAATAAGCAGAGTCATCGATGGCTTAGCAATATAGCATTCCCCTTGTAAAATAAAGACGCCCGGTTCCAATCCAGTCTGATGACATTTCATTTCGAGTGTACATAATTCAATATTTGTTGCTTTTAACAACAAACGATATGCCCTAATATACCATAACTCGACATGACACACCACATAACACAATTAAAGTACTTAAAACAATCTCTACAGATTTTCTTTTAGAGCAGTTTTATAATAAATTTTCCTGGTACAAGAAGAACGTAACAGTTTCATATTTTCCATTTCACTTACACTTATAATTCTAATTTATAGAGCCCAGTAACATAATACGCCGGAACCGTAGTTTAATTTCGCGACTGCAACAACTACAATGCCGGTTGCAGAACCTTTTATAATGAAAAGAGTCTCGCAATCGCAAATTGTAGAAATTGCATAATTCTAGTAGGTACATTTCCACCTGTGTTTAATTAAATTATACAAATAGCAGAGATCGTAGTCTTATATGTATGGACAAACTATTTACGTGACCTAGTGAACTCCGTGCAACTACAGAACTACACCTAGGGATGTGGACGTCAGCTGGCAGTCGCTTCGCATATCGCAAATCAGCCGGTTTGCAGTTAGAATTGAAATCCAACCCAACTGGGTTGGAAAAAAGATTAGTTTCTTATATACGTAAGTCACACTATAAATTTTGCGTAACTTAAAACTAAACTACATGTTAAAACCAAAATATTATGTTTATTGCTTTTCAAAATACTCTCCTTTACATTTTAAACATTTTTTCATGCGATCGAACCATTTTTTAAAACAGGATGACTACAGATCTGTAGGCATGTTTTCTACGTGCTAATTGAACGCTATCACTGCCTCTTCGGAGTTGGTAAAAGTGAAACCTCTCATCAAATCTTTGATTTTGGGGAAAATACAGAAGTCACAGGGTGCTAGGTCGGGGCTATGCGCAGGATGGGTGACGAGTTGTACTTTTTCGGAAGCTAAAATGACTTTGTTTTGTTGGCCGTGTGTGAACAAGCGTTGTCATGATGTAGGAGAACGCGGATTTTGGGTCGTCTTTCGCGAACTTTTTCTAAACAGGGGTAAACAAATGGTAGAATACCACTCGGCATTAACTTTTATTATACTATATATTAATTATATTATAATATTTATTTATTAATTAAATTATGATCTTCAAGTGGAATTGTACAGATGGGACCCGTAGCTGAGAAAAAAAACGCTATAATTTTTTTACCAACGTTTCTCGCCTGCCTCACTTTTGTTGGCTTGTTCTCATTTTCAAACACCCAATCACAAGATTGCTGTTTTTTTTCGGGTTCAAAACAATAAATCCACTTTTCGTCTCCTGTGACAATGTCATAAACAGCATTAGAATGTCCGTGGTCGTACTTCAGTAGCATCTGTGAGCACCATTCCACGCGAGCCCGCTTCTGCTCCGCTGTCAGTTTATCAGGGATTCAACGACAACAAAGATTCCGAACTTTCAATTCTTCGTATAAAATTTTCTGGATTTGACTCATACCAATCCCCAATAGTCCTCGAATTGTCTCATAGGTAATCCGCGGGTTTTCTTCAATTAACCGCTTAACAGTAGCCACATTATTTTTGTTGACGGCAGTTGAACGCCGTCCTTCACGAAATTCGTCATGTAAAGAAACTCGACCTCTCTCAAATTCAGCAAACCATCGCCTCACGGTGCTCAAACAAGGTGCTTCTCTCCCAAAAGCATTTTGAAGACGAGCGGCACAGTCTTGCGGAGAGAAAGAACTTTTAAAATCATAAAAAATCATCACTCTAAAATCTTTTCGACTTAATTCCATTTTCGTGGCATACGTAGAACTTTGATGTGTGATAAAAAACAATTGACAAATGATTTCCCGCCAATTGTTTTTTTTTATTACTAAGAAGGTTGCAACGTTTAAAAAAATAAAACATTCGAAATTCAAATAGTTCCGATTTGCTAGAAGTGCAAAACTTTTAGTGTGCCCCATGTATATTATAAGGTGAAGGTTCAGCCAAACACTAATAGTTTTTTCTACCAAATACCAGTGGATCTTATAAACGAGATAAAAAGTAGCTTATTATCTGTTCAAATTCTCAATCTGTTTCCATACCAAACATCATCAAGATAGGTCCGTCCGAATAAACTAACAATTGGATATTGTGAAAAATGTTCATTCTCATATTTTTTTATGCGAATTAATACAAAACATGACCCCATACGTTGTTATTCGATACGACATTATAACTCTCAGCCACCTTGTGACTACGGCAAGTGCAATTTAGTCAAAACGTCAGGCAATAAAAATGTACCGATGTAGTACCTACACATCTCCTTCATTTTTAATTCCCGCGTATAAAACATGTTAGTTTAAAAGTTTCTTTGCCCTCTATAAAAAGGGAAGTAAACGTTACAAAGCCCACTTTGTTATTCTAAGTTTACAAAATATGGATATATTTTAAATAGAAAATCAAATTGAGTCAGCTGGTGTATGATCCATCATGTTAGGAAAGAAATAAACTTCGCACTAGTTCGTGATTGATGGTCTATCTATGTTCTGACGTCGTAATAATTGCATGAAAACATTATGATTTTATACAAAATAATTAGTACGTTTTAGGAAAAATTTGATAGATTTAATATTTATTTTTATTTTATCACTATATTCTACCACTATTAGGTAACGATGCAAAATCATATCTGATCATGATTTGTAGGTATTTATTTTACAAAATCGCAATTACGCAACTGGTGACGGTGAAAGTTAGTCTATTCGAAACACATAGCTTAGGAAAGCAATGGTAAGTAAAATATTAAAAAAAAAATGTTTTAAACTTATTTTACTTAATCTGGTTGTAAACAGACAGACACATTAGTTGGTTGTTGGTTTGTATGTGTCATTTGGCATTTCTACACAATTTATTAAAAATTAAGAAGATAAAGTCTTGTATTGGTGAATTGTTTTGGTACTTAGTTAGCATGATCTGAGGTTTCTACCCACGTTAGTTATTGTGAAAAAATCCTACATCGCGATAATGAAATTTGCACACGTTTACTTATAAGCAAATATGTTCTAACCACAAATTTTGCTGTTCTCTCTGAGACAGTCTTGATAATGCTTCGTTTAGAGGCGAAACAATTGTCGACGTTTAGTTGTCTTTTTAATCCTGCGAAAAATAGTGCTATAAAAAAATTTTAAATAAGTTTAATACATTATTTTTTTTTTTTTTTTTAATATTTTACTTACCATTGCTTTGTCATGGATTTTCGCCAAGTAACGCCTGGTTCCATCCAATACATAGCTTAGGATTCTAAATTGATAACTAGGAAGATTTGGAATCTTTAATATTGAGGTAGCGTCTATTCCTGTTATTAGCTTGAGAAACACGAATTGAAAATTTTGCAACTATGTAGTTTATACTTTCGATTGTTGGCATTTGGTGGAGCCTATAGCCATACCCAAGTGTGCTTGTTCATCATGTATTTTGCAATTAGATTACGATTAACTACAGCATTTTAAATTTTGGCATTTATTTATTAGCATATTCTTGTCATAGACTGGCCTGCCTAGGCCTACCAACCCTGGTCCAGGTCAAGCCCCTCAAAGGTATGTTAACAAGTGTTAATCTCTGTTATATTTACTTTTACTACCCTTACGCATGTTACTTTGGAATGGGTAATAAAAAAAGATCGTGAAAAATATAAACTTCACTTATTATTCCTAAGGACTAGGTTATTATAGAAAGAACTACATACGTAGTCGTAGACATACTTATTTATGTTCAAAAACTCGTACATAATATAAAGTTGGGCTCTAAAACATGAAGCCTACATTGAATTTTTTTGTTTATTTCTACATCTTTTTACTGGTCTTGAGGTGAAAAAGATCGTAAAAATGTTTTATCTTTTCGTAACAAATTTGATTATTTTGCCTGAGATTTGCTATGAAAAAAGTTTGTTTGGACTTTTATTAGCTGACTCTCCGGAAAATCACGAGGACGTATTCAAAAGAAACGAACCAAAATTATGTATTTATTTCATGAATTTGTAATAAAAGTTATGTTTTCAAGCGTCGTTACTTCTTGACTTAAAACTTTCTCTTCAAAAGGTTCATTTAGATGTTTGTAAATTTTAATATAAATATTAGTTCACCGCCGGGCGCCACTGGAAATTCCTCCATTAATTAGGATTGAGCGTTTGAGAGGAAAAGTGAGGACGGACATGACGAAACTATAAGGGTTCCGAGATTTTTACTACGGAGCCCTTGTTCAATTGGATTTGCCATCTCTGCCTATAATATTGCTATTTTGGAGTTGAAACATCTTTCACACAAATCATGTATGTATCTAAATTTACCTAACTTAGATCCACTTTTTTAACGATTGCTGTCCTAGGATTTCCAGAGGTAAGCTCGAATAAGCTGGTGGCTGAGAGTCAAAAAAATCAAAAAATCAAAATATCTTTATTCATGTAGGTCACAAAGTAACACTTATGAACGTCAAAAAAAGAAAATGCTTCTACATTTACATTTACCGCCAGATTCGCAAGACAATAGATAGAGCCTGTGAGGAAAGAACCTGGCAAGAAAAACTCACGGCCACTGTTTTTATTCGCCAGTAAATACAATGATTCTGCTACAACAATAAAAAGAGGGCAAGGGCAGTACGTGACCCTGTGTGGACCAAGTGAACTCAAAAATTATGAATCTGTTATTCACAAAAAAAGTCAAATACTAGTTAAAGGTGCCACATAATCTCAAAGTACCCATTGTTGGCGCACCAGCGCCTAACAACGCGCGGCCGGGTAGAACGGAACGTTGGTCGGCCCGGAGGCGGCCCCCACTTACAATACGTTTATTTCAAATGACACATCAACAACATAACCTTTCAAATATTGGATAGAAACAGGCGTTACTTGGCGAAAATCCATGACAAAACAATGGTAAGTAAAAATTTTTTTAAAGAAAAAACTTTTTAGCATTAATTAATAGCATTAATTTTTCGCAGAATCAAAAGGACAACAAAACGTCGACAATTGTTTCGCCTCTAAACGAGGCATTATCAAGACTGTCTCAGAGAGAACAGCAAAATTCGTGGTTGGAACGTGTTTGCTTATAAGTAAACGCGTGCAAATTTCATTATCGCGATGTAGGATTCTTTACAATAACCAATGTGGGTAGAAACCTCAGATCATGCTAACTAAGTTCCAAAAATAGGTATTCACCAATACTTGACCTTATCTGTTTGATTTAATTACTGTCTCCTGATAAGTTGCATAGAAAACCCAAATAACACACACAAACCAACAACAATTAATGTGTCTGTCTGTACGCAAACAGATTAAGTAAGGGAGATGTGTGAAAATCTATTTGTTCGTTGAGTAAGGTGTCCGCATCTCTTCTAACTACCACATTGGTTATTGTAAAGAATCCTACATCGCGATAATGAAATTTGCACGCGTTTACTTATAAGCAAACACGTTCCAACCACGAATTTTGCTGTTCTCTCTGAGACAGTCTTGATAATGCCTCGTTTAGAGGCGAAACAATTGTCGACGTTTTGTTGTCCTTTTGATTCTGCGAAAAATTAATGCTATTAATTAATGCTAAAAAGTTTTTTCTTTAAAAAAATTTTTACTTACCATTGTTTTATAACCTTTCACTTTAAAATCACCGCCCGCGGTACTCGCGTCCTTTAACTAATTGTTATTTGTGAAGAACCAAATATACCAGTACCAGTAAAATACAGTCCACTTTCATTTACCACCAACCTCAAGAACACCCATACCTTACAATATCATAATAATAATAATTTAACAATAATAAGTGAGTTTCAGCAATAAAACAACATTTCAAACAGAATTAGCCCCTATGTCATTATCGTTTCATTGTTTCGATAATCTTTAATAGTATAATATGCCTTTTTTAGGAGGTGTGTCTTAACAGCCACTTTGAATTTATTCAAAGGAAAGTTCATAATGTTTAGAGGAATTTTGTTATAAAAAAGAGTTTTATTGCCATGTTATTTCTAACGGTTCTACCTATTGCTTTGCTGTGATAGTAGGTACATATAAATATTTAAGCAATAAAACTTCTATTTTGAGTACCTACTCTACGATCGTAAGCGTCATTTATTGACCTATATGAATAAAGGTCTATAGATTTGAGAAGCTATGCCGGGACGAAGGCATAAACAAACACATTCTTCAAAACGGTTTTGCTATGGTCTTTCCAGGACAAATGCAACCTCTCACTCAAGGGCATGATATACAAAAGTTACAGAGGCCCACTTTTCTTTCCTATATCTCATATTTATTTCTTTTCTTGTAGAATCACTAGCATGTTCTACATATAAGTGAGTTGTGTAAATTAACTTAATGGCATTATCAAATACTTTTGTCACTAAGCGAATCATACCAGTATATTAGATGCATATTTTAATCTCTAAATTACTACTACCTACTTCAAGTATTTATAAATATACTACGTATCTAGTTAATTGATTTTTGTCAACTAATTATCACCTTGAAGTACCGAAGCGTGAATTTTTAACTATCCAGAGATACTAATTAAGTTTTAAGCGGTGTTAAACTTTGTGCCATTTCCAATGTTTTACTGTACAGCCCTCTTTGGGTGAGATGTTTCAATTATTCATTCTAAATTTAAAAGAAACTGCCTACCGAGGGCGAAATGAGTTCTAAAGTAGGTACTTCTTTGCATTAATGACTTGGTTTGCTTAAAAATTCTTTTAAAATATAACAGTATGATTTATTTTCAAATTTTGAACAATCTTTCAAAGTGCCTGAAGATTTTATCTTTCTCTCTTAAAATCTCATGATTATCCGACATCACTAGAAGTAATGTATTCGCTGAGGTACTGCTTATAAAGATGTACGGAATTTGATGTCTTTTAATACTATACATTAAAGTTAAATTTTCGCAGAGTTTCTATAATACTAACCTTAGAAATCACAAGATGTTTATCTTGGAAATGTTCAACTGTTTAATACTGTGGCTTGACCGATGATACGTACAAGTGGCTTAGCGAACAAGTTACGTAACCAAGTTGCTTTAGTTTGTTTGGTTAAATATCTACTGTACTACTGTGTGGTTTGTGAACACAGCTGTGTGAAACAGTGTTGGGGTAATATTTGTTGTAGCTATTACTAGCTGTTGCTCGTAACTCTGCTTGCGTAAAATAGGGGTAGCAATGGATAAGTTTCCAAAAACGGTATTTTTTATGTCGGAAGTATTCCCTGTGGCGCCGGCGGAATTTGGCCACCTCTGTTACGCGGTTGGGTTGGGTGTTATCCCGCATCTTGGTGTTGAGCGTAAATGAATCTGCGGTGCCCTGGCCGCCGATTTCGGAACTCGGCGGGAGGGTATGCCCCTTCTCCCTCTCGGCCACGTTCCACAGACTCTCACTGGAGACCATGGCTCGTAACATGGTCTCCAGCGGGGATCCAGTTGTCTATATCTATACTATAATTATTATAAAGATGAAAGATGGATGAGCTTGTGGCTTAGTGGTAACTAACTTGGTTAAAACATTGGAAAGGTGAAGCCACATCTAGCAAGGCCGGTTTTCGGATAAGTGACCATTCTAAAGACATTAACCCCTCTGTGCTTCGGAGAGCACGTTAAGCCGTCGGTCTTGGTTTCTATGGCAGTCGTTACTAGTAATTGATACCCTAAAACAAACAAACAACTGCTCCAACTACAGAATTTCGAATTTGCCAATGGGTTGTGGAGGTCAGATGGCAGTTGCTTCAAGAAAAATATCTGGGAGCATCGAAGTTACGTAGACTGAAAAGCCAACCCCAACTGCATTGGGAGAAAGGCTCGGTGAATGAGGACATAGACAGAAAAGCTGATGCCATGGATGATTATTAAAAAAATCGGCCAAGTGCGTGTCGGGACGGGCCGGTTCCGTTGTCACCCATAATTTTTCTAGTTTTCCTGAGCGTTTAGAGGGTAGGTATAGTAATGCTCATATTCATGCAAAGTTTCATGTATAGGATAGCATCAACCGTTCGGGAAGAACACTGAGGACGGACAGACAGACGGACATGACGAAACTATAAGGTTACGAGACGAACTACGGAACCCTAAACAGGACAGCTTCTATTTTTTGTTTGAATTAAACAAACTCCGAAGACTCTGATCCGATTTTGAAAATTCGTTCACTAATTACTGGTAAGTAACGCGTCATGTAAGTCAAGACCATGTTAAGACTGTCTCAGAGAGAACAGCTGTTCCCTCTGAGACAGTCTTGATAATGCCTCGTTTAGAGGCGAAACAATTGTCGACGTTTTATTGTCTTCTGTTTTTGCGAAAATAATGCTATTATATTTTGAAAAGTTTTAACATCTTACTTACCATTACTTTGTCATGGATTTTCGCCAGGTAACGCCTGTTTCCATCCAATATTCGTTCACTAATACCTAGTTATGTCGTTACATTATCCCCGAGTGCTTCAGGCTACATTTCATCCCGGTAATGGGTCCCGTAGGTATAAGAAACGAGAAAACGACATCACGCGGGCGGTGCCGCGGTTATCAACTAGTCAACAATAATAATACTGTTTAAAAATTATTTCCACAAATAGGTAGGTACTTACTTAGCGCAACTTTGTTTTCAAGAATGTAAGTTATAAGAAAATATTTATTGTTTCTACAGAAGAAAGCAATGGTAAGTAAAATGTTTTAAAAAAATGTTTTAAAAATACCTTTTAAATTTGTAATAGCATTGTTTTCCGCAGAATTAAAAAAAGACAACAAAACGTCAACAATTGTTTCGCCTCTAAACGAGGCATTATCAAGACTGTCTCAGAGAGAACAGCAAAATTTGTAGTTAGAACATTTTTGCTTATAAGTAAGCGTGTGCAAATATCATTAGCGCGATGTAGGATTTTTCACAATAAATAACGTGGGTAGAAACCGCAGATCATGCTAAGTTCAAAAATAGGTATTCAACAATACAAGACTTTATCTTCTTAATTTTTAATAAGTTGTGTAGAAATGCCAAATGACACATACAAACCAACAACCAACTAATGTGTCTGTCTGTTCACAAACAGATTAAGTAAGGGAGATGTGTGAAAATCTATTTGTTCATTGAGTAAGGTGTCCGCATCTCTTCTAACTATTTCTAGCCTTTCCCAAACACTCAGCTTGAACCCTTTCTCACATAAGCGTAAACTCTAAAGTTGTTACTATTGTTCAAGGAATGACCGGTGTCAAGGAGGTGCTTCGCGAAGAGGGACTTCTCAGGACAACCGTTGCGGAACGCCGCCATATGCTCCTTGTATCTGGTCTCAAAGGACCTGCCAGTCTGCCCCACATACTGCATATCACAACCATGGCAACTCAACAAATAAACACCTGATCTGCGTGAAACCGACACCGAGTCCTTGCCATTACACAGCTCCCTCAAGGTGTTCTGTGTTCTAAAAGCCGCGAATATCTTATTTTCCCTCATGTTCTTAGCTATACTCAACGAGACGGGACCCACGAACGGCAAATAGGCAGTGTACTTCCTAGGTGGATCTTGAGTTGGATGCAATAAATGAAAACTAGCATTTCTGCGTTTTTTATTTAATAATGAGTGGACCATTCCTACGTTATAGCCATTACTGTGTGCGTACATAACAAATGATAGACAATTCCTCATTAAATGCCTGTGGGCTCAACGGTACCGCCAGTAACCTGCTCAGTAAGCTGTGGAAAGCTGCCATTTTGTGTTGCCATGGGTGATTGGATGAGTAAGGGATAACCGTGTCTGTACCTGTTGGTTTCCTATAGATACGAAACTCATGAATACCATTCCTCCTAGTAATTGAAAGGTCTAAGAAATTGAGAGTGGAATCTGACTCCACCTCTAACGAAAAATCAATTCTAGGGTGTACTGAATTCAACTTAGAGACGAGGACGCTGAGTTGACGCTTTGTTCCTGTCCAGCAGATCATGTCATCCACGTATCTAAAGTAGTACAAGACATGAACGTTCCCAACTATGTGGTTAGTCTCGAACGCATCCATAAATATTTCAGCTATTAACGGGCTCAGTGGCGACCCCATCGATAAACCACTTTTTTGCAGAAAAAAATTGTTGTTAAACTGAAAATAATTCTGTGTCATACACAATCTTGTTAGGTTAAAAATTTCTTCTATTTTATTAAAATTGATCCTTTTGATTGTTAATTTGTGTTTTAAAATATCTAAGACTTCATTGTACGGTACGTTCGTGAACAAACTTTTCACGTCCAAAGACACGAATTGAGCATTGGACGGTAACTTTATATTTTTAATTTTATTTATGAGGTCAGTACTATTTTTTAAAGAAAATTTTGGGTTAAAATATATTGCTTCTTTAATGATTGTGTTCAAAAACTTCGACAAATTGTATGCTGGAGCACCCCTGTATGCGACAACAGGTCTAATCGGGCACCCTTCCTTGTGTATTTTTGGAAGGCCGTAAAACCACGGACAACGAGGATTCATGTTTATCAAAGTTTTATGCAACGAAGAATTCTCAGGGAATAAGTAAGTCGTGGATTTTATAGCAAGCTTTAGTTCTGTCTGGAACTTAGCTGTAGGATTGAAGGTTATGTGTTGAAAATCATCAGATAAAATGATGTCATTGACCCTTGCTATGTAGTCCACCCTAGGGATCAAAACCACGGTGTTGCCCTTATCAGCTTTGCTCAAGACCACATCATTTTCACTAAGTTTGTTGCGAATCGACTTTTATACAGCCAATTCGGAGTTAAAAGTACAAGACAAACTAACAGAATCGATTTTTTGTGCCACCAATGCCTTTAACATTATGTCACCCGTATTTCTAATGATTGCCACCTCCGCATCCACTGTCAAAGGTTCTAAAGATTTTTTATTGTTAATTGATTTAGGTATGGAATATTTTAAGCCTTTATTTAAAAGGGACACCTCGCTGTTGTTGATGAATATTAGAAAGGTTCCTGATTCTGGGGTAAAATGTATAATTACAAAACACCTGCTCCCTTCGGTCAAGAAGTTCCCCTCTACCCACCCTTAGATTAAATAACTTTTTTGATTGGATTAAAAATTTTTTGTGTATAAATTTTGAAGCTAAATCTCGTGCCTTCCGATCCAACAAATCAAATTCTATTCTGTGTGAACTGAATGACAACTCAGAGTGTAGAACCTTTAAATGCCACTTCAAACTGTCTCTCACTCTAAACAAACTCCTTATTTCAGAGTTCAGCCACACTGTTTTTGCTTTAAAAATAGAATTCCTAGCCGAAGCTGTATTATTGTTTGTTTTCAGGCAAATGTACCTCGGAAATACCCCAAAACGCTTGCACTCTTGATTGAATCAAAGATTTTGACTTCTTGTTCTGTGGAGTTTGATCAACTTTATGTATAGTACTTCTACAGAAGAAATTTAAAATATAGCCTCCCCATAACGTTTGGATCTGTGCCAGTTTTTTTTTAATATGATTCACGGCAAGAGCTCAATAAGTTAAGGAGCTTATGTGAAAATCGTGAAACGTGCTTTTTTAATTCTTATTTATTTTTCGTGTAATAAACATGTTTGAAGGGCACATAATACTGGGTTTAGCTAAGGAAAGAGCTCCCGAAAGCTAAGGATATTTTATATACAGTGTGTCTCTACAATAATTTATTGAAATTACCAAAAAATAGCGTGGGGATGTACCTTATTAAACACATTCTTGTCTATCTGTTTGCGCTAATTTCCGAAGATGATATTTGAAAGGATTTTCGTGGGTTTTTCACTGATAGACTAAGCTCATCTCAGGGCTACATGATGGACTATTCTTTTAGTAAAATGGGATGGTAGGAACAAGGTTATCGTAATAAATAGTATCAGTTACTGTAAACCTGTGTTGAAAACTTGTAAGTATACTTACTATTTCGTATCGTATTTATGTATTTTTAGGGTTCCGTACCCAAAGGGTAAAACGGGAACCCTATTACTGAGACTTCGCTTACCGTCTGTCCGACTATCAGTCTGTCCGTCCGTCCAGACTGTATCTCATGAACCGTGTTAGTAAGAAACTTGAAATTTTCATAGATGATTTATTTACTTTGTCTCTAAAGCAACAAATAAATACCAAAATAAAAAAATAAAATCAATATTTAGGGGGGCTCTCATACCACTAACTTACCTAAAAGGAATCTTTAGAATAAAATCTTTACGTTAAAGGATATCGGTAGGGCCTCCCATATCGTATAGTAAGGCGTATTTAACATAGTGTCAACCTGAAAAGAAAGTGTAACGTGTAAATGTTACTGTGTGCGAGATATTACACCTTTTGCATAGCAAAGTATATTAGTCTTTTTGTACCCTTTTCTCAAAGGATAGAAAGGGATAATGCGAAGAGTTTGTCGAACAAATTCGGGGGTCAGGACAACGGGTAAATTTGAAGATTTGTGTAGTTATAAGACGCACCACGAAGTCATTTGTTTAAGATGTAGATATTAGCACTCTATTCTGATAGCTATCCTTTTTGTGATTCAGGGGGTCTACTCTGAAAACAAATTTACGATTGAATCGGCGATACTTCGGGCCTTTCTTACTCTGAAATACATTCGGTCGGGCGTTGTTAAACGCTCATCCGATGGTACTTTAGTTGAAAGCTTTTGTATCGGAATGCTTACTCTGAAGGCATTTCATCTGTCCGATAATTCGAAATTGACCGGAGTTTCATCGGTGATTTATGTCAAAATTCTTGATACCAAAATGGGTATCGTAAGGAGTTCGATTTTTGCTGAGCGCGTGGCAGGTGGCTTTTTAGGTTACCTCTGGCGCTCCGCAAATATCGGATTTCCAGATACTCTCATACCGAACAACGTTGCACCTGGAGCTAGTTAGGAATAACGAGTTCTTCTGTGCGGGACTATCAACTAATCAAGCATTACCTTGACATTGGCGAAATCATCGATGAATATCGATAGAGCCACGTTTTTAAAAAAAGAAGAAGACAAAGGGTATCGTAAGCGTATAATCTTGAGATGTTTTGGAAATTAATTACTCTTTTCAATGAAGAAAGTCTGGCTTTAATGCAGATCCCATACTAGCAGACGCTCGTGGCTTCGCCCGCTTGACAAATTATATACATAAAAATCTTCCTTGAGAACCACTCTATCCATTGGTGATTGAAATCTAAGTAAACATACGGAACAGGCGACTTTGTTTTAATCTATGTTATGATGATTTATCTATTTATCATGGTCCCGCCAAGATCTTAGGGTCTGCGAGCTGGTTGTAATGGCGAAGGACGCAGCCTAAAGCGAGAAAGAGCGTACCCTCTCCGTTGAGTTTCGAAGTCTGCGCCCAGGGCACCGCAGACTCATTTAAGCACAAGACCATCTTCATGATCGGGGCCCGACTTTGGCAAGCTAGCTAACAGTCTCGTAGCACGCGGCTTTACTCACTCACGAGGCGGGATAAAACTCCACTCCCAAAGATTCGGGATAAAATCTGACCCAACTTCTCGACAGATATCGCATAGGTGGCCAAAGCCCGTCAACGCAAAGGGGCAATTCTCTAAGTGGGTACCCGGGGCGTCTAGTAATGGACAATGGGGCGGCCACAGCATTAGGCATAGTCACACTTGTACGGACAAGGTATTGGCAAATAAAGGGCCCGTACGCAGCAATAGACTCGCACCTGGTGAGAAGTGGATGTACAAATGCCTCTGTATACCCTTTCTTATATATAATATAAATATTTTTGATATATCTTGTACAGTCGCACACAACGTCATCTAGCCTAAGCTTTTAACAAATCAAGCACATATATTATACAAAATCACATATCTGGGATCTAGACAACTGATAAACATACATAAGTAGGTATATTCTCATTTCTAAATAGGTCTAATCTACAAATATAATATACATAGAAAATATATTTAGGTAAAAGTAGTACATAATTAAAAGGAATTTTATAAGTACGAAGTCATTTAATATTTAAAAAAATAAAGTCATATAACAGTCCATAACAATATTCCTCCTTCCTAAGTTCCTATTGACTTTTACATCCACTGCACTCCTACTAGGTAAGTCGTTATAGTACACGGGCCGTAGAACATTGAAAAATATTTATTAACAGCAAGCTCATTTGTCGTAAGTAACATAAACATAAAACATAAAAATTCTTTATTGTACACCACATAACAAAACAACATTGAAACAAATTACAGCTTCATGTACAAAGGGCGGCCTTATCGCTGACAGCGATTTCTTCTAACCTTAGGATGGAAAAGGAGAAACAATATAAAATAATAGACTTAAACTTACTATACGGGTAGTGTACACAATAATAAAAAAGTGAGACTGACAGGATTAACATAACATAATAATCATAAGACAAGCGATAAGTAATGGTCTCTCAACAAGGTCTTGAAGGACGACAGTGACAGTGCGCGTCTCACCTGCAGTGGCAGTGCATTACACAAACGTGCGGCTTCAACAGTAAAAGAGCTATCATAGAAATTTGTGGAATGCACTGGTATTTGCAACAGCAAATTCTCCGATGACCTCAGACACCTAGAATGTGAGTCACTAAGGAACTTAAAACGTTCTTTAAGATAAGGATGAGTAGAAGGATTGAACAGTACGTTGTAAAGGAGAGAGAGTATATGAGTGTTACGGCGAAGGCGAATTGGGAGCCACCTGAGCGTCCGGCGAAATTCAGAAACTAAATGGTGAGTTTACCGGATTCCATTCCGAGCCTGATATCATCGGTAACATTTACCAAGGCAGACAGTGCTATGGCCAGGTCGGAAACTACTGCACCGATTTTAAAATTTCTTTCGGTAATTTAAAGCTACATTTTTAGCGAGTAACATAGGCTATATAACATCACGACTGAGTTAATAGGATCGGACCAGCATTGCGTGTAGACTATATAGCTTTTTGGACATTAATAACCGCAATCTCTCAGAAATGGTAATTCCTAGGAAAAAAGTTCGAAAGACTTATTTGTAGGTTATTTTATTATCTACAATTTTGTACAAAACCAATTTTTGATATAATTCACTGTTTACGAGAAAAATCCCAAAACCGAAAATTTTCAACTTTTTAACTTTTCGACCTTGAATAACTTTTTTAGCACAAGTCGGATCGATGGGAACTTTTGATATTTGATTTATAATGACATACTTAATTCCTGCACCACTTTGCAGCTCTATACAAATTAATGCAACCTTACAATTTTGTTCCGAATATTTTAACTGGATAACTCTGTTAGCTACCTGATTTGAGATTTCTTTTTGAGATATATGTGGGAGACTCGGTAAAATAAAGCTACTTACCTCCTCACCTCATCCTACTCACCTCATCTACGTATCTTACAAGAGTAAGGTTATTACTGTTAATTCGTTCGGGTCGATCGGACATCCGACGCAACCGATTGAATCGTATTTGGCATTTCAGAGTAGCACTGCAGATGTTATGTTGGTAAGTACTTTATTTATACCGATTAATAAAATTCGACTTCCCCATCGAATAAACGTGCATTCGAAGAAAGACAACTTTTCAGGAAAGGGATAGATAAGGATAAAAACGTTTGGAATCACATAACTTTAATTACTTAACAAATAGACAAATATAATGTAAGAACAAATTAAAGATAAAAAAATTACCTTTCAGCTCATATATATATATTATTATAAAAAAAATATTATCATTTTTCTACATACGGCATATTCTTTTCTTCTTCTTTTTTTAATCTGCGGCTTTAGGCCGCAACCACAGTCCATTGCTGAGCGTCTCCAGCTCCGGTGTTAGAGATGGATCGAAATTAACAAAACTTTCACTGACAGGATTCAGAAGTAGTTTTCACTTCAAAACCATAAAACGCCATCTATTACAAACCATGTTCCTGGCGAAAAGTGGATGTATAATCATTCGGGATAATACTTACTTAGTTCAGTAATTATTGACTGAAGATAATTTTACCCGATTGGTTTCGTTCCTTTGATACAATATCTCTTGTGTTTTTCTTGGCTCACAAAGTGAATATCAGATTTACTAACACCAAGATAATGCGATATCTCTATTAATACAACAAATATTTGTAATAAAACCCTTTTATGATTGATCAAGTTAACTAAGAATATCAGTATCAGTTCTTACTACTAAGAACACGTAACTAAAAGCATTTGTGGAGTGTAGGCAAGCAACGAAGCACCACCTCTGACGTCATATATACGAGACGTCTTTATCATACGAGAAGGCGGATCTAGTCCCTTCTACTAGCTTCTACCAGTTTCCATCTGCGCATACACCATAAGCCACACCTCGTTATAATTTAAGTAGCCAATTAGGTATAAGCGATAAATGATAAGTATTGGTATATTATACTCGTTCTTTTGTTTAGATTCACGCCCATTTAAACCTATTTGTGTCAAGCTGGGGATACACTTGTATGATATAAATACGAATACATTTGGATAATAAAATCAATCACAAAATACTGTTACTACAAGCGTTTATATACCTCCCGACAACCACTTCACATTTATCATAGTTGAAGAGTACATAAAAGGTAAGGAAAGGTAGATAACGCATTAACATTTTGCCAGTAGTACTGTTGTTCCCAATTAATAAAGGCTAAACCTATTGCTGTTACCGGGCACCACATCATTGGTACAATATTATAAATCGAACCTAAAATGCCAAAAGCCAAAACATAAATTCCCGTTAAAACAACAAAATACCTATTTACTTGATTGTTTTTGTACTTTCTAGGACTTAAACTTAACTTTTTGGTTTTCAAAGGCTTTGCGTTTGATCCGTAATCCCTTGGTTATCTACGAGTATATATCTAGGTACACTTATAATAAATATGTAGAAGTGAAAATTCTGTACATTGAAAATATCAAAAAAATAAATGGCAGGGTGTGTTACTTGACCGACACGGAACCCAAAAAGGTGATTAAAACAAATTTTGTCTGTCTGTCTGTTTGTTCAGGCATCACTCAAAAACTAGCGGTTCGATTACGATGAAACTTGGTATAATTATTCTTTAATATCCTGGGTACCACGCTGGGTACTTTTTATCCCGGAAAAGTATATACAATAGAAAACAAACTTTATTTTGCGGTTCGATCCCTAGACCCGATTACTGTACCAAACACAAATAATTGACTGAGGGAGCGAAGCGACCGAAGTCTCCGTTTCAACTTGCAGACTGGGGAGAATTTCTTTCGTCTGTATACATCTCTACATCTCTACATCTACGGGTTCTGTCAGATCATGTTTACGGCCGTATTTATCAACCGATTTTCATGAAACTTTACACACACACTCCTTGGTTACAATGAATTACATGTGAATGATATTTTTTGGATTGGATGAAAAATGAAAGAGTAATAAAGAAAATTGAAAAATAAATTTTCTAAAAAAGCTCCCGAAGTCTACGGTCTGTCAAGAATGCAATCCGTAACCATAGCAACCCATATAAATAAAATCAAAAGTCATGCAAATAAATACAATTTAAGAATAAACAAAGCCGCTCCCGAAGTCTACGGTTCACAGAACCACTAGTAAGTTTGTCGTAGGTTACGCCACCCGCAGTGGAGTTCACTAAGGGGCACTGCACACGGCGGAAGATACTACTAGGTTTGCAATGCATGCTGCTGTAGCAAAAAATTGAGCGAAGTGTTAAATTTTCGAACGACGATTTATGAGACTTTTTTTTATTTCCGATTTTAATTTTTTTTTGTTCTGAACCTCACGCCACACGTTATCACTGTGGTAAGTTTGAAGGAGATCGGTTCAGGCGTTTAGGGGGAGTATGCGGACAAATGAAATACATGCGTCGCCTAAGATAGAGCTTCACTCGCTTCGCTCACTTAGCTCGATAATACTCTTAAGATGAATATCGCTCAACAGCTATACATAATAAATCAGTAAGTAACTGGTGATCAAGAAAGCTATAACACGCAAGCGGAGCTGCGGGCAACAAGTAGTCTTTAAATAAACATATCATAATATTTTAGAACTGGAAATATATCAGTGGTAATTATGTTATATTTAGAGAGGGAAGTGGGGAATGGGAATACTTTAACGTGCTACACACCAGTTTAATAATATAGTTGGCAAATACTATTTTGCGCAAAATAAAGTGAAGGAAGGCGGCAACCAGTTGCTGACTCGTATTTAAAAGCTCTGGATATATACGTAGGTGACACTATAAGTTTTGCGTAACTTAAAAAAACAACATGTTAAAATCAAAATATTATGTTAATTGCTTTTCAAAATACTCTCCTTTACATTTTAAACATTTTTTCATGCGATCGGACCATTTTTTTAAACAGGAAGGCAGATCTGGAGGCATGTTTTCTACTAACTTTTGATCTTCAAGTGGAATTGTACAGATGGGACCCGTAGTTGAGAAAAAAAACGCGATCATTTTTTTACCAACGTTTCTCGCCTGCCTCACTTTTGTTGGCTTGTTCTCATTTTCAAACACCCATTCACAAGATTGCTGTTTTTTTTCGGGTTCAAAACAATAAATCTACGTTTCGTCTCCTGTGACAATGTCATAAACAGCACTAGAATGTCCGTGGTCGTACTTCAGTAGCATCTGTGAGCATCTGTGACCCCGCTTCTGCTCCGCTGTCAGTTCATGAGGGATCCAACTACAACAAAGTTTCCGAACTTTTAATTCTTCGTGTAAAATTTTCTGGATTTTACTCATACCAATCCCCAATAGTCCTCGAATTGTCTCATAGGTAATCCGCGGGTTTACCTACTTCAATTAACCGCTTAACAGTAGCCACATTATTTTCGTTGACGGCAGTTGAAGGCCGCCCTTCACGAAATTCGTCATGCAAAGAAACTCGACCTCTCTCAAATTCAGCAAACCATCGCCTCACAATGCTCAAACAAGGTGCTTCTCTCCCAAAAGCATTTTGAAGACGAGCGGCACAGTCTTGCGGAGAGAGAAAACTTTTAAAATCATAAAAAATCATCGCTTTAAAATCTTTTCGACTTAATTCCATTTTCGTTGCATACGTAGAACTTTGATGTCTGATAAAAAACAATTGACAAATGATTTCCCGCCAATTGTTTTTTTTATTACTAAGAAGGTTGCAACGTTTAAAAAAATATAACATTCGAAAATCAAATAGTTCCGATTAGCTAGAAGTGCAAAACTTTTAGTGTGCCCCATGTATATGCTATTCAAAACCAATGATATAGATTGAATAGAAATCTATCTATATATTTAATACGACAATGTGTCTGTCTGTCTGTCCGTCCGTCGCGTTTTTCAATTTACATACATTTGCATTTTTTTTATTTTTTTTATTTGAGCCTACTAGTATATATAAAAAGGTTATGTTGGTTTGTGTACGCTTCAAAAACTCAAAAAGTGCTGCACCGATCAAGCTGAAATTTTAGCATGATATATAATCCGCATCAAGGATTGTTTTTATGTAATTTTTGCATCCGTTAAAAAAACAAAAATCACAATGTGCCACAGAAAATATTATCGAAATCATTTCAATTATCATGGAATTGCGCCAGGTAACGCCTGATTCCCTTTAGCATATTATTATCAAACAATACATACATTGACATTTCATAATCCAAATAAATTCCATCTGATTGACATTAACATGTATTTAGAAAATAAATTGTTATTGACGGAAGATAAATTCTATTTGAATAGATATTTTAGGAGACAGATAGCATCTTCGCTATCATATTTTATTAGTTATTCAGCCAAAAACTTGGCTAAACAATCTGCTTTTATTGAGCAGAAAAGTGACAATGTTTGTCTTGTGACCTTGGAATCTGTTCCTGAAAAGGGTGACAATAATTTAAACTTAGTTGTAGGACAATAGAGGAAATCCCTAGCAAATTAAATTTAAGGACAAAGGAAAAGTCTATGTTCATGAATATAATTCATCAAAATATTGAAGGCTTTTCTGGCAAAGAGTTAGAACTAGAATTATTTTTAAATGAAAAACGTATCCATGTACTTTGTTTAACTGAACACTGGTTAAAAAAACATGAACTCTTAGTTAATATTGATAATTATAAAATCATTAGTGCGTTTACTAGAGATTCCGCTATAAGAGGTGGGTCTCTCATTTTAATTAATGACAAATTAAAATCAAAAGACCGAAAAGACGTAGTAGCACTCACAAGTGAGCGAAATATTGAACTATCATGTGCAGAGCTAGAACAATATATTATTATTAGCGTCTATAGACCTCCTTCTGGAGATTACTACCTGTTTGAGTTCATTATGGAGGAAGCCTTAAAAAAGGTATGTAAATGTAAGAAGACTATAGTTGTATGTGGCGATTTTAGTATTAATATTTTAGAAAACTCTCAGAACGCGCTAAGGTTCCTCAACCTTTTTAAATCTTTTAACTTACAAAATCTTTTTTGTGAACCAACACGCACCACAGCCACATCAGCTACCTGCTTAGATAATATTTTTTCTAACAGCGATGTAGATGAGAAATCTATAATACATTTTGTAAATTCAGATCATGCAGGTCAGTTAGCTAGATTTAAGTTCCAACATATTCCATTATCAAAAAATATTGTTTGTAGACCAATCACAACTTATAGATTAGAAAAATTTAAAGAAAACATTAAGAATAAAGTACCTCTTTTGGAGTTGAATAATGATAAACACCCGAATGATCATTACGGAGATTTGTTCGGAGTAATCAAATACGAATGTGATAACATTTTCACTAAAAAAACAATAAATGTAAATCAATTTAAAATAAAATTTAGTGATTGGGCTACGCCTGGAATCTATAAAAGTAGAAGGAAATTATATGAATTATACGAGACAAAGGCATCTACTAATGAGCCACAAGTAATTGAACAGATTAAAAAGTACTCCAAACTATTCAAAAAAGTATGTTCAACAGCTAAATCTAATTATATACGGGCTAAAATTGAAAAATCTGATAATAAAACGAAGGCAATATGGAATGTTATTAACAAAGAAACTTGTAAAGCAAAGTCACGTGATCGATCCTTCGAGTTAAAAATAGATGATAAACATATTAAAACTGATTCTGAAGTGGCCAATGCATTTGAATCTTTCTTCACAAATGTTCCAATCACCACTACAAATAAGTTAAATTCGTCAAGAAACGTAGCCAATTCTCTTCTTAAATCTAGTGTTGATAAATGTAGAATTAACTTTGATTTTCAGTATATTGACTCTGTCACTATACTTAAAACTTTTAAACAACTAAATATAAAAAATACCGAGGATCTTTGGGGCATTTCAACTAATATAATAAAATCAATAGTGCCCGCTATAGCACCTCACCTTGCATTCATATTCAATAAATGTATAGATGAAAATCAGTTTCCTCATCTTATGAAGTACAGTAAAATCAATCCTTTATTTAAAGCAGGAGACAAAAGTGATCCTTCAAATTTTCGACCTATTTCCATACTCCTCCCATCCCTCAGTAAAATTTTTGAAAAAATAATATTTAATCAATTGCTTTCACATTTTACAGACAATAAGTTACTTCATAACAAACAGTTTGGTTTCACTAAAGGCAGGAACACAACGGATGCAGGAGTTGCACTTGTGAAACATATATTTGATGCTTGGGAGGAAAAGCAGGATGCTATTGGTATATTTTGTGATCTATCAAAAGCTTTTGATTGTGTTGATCATGGGACTTTGCTACTAAAATTAGGTTATTATGGTGTTTCGAACAGCTCACTTGGCTTACTCGAGTCTTACCTCACTGGTAGAGTACAAAAAGTAAACATTAATGGCACCGACTCTTCTGGCGCCTCATTAGTCATGGGAGTACCCCAGGGCTCTATATTAGGACCCCTTTTATTCTTAATATACGTTTTTTTTTTTTTTTTTTTTTTTTATATTTGGTTCGCCAAATTGACGCCGCCCGCCTGGTGGTAAGTCGTGACGACGTCTAGCGATTGTGGGCCACTCTCACAGCACACATTACTATTGAGAGTGGCCCTCAACTTGACGACCTACTGATGTGCCTCTTCACGCTCCGCTTAAAGAACCCAGGATTATATGTGGGAGGAAACACGTGCACAGGCAGGGCGTTCCAGGCCACTATCGTTCGGCAGAGAAACGAACGTTTAAAACGTTCGGTTCTCGCGAACATGCTATCCACTGTGTGGGGGTGGCATCTCTGCCCGGCACGAGTCGTTCGGGATCGGAAGGAAGAGGGTGGGATCAGATTGAAGAGCTCTTCAGAACACTCGCCGTGGTAAATACGGTAGAATGCGGCCAAGGAAGCTATTGTTCGGCGCTGAGCTAGCGGCTCAAGGCTTCCCGTTACCTCCGGACAACCAATAATACGGATAGCCCGTCGCTGCATAGCGTCGAGAGCGTCCAGCAGATACTTCGCGGAGCCGTCCCAGAGGTGAGAGCAGTATTCGACGCAGGGTCTAATCTGCGTCTTGTACAGCAGACACCTCTGGTCCGGTGTAAAGAATCTCTTTACCTTATTCAGTATTCCTAGTTTCCGCGAAGCTAGCCCTATACATCTTTCGATGTAGTTTTTATTATTGAGCTCTCGACGAACGTCTATGCCAAGGATATCAAGGTTGTCCTTCATTGGTAATAATGCATTCTGAAGAGAGGGTAGGGGAAGGAAAGGGGATTTCTTCGCAGTAAATGCACACGCCTGTGTTTTGCGGGCATTGAACTCGACCAGGTTCTCGGTACCCCATTGAGAGATACTGTCGAGGTTACGGTCGAGATCAGCCACGAGTCGTCGTCTCTCCTCCTCAATCTCAGATCGCCCCGCCGTCGGACGAACCGAGTAACTCCCGTGCAGTGTGCTGTCATCTGCATAGCAATGAATGTTCCCGAGGGATAGCATATCATTGATATGCAGAAGAAAGAGAGTTGGTGATAGTACGGACCCCTGCGGTACCCCGGCATTCACTTGCAAGAAGCGAGAAGCCTGGCCATCGCAGAGGACCCGCACTCGGCGCTCGTTTAAAAAGCTGGCAATCCAGCTGCACAGTTGAGGAGGTAGACCATATGCCGGAAGCTTGGAAAGGAGCGAAGCATGCCAGACCCTATCGAAGGCTTTGGCGATGTCCAGGCTAATAGCCAAGGACTCGCCGTGCCTTTCCATAGCCCCACCCCAGACATGCGTTACGAATGCCAGAAGATCACCCGTTGATCGCTTTGGCCTGAAGCCGTATTGTCGATCATTGATTAGCGAGTGATCCTCTAGGAATTGCATGAGCTGCTTATTTATAAGGAGCTCAAGCACCTTGCAAATGACTGAGGTGACAGCTATGGGTCGATAGTTGCCTGGATCGGACCGATCCCCTTTCTTGGGGATCGGTTGTACGTTCGCCTCCTTCCAGACCTCCGGCACGAGCCCTGAAGAGTATGACAGGCGGTACAGACGCGTTAATACTGGAGACAACTCAGCTGCACATTTTCGTAGCACCACCGCCGGAATGCCGTCAGGGCCACTGGCTTTCCGCGTGTCGAGTGACCGCAGCACTGCCCGTACATCACATTGCCTGATAACAATATCAGGCATTGTGTGGCCACAGTTGGCGATGGCGGGGGGCTGCAGGCCACGGTCGTCGACCCGGGAATTAGCCGCAAAGAGGTCTGCGAGCATATCCGCTTTCTCTTGGGCTTTGTGAGCCAGTGTTCCATCTGGGTAACGCAGCGGTGGCAGCGAGGGCTGATAAAAGTTAGATTGCACGGCTTTGGCCAGTTGCCAGAATCCACGGCTGCCCGTGGGATGGGAAGTGAGCTCCTGACCAAGCCGCGCGACGCGCTGGGCATCCGCTCTCTTAAAGGCCCTCTTACTCGACTTTGTGGCCCGGTTGTACGCTGCTTTGAGGTGGCCCACGTTTGGGTCGCGCACAGCCCGGGCCCTGATCCAGGCGCGATATGCCGACTGTTTTTGTCGAACAGCTTTGGCACAATCTCGCCCGAACCAGGGACGGGCTCTGCGGATACTGGCGACATCAGTGAAAGGGATGTAATAATCCATCCCTAAACTGATCTCGCCAGCAATAGCAGAAGCACTATCCGAAGGAGCCTTTCCTACAAAGCAGCGCTGGCTCCAGGGGACGGACGCAAAATAATCGCGTAGACCGTCCCAATCCGCTGACGAGTAGTGCCATAGTCGTCGTGACGTTTGCACAGGACGTGCAGGAGGTGACACCTTCATGCCAGCGTGAACAACACAGTGGTCGGAACTACCCAGTGGGGCTCCTACCGAAACACTGTACTGGGCTGGGCGACTCGTCAGCAGTAGATCCAGCAGAGCGGGCGCGTGATCTGACCTGTCTGGTATCCGGGTGATCCCGCATACCATCTGGGTCAGACCGTGGGAGAGAGCGAACGCATGGGCGGCTCTACCCGCATGATCAGTCTTGAGGGACCCCAGCCATTCAATGTGATGGCCATTGAAGTCCCCCAGAAACACTAGGTCAGCGTTCGGGAACCGCACCTGCGCTTCATCAGCCGTCTCGCTGAGGTACTGGAAGAGCTTTGTTGTCTCAAAATCCCCTGTGTGGGATCGGTAGACGCACACGTAGATCTGGCTCATAGAGCCATGGTCTACGTGCAGCCAAAGGACGGAATTGGAGGGGTTCTCTAGGCAGCGCAACCGGCGGCAGCAAACATCCGCCCTAACGAACACGCACACCCCGGCTTTGTCTCGAAATTGTTCCTCGATGACATAGCCGGGGTAACACAGGTAAGACGTGTCGTCAGGGCGGCGTATTTGTGTCTCCGTGAGGAACATCACAGCGGGCCGTGCCGTCTCAAGGTGGTGGTGGACGGTATCGAGGTTCGCATGGAGTCCACGGACGTTAGTGAACTCCACCTCGAAATGTGAAGTTGTGGGGTTTCCTAGGGCCGCTGTGTAACGTTTATTTCTTTTTTTTTGTTGTTGCACTGCCATTGTAGATTTTGAAGAAGAAGCGTGAAGACAGGGCGACATTTGGTGCAGCAGTAAGTGACAAAGCGCAGGGGCTAGCTTTGTCTAGAACCGTGTGGTTAGGTCGGAGCCGACCCGCCGGACGGAAGGGCTCCCAAACCCCCCTGATGCAAGGCCGCCGCTACCCCACACCGGTTACCACCCGGAGCGGCGATCCCACATCAGGATTATGCGCAACATGTGGGGCAGCCTCCTGGGGTGGTTGGCCCCAGGCGGGCCCCATGACTGTGTTGCGGGCGGCCGCGGCAACGCCGTTGCTAAGGGTCTCCCTGGCCGGCGAATCGACCCACACCACCCACACTAGACTCCGTTTCGCCCCCACTGGTCCCATGCCTGCTGCACCATACATCGCCCCGGGCCCGGCGGTGCAGCTGCTGAACCCCTAACGCAACCCAGCCTGGGCTGGGTTACTTGGGGGGCTTTAGCACAGCTGCACGGTGGTACCCCCCCGGACCAACACTGTTGTACCACCTGGTACCCACGTAGGGGCCGAAGCCACTCCATAGGTACCGTAAATTAACGAGCCTCGTCCGTTTATCAGCAGGTGCGCCACTAGCAGGTGAGGTCGCTGGGGCCCTATAGATGTTGGTAGAGCCCCTTTGCACCCAAAAAACGTAAACGATCTTCCTTATTTCACTAAAAATCTTTGTGAGATAGTATTATTTGCTGATGACACATCATTAATTTTTAAAAGTGATAGACAAAAAGTAGCACTTGACGATGTAAATAATACCCTTTCGGAAATATTGCATTGGTTCACAAGTAACAACTTGCTGCTCAATGCGAAGAAAACAAAATGTGTAAAATTTACTATGCCCAATGTTAGACAGGTGGATACTCATATTACTATGAATAATGAATTAGTTCAAATAGTCAATACCACAGTTTTTCTTGGGATAACTCTAGATAGTAAACTACAATGGGGTCTTCATATCACAGCCTTGGCAGGAAGACTTAGCTCAGCTGCCTATGCGGTTAGAAAGATAAGGTCTCTGACTGACGAAAAAACGGCACGATTAGTTTATTTTAGCTACTTTCATAGCGTTATGTCATATGGTCTGCTGCTGTGGGGCTCAGCTGCCGATATTGAGACAATATTCATATTACAGAAACGAGCTATACGAGCAATCTATAGACTCGGACCCCGTGACTCGCTGAAAGAATTATTTAAAGAAATTAATATTTTAACAGTTGCTTCTCAATATGTCATCAATCAATCAATCATTTTATATGTACGGAAGAACATAGATCTATTCAAAAAAAATTCCGATAACCATAATTTTAATACAAGAAATAAAAATAAATTGGCAATGACAAAAATTAGACTTCATAAAGTTGGTAATTCGTTTGTTGGCAAATGTATAAAAATTTATAATAAAATTCCTCAGGATTTGGGTGACATGCCTCTTAATAAGTTTAAAATAGTAGTTAAAAAATGTTTGATGATGAAAGGCTACTATAATGTAGACGAATATCTTAATGATAAAAATGCATGGTCACCCTAATCTTCTGTTGTTGGCCACTCGTATAATACAATAGAAACTAATTGTAACAATGTAAACAAAACAATATTAAAAAAGAAAATGGATAATCTACCTGAGTTTCTTGCTGGTCTCTTCTCAGGAGAACCAAATTACCGAACCAGCGAAAGAATCATTTTCTAATGGTTATTTATGTACTTACTTAATTTAGTATTTTTATAATATTACTTGACAAAATTGTAAAATTTTGACATTCATATGTGCTCTTTATGTGCCTAAACTGAATAAATGAAATTGATTCTTTGATTCTTGATTCTTCTTTGATTCTATTATAATATATATTGAAAAGTCCTCAATCAGTAGCCTACCAGGATTTGCATACTCGAGTGTCCAAATGATGACTTTTAGTTTAAAACTAGCTTTTATTAAAGACTAGCTTTTGCCCGCAGCTCCGCGTGCGTGTTACTTAAGTTCTACATAACTTTTTCATTTATGAACCCATTGAAAACCAAACCTTAAATGTGAAGTTGAATATTATAAACTGCAACGCATTACTGAAAATCGCAAATTCAAATCAAAAATTCAAATCGGTTAAGCCGTTTCTGAGATTAGCGTGTTCAAACAGTTAGACACACAGACAAAAGTACTAAAAACCATTGTTTTGGGTTTTACTGCGTTCATAAAGCCCCCCTACACCAGACTGGTGTCTATTATATCTTCTATTATATTCTCTATTATACCATAAAAATTCATCTTAAGATACGAAAATATGAAATATTATTTATTATCTATGTCGTGTGTGATAGTCCATTGAATTGTATGGCGAGCGATATTGTATCTTAAGTTAAAATATTATAGTATCTTACCTGTGTGCAGCTCCCCTTAGTGAACTCCACTGCGGGTGACGTAACCTGTTCTGAAGAGCTCTTCAATCTGATCCCACCCTCTTCCTTCCGATCCCGAACAACGCGTGCCGGGCAGAGATGCCACTCCCACACAGTGGATAGCATGTTCGCGAGAACCTAACGTTTTAAACGTTCGTTTCTCTGCCGAACGATAGTGGCCTGGAACGCCCTGCCGGTGCACGTGTTTCTTCCCACATATAACCCTGGGTTCTTTAAGCGGAGTGTGAAGAGGGACATCAGTAGGTCGTCAAGTTGAGGGCCACTCTCTATAGTATTGTGTGCTGTGAGAGTGGCCCACAATCGCTAGACGGCGTCACGACTTACCACCAGGCGGGCGGTGTCAATTTGGCGAAACCAATATAAAAAATTAAAAAAACCTAAGACAAACTTATTATTTGCGGTTGGTACAGTACTCATATCTAGGGATCGAACCGCAAAATTAAGTTTGTTTTTTATTGTATATACTTTTCCGGGATAAAAAGTAACCAGTGTGGTGCCCAGGATATTAAAGAATAATTATACCAAGTTTCATCGTAATCGAATCGGTAGTTTCTGCGTGATGCCTGAACAGACAGACAGACAAAAAAAATTTTAATCACATTTTTGGGTTCGGTGTCTGTCTAGTAACACTGTCATCAATTTTTTTTATATTTTCCATGTACAGAATTTTCACTTCTACAGATTTATTATAAGTATAGAAGATTGAATATTTGTAAATGTACGGATGTACACATAACGTATTAACCGCCAGCTTGGATTCCGCAGTTTGGATTATTTAATAGTACCGAATGGTCTCTTCCTGCAAACGATGCTCTATGACTGCATTTTCTGCATACATTTGCTTGGAAGACAGGAAGCGAGGGCATTTCCCACGGAAACATTGAATAATTTTATGCTAAGAACATGACAAAATTAAATCTCCGACTGAATAAGAAGCCGAACGTTTGTTTGCATGAATAAGTATGCACTTAGGTAGTGCCATTCTTGAAATAAAATGTCAATGAACTTTAGGACAATTTTTAGACGTTCACATTCAAAGTGCGTAGAGTGTTTTCACATACGAAGTGCCAGAGTTGTAAACCACGTTTTACAGATTTGAATTAAAACTAGCACTGTTCATGAATCTATGGTAGTCTACGGTACTTATAGTCTTACGAAGATCATACGTTAGACTGAATACACTACCAAAGCTGTAGAATGGTTCTTAAAGCATGTTTTAATTGTAAATATAAGAGTATAGATAGGTACTTACTTGGAAAACCTAGGTAAGGACATGCTTGACTATTTTTCCGCTTTCCAAAATTGTTGAACAACTTCAATGGTTTTCGAAAGCAGAAAAAAATGTGTGTACGAGTGGCGACTGACGAATGACTACTAGTTTAGAGACTGAATTGGACGTTATTTGATATCAGATCAGGGATGTTGTACATATTAACCTAGCTAGGTTTATTATGTACCTAACTAAATCATCTAAACAAACTGAAGCGTAGTTTGATAAACAAATACAATGCAATCAAACAGGTTCAAGTTTGTATAAGTATAAGTAATATACAAACCTTTCATTTATTTTCCGTCCTTTTGAGATTTGCGACTGACATTGATGAATTGTTATTTAACCTATAGTCAAACTGAGTTATTAGCTCTGTCAGTCATAGTTCAATGAGATGCAGACGGGTTTTGTAACTAAGAGTATAATATAATTCATCCATCAAATTTGTCTTTAAGGTTGGCTGAATGAGAGGTAGGGGGAGAGGAGAAATATATTTTTGTATTTAAAGCAATGAGTTTGCTTAAACTATTCTTAAAATGACTTAAACTGATGTCACCGGCAGGACTCGAGCCCACATAAATAGATTTTTGTGATTTATTTATAATTTATATCTTAATATTTTAAGAATAGTTTAATCAAACTCATTGCTTTAAATACAAAAATATATTGATTTGGTAAGGATTCATCTAAAAATTCAGTGTTTAAATATCGGTGTGACACGATACACTGGTACCGTTAATTCGGTAGAACTGCGGTAGGTGGATCCAACGCTAACTTAATAGCGCAATGTAGAAATTATTAATATGATATGAAGCAAAAATTCGATGTTGTCGGTATTGGTCATCGTAGCTCAGTGGTCAGAGCATTCCCCCCGTTAGGGAAAGGCCGTAGGTTCGAGTCCTGCTGGTGACATTATTTTTTGTGATCTATTTATAATTTCTTTCCTACTGAAAATTTCTGTACGCTTAAATATTTTAAACCACCAATGGAGTTCAATGCAATTTTCAGGAATAGATAAAAATAAAAAAAACACTCCCATCCTAGCAGTATCACCATTGCACCCGTGTGAAACGGTACAGGTCACTAGTTAATAATAGTTTTAGGACAACAACCACAACGATTACGTGAATAGTTTTCCTGAGCTTCTTCTGTTGTTCGTGCGGTTTACCACTTTTTTTTAAGCCCCACCTACGTCCATTACTAGCGCCTCTGGTAAGCACTGAAAGAATTCCCAGTGGCTCGAGGTTTACCGCTAGCAGGTGAATTGGTTTAGGCCAAAAAATTTGTGGTACCTATCTACCTCTATGGATAGTTCCCCCTTGTTATAATGTAGTTCTACATAGATCTGTCCACATAGGTCTATTTTGTCCAACACATAAGTAGATACTTACAAGTTGATGGCTCATCTTACACAGGAAATTAACCCATAAGAGAGAACCTTCAGACCATTTTTATATCTCCCAATGTACTTAAAGTTGTTTATTGTGTAATACAATTCCACAGACAAAAGGTTCCGTAGAGATCTAAGTTTTAAACTCAACCTTTTAAACTTCTTGCTCTTTAATATATGTATAACAGCGAGGATTGTGTTTGGTATATGTACGAGTATATAGTTTATGATTTAACTTTCAGATGTGAACCATAAGAGCATATTTTGTGCGGTGTGCTTTACAATCGTATCTAGAGGTAAGTATGTATTAATGTGGTGATTTCTTCTAACTGCGATGGAAGGATTGTAGGTATTATATTGTTACGTACTTACGACATGTGAGCATTGCAAAATGTGCAATTCGCATTTAGACATAGATATACTTAGGGCTCGTTTAAGGAGACGCGGCGTGTCGAGCGGTGCGGTCCGCGAAGCGGGAACCACAAACATACGGCAATGTTTGGAGCGTTCAAGGAGAAGCGTCTTTGCAAGCGTTTGTTTGAGTTGTAGCTGCCCAAGCGACGAACGGCGCCGCGTCGCATGCGGCAAATGTAGCGACAGGCGACGCCGCGGAGTACGCGGCGGGTAAACCAGCGAGTTTCGTAATGGGAGAACGCGGCGGATGAAGCGGCGGGTGACACCGCAAAGGACGTGGCAAGGAAGGGTGGGAGAGGTGCGGGGTATGCAGTGGGAATGACATTCGTGTATATCCATGAAATACCTCATAACCTTTTGTTCTTACTGACTAGTAAAGAGTTGCATATTCTCCAAATTGTTCGCGTTCGGCTGCTGAGAACCAGGGTTCCGCTCTAGTGGTAAATAAAATACTTTTAAGTTATAATTATCTATAAGCAATTATCAATGATGTCGTCCATGTTTACAAACAATACACACGTTTGCTCTTTGTAACTAGTCGAACAAGACTGGAAGGACGGCAATAATCTGCGAGAGTCGCAGCGGGTGTCGCACTGAACGACGCGACGCCGCATACAAAGCTGCGTCCCACGCGGTGGGCGCAGCGTCGTGCGAAGCCCCGCGTTTCCTTAAACGAGCTCCTGCATTTCTATATGTTTGAGTTTGCGCGTGACACGACGCGGGCCGCTTCACGCGCCGCCTCACTATAAACGGTTAAATCGCTCGACGTGCCGCGGTAAGTCACGCCAAACGTGAAGCTCGACGCCCCGCGTCTCCTTAAACGAACCCTTAGTAACTTAATTTTTACCAATCAACCTTAACAACAATCAACTAAGAGTAGGTGCTTTAAAAGTATAATTTTTTTAACTTCTTACCTATGTAACATATGTAAACGTATTTATTTGAGCATAATAATCCCATTTTTGAATTTTTTGATTTCGTTTTATTGAGTCTCATTTTATTCTTTCAATTGAGTCTCCCATTTTTTGATTTCCTTTTATTGTGTCTCATTTTATTCTTTCAATTGAGTCTCCTATTTTTTGATATCCTTTTATTGAGTTTCATTTTATTCTTTCAATTGAGTCTCCCATTTTTTGATTTCCTTTTATTGAGTCTCTACAATTTTATTATTATGTTTGTACAAATATATAAATTCAACAAAATTCATTTCAACACCCAGAACACAATGGGCGTAGATTAAAATTTTACACATACTCTTTTTATGACTTTTTTGGCAACTTTACACTATTTTAAGAAAACAATTTCTGTATTTCTGAATAAAATTACTTTAATTAATTTATATATTTTTTTAAAGATTTGCTCACGTGACGTCATCTTTGGTAGTATAATGTGTCAACCTTAGTCTGTTAGAAACTAAAAAACATTATATCACTGACTCAACTGACAGTCTTATGTCACCCTGAAGGTAACCTAAAAAAATCGTAGATAGAGTAGGTGTTGTTTTCAATTTCAAATTCGAAGAATAAAATTACTAGCCATCTGTTTGGTACTTAATTTCTTAAACTATCACGAAAAACGTTTCAATCATGGGTGATTTACATTCCGAGAAAGCTGATTCACGCAACTTACCTAAAGTTGAAAATGTTATAATACTGGAGTATATAATTACCAGTAGCAATCATAATGTAGCCGAAATAAGAGGAGCGATCCTAATGTAAGTACCTATTAGAATTTATATGCTAGGTACCTGCTAAATACGCTTTTCTCTTGCTGGTATAGCCAAACAGGTTCTCATTCCTAAATTTATTCTGTTCGTATTGTTCCAGGTCATCTCGCGATAGCTACCTATCTACGGCTGTTGGTTATGTTCAAGTCGGTCGATCTGGCCATGACTGCATAATAAAAGCTAAAGTTGTGCCTGAACACAGAGTGTCTAGTAAACTGTATAGTATCAGTTGTAAAATTAATGAAAGAGATAATGTTATCATAGATTCTTGTTGTAAAGATTGTGCTGCTGCTGCAGGTGGATGCAAGCATTCTCTGCTTCTTCTATTCTGGCTAGAAAAAAAAACTTCTGAACCATCACCAACATCAACTGTGTGCTACTGGAACAAGCCTTCTTTATCCAGCGTTCGTAATGAGCATGTGTCATGTAAGGAGATATTTGCTAAAGCAAAAAAACCTAGGCTTGACCCTAAAAGCGCTTCAATTCTGGCTGACTTGCAAGAAGAGTGTCGAAAGAGGCATATTAAAAATTCATTGATTGTTGATATTGTAACGCCATCTCGTAGCGAGTAATAAGACTACCAAATTCAGCGCCATCTAGTAGCAAATCGCAGTACTACTACGTAACGTATTTCTCGAATGTTCTCTCAAGGTTACTTCTACGTAACGCATTTCTCGACACATCTAGAAGGTTCGGGAGAGTGACAGAGTGTTCGCGATGATTCTCGGCTGAAACTTCTAGAACAATGAACAATGAATATATGCCGAGCGCTTGAGCGGGACATCATCAGTATTTCCAGAGCGATAATACGAGTTATACCTGCGAGTTCAAGTGCGATTAAAAGTGTTTAGTGAAGCTTTATAGTGAAGTGTAAATTAGTGGTGTAATAAATAAAGTGTTTTGTGGTAGTTTGATCGGCATTTTCCATTCCGTAGAACCCCGGCTCGTAACAATTGGTGTCAGAATTGAGGATTTGGTTGTCCCTCTGTGTCTTCTTTCGGTAACACCGGCATTGTTGCCGGTGTTACCGAAAGAAGACACAGAGGGCGTTCGTACCAGGGGTCAGCGCCAGCAGGAGTTGGACAGCAGGCGCTTCGGAGGTAATACGCCGGAGAGGTTGCGTGGTCAGCAGCAGCCAACGGTGGAAGCAGGCCTGCCCACGGTATCTCCAGCGCCAGCACCTCCAGACTTTGCTGCGCTGATGGCGATGCTACAGGAGCAAGCCCGTCGCCAGGAGGAGCAGGCCCGCCACCAGGAGCAGCAAGCCCGTCGCCAGGAGGAGCAGGCCCGCCACCAGGAGGAGCAAGCCCGCCGGTTGGAAGAACAGCTGCTGCGGGACAAGGAGGAGCAGGCACGCCGCCAGGAGGAGCAGGCATGCCGCCAGGAGGAGCAGGCCCGCCGGTTGGAAGAACAGCTGCTGCGTGACAAGGAGGAGCAGGCACGCCGCCAGGAGGAGCAGGCACGCCGCCAGGAGGAGCAGGCCTGCCGATTGGAAGAACAGCTGCTGCGCGACAAGGAGGAGCAGGCACGCCGCCAGGAGGAACAGACACTCCTCATGAAAGATCTTCAAGCGACTTTTGGCAAGGAGATGAATGTGATGAATGATCAAGTTCATCATGTTGAGAACCGCATCACGGAAGCCGAAACTCGGATTGAAGATGTAAAAAACCAGATTACAGATGTCAGGAAAGAGCTGGGAAATCTGAAAGCTGGAGGTGGGATTGCGACTTCCTTACCTGCTGTGCCTTCAGCACGTGGATTTAAAGTACTGCCATTTGATGGGACATCTTCATGGTCGGCCTATAAGAAGCAGTTTGAGGCCGTTCAGAAGGCAAACGGCTGGAGTAGAGCCCAGGCCATGACTGTGCTTACATTGGGTCTGCGAGACAAGGCGTTAACTATCCTGGAAGCTCTCGGAGACGATGTATCCTACGAGCAGCTACTAGAAGCCTTGGAAGCCAGATACGGTGACGCTCACCTGGAACACGTGTATCGTGCGCAGCTGAAGGATCGTGTCCAGCGCACTGGCGAAAACTTGCAACAGTGGGCCCTGGAAGTTGAGAAGCTGGTACGGAAAGCATACCAGTCGGTACCTGCGCTCATCAATGGAAATCTGGTGCAAGCATTCATCGACGGCATCCATGACCTGGAAGTCAGGGCTGCAGTGAGGCTCGGGCACCATGAGACTCTCAAAGACGCCTTGGCTCATGCTTTGGAGGTCGAAGCCGTACGGCAGGATCATCGATCTCACCGCGTCAGGGAAGTTGCAGCATCACCGGCTCGCGACCGTTTCACGAGGTATAGCCCTAGGTGCCACACATGTGGTGAGAGGGGCCACCTTAGATCCAGTTGCCCAAAGCGGACTGCTGAAAGAGAAGAAAGTCGTTCCCAAGAGGATAGGGTGGCTAATGTCACCGCCCAGCAACAGCAGGGAAACGAATAAATGCCAGGACTGCGGGGCGGGTGCTGGCTGATTTAAGAAGAGCCCCAAGGGTTTCGATCTCACAAACCCAGGATGGGAACAGCCTGATCATCAAGAGCGAGGTAAATGGAACACCATGCAAGCTGACAATAGATACTGGAGCATCTCGCACGGTTGTCAGTTCCCGACTTGCAAATCGGTTCCTTGGGGACTCTGCGAACCGTGATCGCATCAACTTGGTAACAGCCACCGGTCAGCGCATACCCGTCCGAGGAGAGAAAGAGATGCAGTTAAAGTTGGGCAATGGAATTTACCTGCATAATGTCATCGTGGCTGACATAATGGACGACTGCATACTGGGCTTAGACTTTATGAGGAAGAACTCTTGTGAGATCGACGTCAAGCAAGGAGCGATGAAATTTGGTCAAGAGGAACTTTTCATGGAAGGAGCGTTATCAGGAAAAGTGTACAGCTTGAAGAAGGTCATGCTTCCTGCCAGATCAGAAACGACTGTACCAGTTAGTCTCCCTCAGAATTCTGGGCGAACACATCGATGTGTACTCATAGAAGGGATACACAATGAACTTCCATGGAAAATGGCCCGAACTCTGGTAAGAGCCAATGAAGCCTCAATGGTACGTGTGCTGAACCTTAGTGATACGGAACACGTGATTGAAAAGAGCACATTGATTGGCACGTGCGAAGAAGTAGATTGGATGCGCCGATGCCAAGAGTTGAGTACTGGGAACATTGTCAACAAGGACGCTAGAAACAACGTGTTGACACTTTTAGAAGACTGTTGTAACATCTTAACGAAGAATGAAATGGACAAGGCTAAGAAGATGTTACTCAAGTACGCCGATATTTTCTCTTCGAGTGATGCTGACATTGGGAAGACTGGATTGGTTCAGCATAAAATCAATACAGGAAATGAGACACCCATCCGTCAGCCACCAAGGAGACTGCCAGTAGCACGAGAAAAGGAAGTTGAGACCATGATTGAAGGGATGGTAAAAGATGGTGTGATAGAACCATCGTCAAGTCTATGGTGCTCACCTGTAGTGCTGGTAAGGAAGAAAAATGGCAGTATGCGGTTTTGTGTCGACTATCGTCGTCTGAACGACGTTACGAAAAAGAACAGCTACCCTTTACCAAGGATCGATGACACGTTGGACATGCTGACAGGGGTGAAGTGGTTTAGCACGCTAGACCTGAAAAGTGGTTACTGGCAAGTTGAAATCGATCCTAAGGATAGAGATTATAAGGATAAGAGAAGACTGCATTTTCCACTGGAAAGGGTTTGTGGCAGTTTAAAGTTATGCCATTTGGTTTATGCAACGCCCCGGCAACTTTTGAAAGATTGATGGAAATAGTGCTCGCCGGATTGACTGGAGACGCCTGTCTTGTCTATTTGGATGACATTATCATCGTGGGCCGTACATTAGAAGAGCATCTCCAAAACCTGGAACGCGTACTTGTAAAGATCCGAAGCGCAAACCTGAAGCTCAGCCCAAAGAAGTGCTCATTCCTCAAACGGCAAGTAAGCTTCCTAGGCTACGTAGTGTCGGAAGATGGTATCCGCACGGATCCAGAGAAAATCATCGCCGTCAAGGATTGGCCGGTCCCAAAGGATAAGACGCACGTCAGAGCATTTTTGGGTTTGTGCTCATACTACCGGCGATTCGTCCAGAACTTTGCGGATATTGCCAAGCCCTTACACAAGCTCACGGAGGAAAAGCGACAATTCTGCTGGGACGAAAGCTGCGGCATCGCATTCCAGGAGCTAAAGAATCGTCTGTGCAATACACCTATTTTGGGTTATCCTGATGCGGAAAATGAATTTATAGTTGACACAAACGCAAGTGATATCGGTCTCGGAGGTGTGTTATCTCAACGGAAAGGAGATCAAGAGGTCGTTATAGCCTACTTCAGCAAATCCTTATCGAAACCTGAAAGGAATTATTGCGTCACGAGGAGAGAATTACTCGCCGTGGTGAAGACATTGCAGCATTTCAGCAAATATTTACTAGGACGAAAATTCCTTATACGTACCGACCATGCTGCATTGAAGTGGCTATTACAATTCAAGAATCCAGAAGGACAAGTCGCCAGATGGATTGAGCTACTACAGGAATATGACTGTGTAATCGAACATCGCAGTGGGAGATCCCATGGCAACGCAGACGCATTGTCAAGAAGACCTTGCCCTGAAGACTGTAAGCACTGTGCCAAACAGGAGATAAAGGAAGCCATACCTGTGAAGATGCTTAAAACGGATCTGAGCGACGAATGGAAAGAAAGCCTACAACATGCTCAACAGGACGACGCAGACATCAAGCCAATATTTGAGTGGATTAAAGCAAGTGCTCCTAAACCCATGTGGAGTGACGTCGCTTCAATGAGTTCAATCACAAAAAGTTATTGGGCGCAATGGGACAGTTTAGTTATTCAGGATGGAGTCTTGTGCCGCAAATGGGAAAATGCTCGAGGAGACAGCTGTCATTTGCAAATGGTCGTCCCTAAAGTTAAGGTCCCAGATGTGCTACAGCTCTACCATAATGGATGTTCAGGGGGCCATATGGGAGTAAAAAGGACTATGTTGAAGATACGTGAGCGGTTTTACTGGATCCACTGTCGCGACGACGTTGAGGACTGGTGTCGCAAATGTACGAGTTGTGCTGCTGTGAAGGGACCTCATACACGGAGCAGAGGTGCACTGAAACTGTATAACGTTGGGGCTCCATGGGAAAGGATAGCCCTAGATGTTGCGGGACCGTTTCCTGAAAGTGAAAGCGGAAACACGTACTTCATGGTTGTGATGGATTATTTCACGAAGTGCCCAGAAGTCTTCGCTATACCTAATCAAGAAGCTACCACGGTCGCAGATAAATTAGTTCACGAAGTCTTCTGTCGTTTCGGGGTGCCTCTAGAAATCCATAGCGATCAAGGAAGAAATTTTGAATCTCAGGTGTTCCAGGAAATGTGTCGGGTCATGGGTACTCACAAAACCAGAACGACCTCTTACCACCCGCAGTCAGATGGAATGGTGGAGCGATTTAATCAGACATTGGAGAGATATCTGGCGAAAGTTGTGGAAAGGAGGCAAAAAGATTGGGACAAGCACATTCAACCGTTTCTTTTGTCTTACCGAAGTGCGGTTCACGAAAGCACGTCAGTGACACCAGCTTATGCGAACTTTGGAAGAGAATTACGGTTGCCTGCCGACTTAATAACCGGTATACCGCCTGACGCTCCACGCAATATCACCGATTATGCGAATGACTGGCGCAGCAGGATGAATGACATTTATGTTTTGGGTTTTGGGTGCAAAGGGGCTCTACCAACATCTATAGGGCCCTAGCGACCTCACCTGCTAGTGGCGCATCTGCTGATAAACGGACGAGGCTCGTTAATTTACGGTACCTATGGAGTGGCTTCGGCCCCTACGTGGGTACCAGGTGGTACAACAGTGTTGGTCCGGGGGGTACCACCGTGCAGCTGTGCTAAAGCCCCCCAAGTAACCCAGCCCAGGCTGGGTTGCGTTAGGGGTTCAGCAGCTGCACCGCCGGGCCCGGGGCGATGTATGGTGCAGCAGGCATGGGACCAGTGGGGGCGAAACGGAGTCTAGTGTGGGTGGTGTGGGTCGATTCGCCGGCCAGGGAGACCCTTAGCAACGGCGTTGCCGCGGCCGCCCGCAACACAGTCATGGGGCCCGCCTGGGGCCAACCACCCCAGGAGGCTGCCCCACATGTTGCGCATAATCCTGATGTGGGATCGCCGCTCCGGGTGGTAACCGGTGTGGGGTAGCGGCGGCCTTGCATCAGGGGGGTTTGGGAGCCCTTCCGTCCGGCGAGTCGGCTCCGACCTAACCACACGGTTCTAGACAAAGCTAGCCCCTGCGCTTTGTCACTTACTGCTGCACCAAATGTCGCCCTGTCTTCACGCTTCTTCTTCAAAATCTACAATGGCAGTGCAACAAAAAAGAAATAAACGTTACACAGCGGCCCTAGGAAACCCCACAACTTCACATTTCGAGGTGGAGTTCACTAACGTCCGTGGACTCCATGCGAACCTCGATACCGTCCACCACCACCTTGAGACGGCACGGCCCGCTGTGATGTTCCTCACGGAGACACAAATACGCCGCCCCGACGACACGTCTTACCTGTGTTACCCCGGCTATGTCATCGAGGAACAATTTCGAGACAAAGCCGGGGTGTGCGTGTTCGTTAGGGCGGATGTTTGCTGCCGCCGGTTGCGCTGCCTAGAGAACCCCTCCAATTCCGTCCTTTGGCTGCACGTAGACCATGGCTCTATGAGCCAGATCTACGTGTGCGCCTACCGATCCCACACAGGGGATTCTGAGACAACAAAGCTCTTCCAGTACCTCAGCGAGACGGCTGATGAAGCGCAGGTGCGGTTCCCGAACGCTGACCTAGTATTTCTGGGGGACTTCAATGGCCATCACATTGAATGGCTGGGGTCCCTCAAGACTGATCATGCGGGTAGAGCCGCCCATGCGTTCGCTCTCTCCCACGGTCTGACCCAGATGGTATGCGGGATCACCCGGATACCAGACAGGTCAGATCACGCGCCCGCTCTGCTGGATCTACTGCTGACGAGTCGCCCAGCCCAGTACAGTGTTTCGGTAGGAGCCCCACTGGGTAGTTCCGACCACTGTGTTGTTCACGCTGGCATGAAGGTGTCACCTCCTGCACGTCCTGTACAAACGTCACGACGACTATGGCACTACTCGTCAGCGGATTGGGACGGTCTACGCGATTATTATGCGTCCGTCCCCTGGAGCCAGCGCTGCTTTGTAGGAAAGGCTCCTTCGGATAGTGCTTCTGCTATTGCTGGCGAGATCAGTTTAGGGATGGATTATTACATCCCTTTCACTGATGTCGCCAGTATCCGCAGAGCCCGTCCCTGGTTCGGGCGAGATTGTGCCAAAGCTGTTCGACAAAAACAGTCGGCATATCGCGCCTGGATCAGGGCCCGGGCTGTGCGCGACCCAAACGTGGGCCACCTCAAAGCAGCGTACAACCGGGCCACAAAGTCGAGTAAGAGGGCCTTTAAGAGAGCGGATGCCCAGCGCGTCGCGCGGCTTGGTCAGGAGCTCACTTCCCATCCCACGGGCAGCCGTGGATTCTGGCAACTGGCCAAAGCCGTGCAATCTAACTTTTGTCAGCCCTCGCTGCCACCGCTGCGTTACCCAGATGGAACACTGGCTCACAAAGCCCAAGAGAAAGCGGATATGCTCGCAGACCTCTTTGCGGCTAATTCCCGGCTCGACGACCGTGGCCTGCAGCCCCCCGCCATCGCCAACTGTGGCCACACAATGCCTGATATTGTTATCAGGCAATGTGATGTACGGGCAGTGCTGCGGTCACTCGACACGCGGAAAGCTAGTGGCCCTGACGGCATTCCGGCGGTGGTGCTACGAAAATGTGCAGCTGAGTTGTCTCCAGTATTAACGCGTCTGTACCGCCTGTCATACTCTTCAGGGCTCGTGCCGGAGGTCTGGAAGGATGCGAACGTACAACCGATCCCCAAGAAAGGGGATCGGTCCGATCCAGGCAACTATCGACCCATAGCTGTCACCTCAGTCATTTGCAAGGTGCTTGAGCTCCTTATAAATAAGCAGCTCATGCAATTCCTAGAGGATCACTCGCTAATCAATGATCGACAATACGGCTTCAGGCCAAAGCGATCAACGGGTGATCTTCTGGCATTCGTAACGCATGTCTGGGGTGGGGCTATGGAAAGGCATGGCGAGTCCTTGGCTATTAGCCTGGACATCGCCAAAGCCTTCGATAGGGTCTGGCATGCTTCGCTCCTTTCTAAGCTTCCAGCATATGGTCTACCTCCTCAACTGTGCAGCTGGATTGCCAGCTTTTTAAACGAGCGCCGAGTGCGGGTCCTCTGCGATGGCCAGGCTTCTCGCTTCTTGCAAGTGAATGCCGGGGTACCGCAGGGGTCCGTACTATCACCAACTCTCTTTCTTCTGCATATCAATGATATGCTATCCCTCGGGAACATTCATTGCTATGCAGATGACAGCACACTGCACGGGAGTTACTCGGTTCGTCCGACGGCGGGGCGATCTGAGATTGAGGAGGAGAGACGACGACTCGTGGCTGATCTCGACCGTAACCTCGACAGTATCTCTCAATGGGGTACCGCGAACCTGGTTCAATGCCCGCAAAACACAGGCGTGTGCATTTACTGCGAAGAAATCCCCTTTCCTTTCCCTACCCTCTTTTCAGAATGCATTATTACCAATGAAGGACAACCTTGATATCCTTGGCATAGACGTTCGTCGAGAGCTCAATAATAAAACTACATCGAAAGATGTATAGGGCTAGCTTCGCGGAAACTAGGAATACTGAATAAGGTAAAGAGATTCTTTACACCGGACCAGAGGTGTCTGCTGTACAAGACGCAGATTAGACCCTGCGTCGAATACTGCTCTCACCTCTGGGACGGCTCCGCGAAGTATCTGCTGGACGCTCTCGACGCTATGCAGCGACGGGCTATCCGTATTATAGGTTGTCCGGAGGTAACGGGAAGCCTTGAGCCGCTAGCTCAGCGCCGAACAATAGCTTCCTTGGCCGCATTCTACCGTATTTACCACGGCGAGTGTTCTGAAGAGCTCTTCAATCTGATCCCACCCTCTTCCTTCCGATCCCAAACGACTCGTGCCGGGCAGAGATGCCACCCCCACACAGTGGATAGCATGTTCGCGAGAACCGAACGTTTTAAACGTTCGTTTCTCTGCCGAACGATAGTGGCCTGGAACGCCCTGCCTGTGCACGTGTTTCCTCCCACATATAATCCTGGGTTCTTTAAGCGGAGCGTGAAGAGGCGCATCAGTAGGTCGTCAAGTTGAGGGCCACTCTCAATAGTAATGTGTGCTGTGAGAGTGGCCCACAATCGCTAGACGTCGTCACGACTTACCACCAGGCGGGCGGCGTCAATTTGGCGAACCAAATATAAAAAAAAAAGAAAAAAAAAATGAGCATGTCAGACAATCAGGTCAACAAATGTCTGAAAAGATGAAGACCCGTTACGACCGAAAGACAAACAATAAGGGCTTCGATGAAGGTTCGTTAGTGTGGTTACATAACCCAGTCCGCAGTAAAGGGAAGTCTCCTAAACTGCAAGCTAAATGGGATGGACCATACCGAGTTGTGACCAAGATTAACGATGTCACTTACCGAATACGGAAGAGTCCAAGAAGTGCGCCAAAGATAGTTCATGTGGATCGATTGGCGCGATATTATGGGCCTGACAATGCTCGGGACGAGCATGTCTTAGGAGGGGGCAGTGTAACGCCATCTCGTAGCGAGTAATAAGACTACCAAATTCAGCGCCATCTAGTAGCAAATCGCAGTACTACTACGTAACGTATTTCTCGAATGTTCTCTCAAGGTAACTTCTACGTAACGCACTTCTCGACACATCTAGAAGGTTCGGGAGAGTGGCAGAGTGTTCGCGATGATTCTCGGCTGAAACTTCTAGAACAATGAACGCCCTATATATGCCGAGCGCTTGAGCGGGACATCATCAGTATTTCCAGAGCGATAATACGAGTTATACCTGCGAGTTCAAGTGCGATTAAAAGTGTTTAGTGAAGCTTTATAGTGAAGTGTAAATTAGTGGTGTAATAAATAAAGTGTTTTGTGGTAGTTTGATCGGCATTTTCCATTCCGTAGAACCCCGGCTCGTAACAATATCAATGAAAATTTAATGAAAGCTTCAAAAAACACATTTGATATTATGCTTGCATTTATTCATAAAATGCCTGTACATGACTATATTCATTTTAAAGAATATTTAGATTCTGTTATAGACAAGAGAGTCATTCTAGACATAGAAACTGAGACCGTAGATCAAGCAAACAACAAGTACTGGCACAGTATACGCCAAGGCAGACTAACCGCCTCAATATTACATGAAGCTGCTCACTGTAATACCGCTGGATCATTGGTAGAACGCATTTTGGGGGTTATAAGGTTCCAGAAACCAAGGCCATACTCCGTGGGAAACAGCTTGAATCTGGTGTTATCAACGAGGTTGCAAAAAAATTAAACATCGAAATCAATAAATCTGGGTTTGTGCTAATTAATGGCATATTAGGAGCATCTCCAGATGGCGTGGGAGATGATTTTGTGGTAGAGGTAAAATGCTCGGCATTCGAAAAGTCAGTCAGCACATATATTAAAAATAGTGTACTCCAGAAAAAATTCAAAACCCAAATCCAATGCCAAATGTGTGCGTGTGAGAAAAGAAGAGGACTTTTCTGTGTAGCAAGCCCAAATTTCGAGACCAATAAAGAAGTAAATTTACTGTGGGAAAAAATTGATGAAGGATACATAAAAAATGTGGTTGAAAAGGCAGAAGACTTTTGGAAGAATTATATTTTTCCGAAATTATTAGCTAGTGCAAAATAGGTGTACAACATTTTTATAACTAAAATATTCTAAATTCAAAACATCGACCATGTGGGTACTTACTGGACATTTAATTTGTATGAAGTGTTACGGTGTTACTAACACCCTGTTTATAATGTGCTACGTATAGTACCTACTAAATATGTTATGTACAGTGATTGTGACTATAGTTACCTAAGTTAGTTTTGTTTTTATGATCCAATATAAACTATTTATGCTTAACTGTAGTGTCTAGAAGTAAAATAAAATCTCATTTAACTACTTTTTAAAAACTCTTTATTATTTCTCCTTGTAGATTTATTAGGCCACAGGCTATAGTTACCAGCTCATCTAGATATGGCACATATTTATAGTTCACAACGGAATGTGGTTTAAGAAGAGCGAATTCCCGTATGCGCCTGATCACTCTTTCAATGTATGTACTAACTTACTACTACTTTCTGTGTAATGTACTCTTAAGCTCGCGATCACTTTGCTTTGAAGAGCTTCTGTTTGGGATTGTTTCACGCCTGCATAAACACTTGGTGGCCTTAAAAGTTTGATCCCATGGGAACTGAAGAGAGATTCCACTTCTTTAAAACCTCGGTCAGCGAGTACCACAGCATTGGATGGAAGAGAATCTACCAAATTGCCTTTTTCTACAATAGCTATGTCAGATATTCTTCCACCATAACCTTTAGAAATAAAATTCACTAAACCATTAGGCGTGCAGCCGATTAAGTACTTTACAGTATTGCAATTTTTATACTGGGACCAAGTCTGAGCCTGTTTTTGCGGATTTGAAGGTTTAGTTATTTGTATTTCAAAGCAATCAACGATAATTTGGACATTCGAATATCGTATTTTAAACACCAAAGGTAACATCTGTTTTATTAAACTTGGTGGCGGGTGGAATATAAGATTTTGAAAATGGCTTGCTAATATCTCAATACCTTCTAGGATCATTGCCGACACCTTTGTTCTAGATATCTCGAATTGATCACTTATTCGTTCGATGGAATCATTTTGTTTCAACTTGATTAAAGTTACTATGAGACTTAAAGGATCAATTTTATGAGTACTTTTGTCCACAATATATTTAATTAACCACAAAAATTGTTTAGGTACACCTAAATACATTTTTGGTTTCCTGTTTATTATTGCCAATATTGTGTCTCTGCTTTTCATATCTTTTTTAGGTTTCTCTTGAGTTGTTTCTTCCGTTTCTGAAGTAAAACCAAAAAGTGATGGGGTTGCAGAAGTGGTTTCAGTAGAAAATTCTTGAGTTGATTGAATTTCTGATTCCGAAGGCCGAGTTACTATTTTCCGTCCTTTAAAGTTGGTACTTTTATCAGACATATCTACTTTATACTGAGTTCCAACATTTACACCTGGGATTGAGACCTGAGGAAACAAAAAATGTGAAAACATGCTTCCCAGGAATAAATAAATATAATTACAAATAAAATAGAATAATTACACATTTTAAGCATTGATTAGATGTCAAAAATTTTGCTACGTAAGTAGGTACATTATTCTCTTTTGTTCTCATTTGAAAGAACATGATTGTAAAGTGCTTCAAAAATAATAAATATTTTAAAACAGAATAAGCTTCTATAGCAATACCTTTGATGACACCGATGTTGAAGCTATGCTGTATGTGCTAACCGTGTCTTCTAAAAGTATTTGCATGTATTACATCCTGAGACGACAGTAGATACCATAGTGGACCACGTGGGCACATTTGTTAATGATACTAAAAACATCAGTGTCGAGAAAATAGTACACAAGACACAACGGGACTACTCGTCTTTTAAAATAGGAGTTCCAGAGAGTTGTTATGTGAAAATAGCTAAGTCCGAAGCGTGGCCGGTGAATGCACGTCTTAGTGAATGGGTTTGGTTTCGGAGCTTTCATAGAACAACCCAAGGAAAAGACTAGTTACACATTGGAGCTTTACTATCAAAATGTTAGAGGACTGCGTACGAAGTTAAACAGTATTCATAGCAATATTCTAACTTCAACGGCTCAATTGATTGCCCTCACGGAAAGTGGATTAAACGATTCAATACAAGACGGAGAATTAGTACCTGATGGTTTTGTAGTGCTACGATGCGATCGCGTGGATGGGCGTAAGCAGGGAGGTGTTTTACTGGCCGCTGCATTGCGCGATAGACTCGAGCTACGCCGAGTGTCTTTGCCGGAGGACGCTAACTTAGATAATTACTGTTTTGAGTTGGTTTGTGCAACTGTGTATCGCGGAAATAGATTAATGTTCTTATGTTGTGTTGCGTATATCCCACCAAATGCAAAAGACAGTGACTATATGTATATGTTTCACCTTTTAGAGTTGTTGTGTGTGCGCTATGTTCGAGTTATATTAGTAGCGGACTTTAATATGTATTCAACTAGTCAGGATATAAAATGTTACTATGAATACTTTGTCACATACTGTAGATTCCGCCAATGCAATAGTATTATGAATTGTAACGATCGTACGCTTGATCTCGTGTTGACAACTTTGTCAAGCGATGAGATTGCGGTGTGCGAGGAGCGCGAACCGTTGTCTGTTGTTGACGCGCAACACCCACCGCTATGTGTGACCGTCCGCTCAGCGCTGGCGCACCACACGACTGTGGAGTCTGCCACGGCCGCCGCGATCCCCCCTACGCCTCCACCACCGCCACTACACAACCACGCGCGGTGGAATTTCGCTAAGGCAAATTTTAATTCAATGTATTTGGCTCTGGGGGAGGTGGATTGGAGCGAATTGTATGGTACAAGCATAGTTAACGAGGCTTACGATTTTTTTTATAATTTAATTTATAGGATAATAGATGATAGCACTCCAAGAAAAATGCCTAAAGCTGGCTATTCGCGGTACAGTTACCCAGAATGGTACACGGCGGACATAATAGGCGACATAAAGAGTAAGGCGTATTGGCATAAAACTTTAAAAAAATCTAAATGTAGTGATGCTTATGATAAGTTTGCTTATTATAGGTCAGTAGTTAAAAGTAAAATTAACTCTGCTTATAGAAATTACCAGAGACGTATTGAATCGCAATTTTCAAAAGAACCTAATACTTTTTGGAGCTATATTAGTCGTAAATGCTCGAAACGTGGTAAAACGACCATTCTCGGAGACGGTTCACCCATCATAGAGAGTGAATGTGCTCAGGCATTTGCGACTTATTTTCAGTCAGTTTACGGTGATGTAACGCCACAATTAAATGCAGCAGCTGCAGCCCGGGAGGCGCCTGAACGCGGAACGCGTATTCATGTGGGACAGTTAACTCTCAAGGATGTAAGCAGTGCCCTGGCCCGCCTAAAACCTAAACGATCGATCGGCCCAGATAGTATTCCTCCATATATTGTGAAAGACTGCCGAATGGTATTAGCTCGTCCTCTCAGGCACCTATTTAATCTTTGTTTACGTAGTCGGGTGTATCCGAGTGGTTGGAAAATAACGCGAGTGATCCCCGTACCAAAAGGTTCTGCCAGCTCTGAAGTATCGGGATATAGGCCTGTTGCGGTATTGTCGACATTCGCGAAGGTTTTCGAGATGACTCTGTGCTCTATTATAACCTCACAGATAAATGTACAGCTTAACGACGCACAGCACGGGTTCCGGGCAGGCTACAGTACCAACTCTAATTTATTATGTTTTATGAACCAGGCTGTCCCGGTCCTCGATTCTGAGTCTGGAGCACAGCTGGATGTAGCTTATTTTGATTTTCAGAAGGCCTTCGATAGTGTCGATAATGACATCTTGTTAAAGAAGTTTGCAGCGGCTGGATTTACGCCTGATCTTTTAGCTTTTTTTGCTGACTATCTGGGTAACCGGCACCAGTATGTCGAGTACGCGGGGTACACTTCGAACCCATATCCCACCCTTACAGGAGTTAGTCAAGGTAGCAATTTGGGACCCCTGGAGTTCCTTATAATGATCAATGATCTACCAGAGGTTGTTAAGTCTGCGAACTGCCTTCTATTTGCGGATGATTTGAAGTTATCGCTCCGAGTTGATAACGTGCGCGACTGCGAACGACTTCAGATGGACATCACTCATGTTGTAGATTGGAGCATTGAGAATAAGTTATCCTTCAATGTTTCAAAATGCAACATTATGTCTTTCACGCGCGCGTTGGAACCACTGCACTATAAATACACCATGGAGGGACAAATTATTCCGCGAGTCACAACGGTGCGAGATCTCGGGGTCTTACTGACTACGGATCTCTTGTTTAGGGAGCATATTGTTAATATTTGTAAGAAGGCCTATCAGAATCTAGGGTTTATAATGCGAGAGACGAGGGACTTTTATAACATAAATGCCGTCAAGTCATTGTATAACGCATTGGTTAGGAGTAGATTAGAAACTAGTTCTATCATTTGGAACCCCCATGAGACTAAGTATAGTTTGATGGTGGAGAAAATGCAAAATAAATTTACCCGGTACCTTTACTTAAAGCTATATGGAGTGTATCCCTTCTATCCTCTTATGTACCCAACGCTCTTCGTTTTAGGGATGGTTGGATACTATAAGTTGGAGGTAAGGCGAAACATGGCTTTGGCTAAGTACGTGTTTCTGCTGTTCCGTGGTAAACTGAGTAACCCTCGGGTGTTGGAATCGTTAAAGTTGCTTATACCAAACACACGACTGCGGCAGGCCCCTAGAACCAAGGTGCTCGATGTACCTGCTTCCCGCACTAATCTGCATAAATTTTCTCCAACAGTCCGCGCTTTATGTATATTAAATGATGTTTCCCAACGTCTGGACATTTATAGCTGTTCATTGGCGGAGTTTGAGAGGTTGACACTGGATTGGCTTAGTTGCTAATAGTTTATTGTTGTCTCTTGCTACATTGCTGTATTGGGTATATAACCTGTAAAACAATGTGTGCTTAATTAATAAATAAATAAATAAAAAATTACGTTTTCTAGCAGTCTTATTTTTATCTTGTAATATTCTACTTGATCCGGAACATTCTGCTTGAGGCTGATGTGTAATTTGTAACAGAAACATAAAGCTAAATCCGTAACAATATACTTAATTTCATTGGTACATTTATTTAATACCTATTGCCGCGTGCGAGTTGGATGTAGAGCTGGCGTCAGGTAAAGAGAGAAAATCTGCCGCAGCCCCCCATACACCTTACTGCTTGTGCCTGTAGTGTGAGCTGTATAATATAGCGTACATACACATACGCTTACGTACACACGTACTTTGGCATGTAGGTACGTACTCTACATTCAATACTCGCGCTATAAAATAAATACATTCAATTAAATGCTTGTTGTACCAATAGAAACAAAAAAGTAAACGGTCTTCCAGCAAATCCAAAGTATGCTTGCAAGTTGCAGGTTAACCCATTTACAAAGGAGAGAAAAAATAGGTAGATATTACTTATAATAAAACCTACACTAACATTCATCGATAAATCTATCTGCCGCACCATAGCTTCAGGTTTAAACACTGGCTCTTCTTGCATTAACTTGTGTCGATAGTAATTTTTCAAATCCTTATGTGGCTGTAAAAATATTACAAAAATTAACTATTATATATTATATTATAACCTATGTAATGTACGAGTATAACAAGTATGGCTTATTATAACAGTCACAGCAGTATGTTACGCGACGTGTATTTACTCCATTAGCGGGATAATGAGACGAAGCGTCCACTTAGTGTTCGGAAACGAACACAAAACTTAAGCAACGCTTGGAGCGGCACCCATGAGGGAAAACATCGTGGGGAAACCAAAAAGTAATATCGAAGTGCGCCAGTCACATATTTTGGGGCAAGAGTAAAGCTATGGAGAATAGTAAAAATGACTTACATCGAAGTGATCTTCGCAACAGTACATGGTATAAACTTTATAATACTCTGCTTTTACTTCTCTGCACCACTTCTCTCGCAAATTTTCTCTAATCCGAACAAACATTTTGTTAGGAGAGTTCGTTGAATCGTTTTTACACGTTGGCACAAAACATTGCCTATAATAATCCATGGCAAAACAAAAAATACAAACAAAAGGGGATTAATAATCCAATTCCGACACTGACCTGCCATCCCGCCTAGGCTCACAGCGACTGTGGGATCTCTCTCGCTCTGTAAATTGAGAATTAATACACTAATTGACACTTCTGTCAATATTTCAGAGCGTGCACGCCTACTACCTGTTGGAGAATGGGAGTCAGGGATATGGATCCAGGCTCTCCCATCGCCCAACATCGGTACAATGTTGGACGACACAACCTTCCGCATTGCCACTTGCCTTCGGCTACACCTTTTTTTTTTTTTTTTTTTTTTGTGAGGAGTTTCTTCACCTCCGCATATGACGAAGCCTTTTGTCATCTATTTTAATTTTTTGTATTTAAATCACTGCAAGGAACCTCGTGGGCTCGTATTTATTACTTTTGTACAATATATTTTAATGTCTTCCTTTTTTACCTAATATATTTATTTATCAATTTTGAATAACTTCTAACTTATATACTTAAGTATATAACAAAAACTAAATAACATAACTATTTAGTCCCTGTACCGTTTTTGAGATATACATTCTTGATATTACGAGTAATATTAGTAACAATATCTCTCACCGTCCTCCATTCCATTTACCCACAGCGCTGACTATCCCATGAGTGTATGCCAGAAATGTTTCACTAAATTTTTTTTATAAGTAATTTAAATTTTGGCTATTCAATGTTACACTTAAACTATTTTCAAAATTAAATCTGTCACGCATGTGAATAGGGCAGTCTAATATTAAATGTATAACGGTCTCGTCGACGTCTGGGTCGCAAGCGCACGACGGGCTTGCCCTACACTTGAAACGTGCCAAGTGTTCGGCAAACCCGCCGTGCCCCGTCAACAACTGGGTCGTAGTACCAGCGACCGGCATCCTGCGGACGATACTATAAGCTTCCACTGCACAGGGCAGAAAAAGCTTGGTGACGGAGGCGATCGTACCTTCTTTGTACCGCTGATTCCATTTGCGAAGCGTGTCCTGCCGCAGGACACGCTTCGCAAATGGAATCACGAATGAAACCGGGTACAAACCGTAGTCCGGTGCTTTCTTCAGTCTCAGAGCCGCCTCCTTGGCGAGTACGCTCATTGCCCCCCAGCCCTGCGTGGGCCTTGACCCAGAATAAGGATATCTCCTTACCCTGGGCCAGGCCTTGTAGAATGGCGGATCTGGTTTCCACTGCAAGGGGATGGAGGGCATGACGGTTAATCACCGTCAGGAGCGCGGCTCTGCTATCACTGAAGATACCGAACGTGGCCGCGCCTCGCTTGAGGATTTCCTGGGCCGCTCTGCACAACGCCAAGAGCTCGGCATGGTAGACGGTACAGTGCCGGGCGAGAGCAAGTTTGAGGGCCTTCGTTTCGGCCGCACTATTCCAAAGGGATAGAGCTGCACCGACCCGGCCCTCAATCTTGCTCCCGTCAGTAAATATTCGCACGTCAAAAGTGTTCGCGGTTTCTAATTGTTCCTCGTCTACCAGATCCGTAAACTCCAGGGCGGTGTGCACAGCGGGATGGGGAGCTTCGATTGCTCGGGTCATCCGTTCAACCTCCCAGTCCCCAAGCCATGGCTGGTCCACTCCTCTCTTGGCCTCATATAATAAGGCCACCTCATGAAGTCTAAGGTCCAGAGGGAGCAGGCCAGACAAGACCAGTGCAGAGTTCAGGGCGACTGTCCGGTAGGCCTTACACAATTTTTGAGCGAATTTTGAGCGAATTTTGAGCTGGATACACCTTCTGTATCCCCGCATCATTGCACCTGTGGAGTAGCCGTCGATAATCTGGGACACCATGGCCTTTCTTGTAGCAGAAGCGCAGGTCGTATACCTCGGCACACTATTCTGAATGACATAATTCGTAGGGCTCTTTCCACCGCAGGTCTTCCGGCCGTACATGAACCAAATGGTTTAGCACGAAGCAATGGAAAGAGACCGGACGGTATGTCGTTGCTACCGTGGAAGATGGGAAGGCCTTTGGTGTGAGACGCTACATGCGTTGACACCTTAGCACCTTCACACCTTCCAAGCACATCCGCATGTGCCGGCGCTGCTGCTGCATCGGCTGAAGGCCTTAAACGGCGTAAATATGCTAACCTAGCAGGTGATTACATATTTGAACCGTTTGGGGTTGAGACACTGGGGTCATGGCGTCCGAGTGCTCGCCGCCTTTATAGAGACATTGCTATACGCCTAATCGATGCTTCTCAGGACCAGAAGGCTGGCTATTTTCTGGCCCAAAGAATAAGTATCGCCATCCAACGTGGCAACACAGCCAGCATTCTGGGAACCTTCCCAGTCGGCAATGACGCGGAGGATTTTTTAAACGATATTTTGTAATGTAAATATTTTTAGTCTATAATTATGTTTATTTTGTATATATTGTATATATATTTTGTATATATTGTATATATATTATGTATAAATTTTTTTGTTTACCATATTGACATTAATGATAATGACATTATTGATGACAAGAGTCGCAGTATTTTTAAATAAATTATGTGTCAAAGGTTTATGCTGCATCAAGCCAATGATGACGTCACAGGGGGCAAATAAAAGTTATTCTTAATAATTAAATATTAAATTATTTACTGGATATTTTCGTATTTTGAATATACAGAATTAAAGACTAAGCTTATTCCTCCAAATGGAACAATACAACTTTAAAAAAATGAACAATGCCCATTATAAACGCATGTAACTAGCTATACTATTACTCCACTCCATTAGAATCTGCATATTTTAACTATGCCAGTAATATATATGGCGCGAGATTATATTAAACTATAAAGGAAAATGGCATGAAATGGTACCCACGTAATGGCTGTGTGTTGTAAACTGTGGCGTCATATTACGAAACGTTAATGGGTTAGAATATTATTACTTAAGTAAGTAGTATTTCATAAATTTCATTATAAATGTCTAGCTGATGCTGCGGCTGCGGTCGTATGAAATAGTTTGCTCGTTACCAATTCCCATGGCAACACATCACCTGGATAAACAGTAGCGTGTTATTCTGATGTATGATCTACATTATTGCCCAATTACGTTATAATCCGTTGGGTAGCTTTATTCACAAAGACCCCAAAAATATATCCATACAAACTTTCCCCTTTATAATGTTAGTTAGTAGGATTAGTAGGAGGTAGGATTTTATGCGTTTATAAGAAGATAAATTGAATGGTATAAAATTTAAACGTTTAGTGGGGTTTAGGTACACACCCTTTTAGCTAAATCTACATTTCTTTTTATTTATTACCATCTTAAAATACAATATAAATAAAACAATGGGGTAAGATATTGAATTTTTATATAATTGCACTAATTTCGCTAAATAGAAGACATTATAAACGTCGACATAAATTTCATTATAAATGACTAGCTGATGCTGCGGCTGCTGTCGCATGAAATAGTTTGCTCGTTACCAATTCCCATGGCAACACATCACCTGGATAAACAGTAGCGTGTTATTCTGATGTATGATCTACATTATTGCCGAATTACATTATAATCCCCCCAAAGACCCCAAAAATATATCCATACAAACTTTCCCCTTTATAATGTTAGTAGGATTAGTAGGAGGTAGGATTTTATGCGTTTATAAGAAGATAAATTGAATGGTATAAAAACTTCGACGAAGACAATGACTGATGAAGTGATGTCGACGTTTATAATGCCTTCTATTTAGCGAAATTAGTGCAATTATATAAAAATTCAACATCTTACCTCATTGTTTTATCATGGACTTTCGCCAAGTAACACCTGATTCCATTCACAATATAAGTGCTTACGTTATAAATAGCATTAATAAACCACTATGGTTTGCACTAAATGCTACAGTATTATATAGTGGCAATCAAGCTAAGTACACAGCAAAAAATAAGAAGCAATATTAGATAGGTACAAGTAAACAACAGCTTCTCTTCTTTTTTAAAAAACGTGGCTCCATCGATATTCGTCGATGATTTCGCCAATGTCAAGGTAATGCTTGATTAGTTGATAGTCCCGCACAGATGAACTAGTTATTCCTGACTAGCTCCAGGTCCAGGACAAGAAATGTTGTTCGGTATCAAACAACAGCTTATTACCTACTAGCTGTTGCCCGCAGCTCCGCCTGCGTGTTACTTTAGATCTACATAACTTTTTTATTTATGAAGCGATTGAAAACCAAACCGCAAATTCAAATCAAAATATCAAACCGGTTAAGCCGTTTCTGAGATTAGCGTGTTCAAACATTCAGACAAACAGACAAAAGTTCTAAAAACCATTGTTTTGGGTTTTATTGCGTTCATAAAGCCCTCTACAACAGTTTCTCTATTATATCTTCTATTATATTGTCTATTATACCATAAAAATTCATGTTAAGATACGAAAATATGAAATATTATTTATTATCTTCGTCGTGTGTGATAGTCCATTGAATTGTATGGCGAGCGATATTGTATCTTAAGTTAAAATATTATAGTATCTTATCCGTGTGTAGCGCCCCTTAGTGAACTGCACTGCGGGTGACGTAACCTGTTCTGAAGAGCTCTTCAATCTGATCCCACCCTCTTCCTTCCGATCCCGAACAACGCGTGCCGGGCAGAGATGCCACTCCTACACACGTTTTAAACGTTCGTTTCTCTGCCGAAGTTGTTTCCTCCCACATATAACCCTGGGTTCTTTTAAGCGGAGCGTGAAGAGGCACATCAGTAGGTCGTCAAGTTGAGGGCCACTCTCTATAGTATTGTGTGCTGTGAGAATGGCCCACAATCACTAGACGTCGTCACGACTTACCACCAGGCGAGTGGCGTGAATTTGGCGAACCCAATATAAAAAAAAAGAAACCTACGACAAACTTATTATTTGCGGTTGATACAGTATTTGGATCTAGGGATCGAACCGCAAAATTAAGTTTGTTTTTTATTGTATATACTTTTCTGGGATAAAAAGTACCCAGTGTGGTGCCCAGGATATTAAAAAATAATTATACCAAGTTTCATCGTAACCGAACCGGTAGTTTTTGCGTGATGCCTGAACAAACAGACAGACAGACAAAAAAATTTTTAATCACATTTTTGGATTCGGTGTCGATCTAGTAACACCCCCTGCCATTTATTTTTTTATATTTTCAATGTACAGAATTTTCACTTCTACAGATTTATTATAAGTATAGATGAGTAAACTGGTTGAAAACCAGTATACCCTCATTATATTTCCATATTATTAAGAAAGTGAGACTTCAGTTTACATTTAATTTTTGATGGCTTTATTTTATATTTTATTATATTACTGAAGTAGCTAACAAACCACAAAAAAGAACCGTCTAAGAACGTAGGGTGTATTCAGTAAACAGTTCAATCGTTCCTCCTCACCTGTACGCTGAGTCTACTTACAAACAGACGAGGCTCTGGCAAGCATACGAGTACCCATAGCACCTGGAAATGGGAATAGATTTACCCGTGGGACGTGGGACGTGGGACTCACGAAGAGACTGGTGAAACGTGTCTGTTAATTAATATATCTGCTTACTCCTTTGGGAATAAATACGTGATACTATGATGAACAGTACTCTATGTTATTTATATATGTAGTAGTCGCACACTTTCATCAAAATTTATCGAAGGACGTAACAAACACAAACTTAATAATCTTGACAACTATTTAGTAAAGCCAAAGTTCACTGCTTTGGCTACACTAGCCAATGACTTATGAAGTTATGACTTTTATAGACTTTTCACCTACAAGCAAAGTGCCTACATTGAAATCGTCCAGCTCTTTGAGGAATTGTATTTAATTTGGTACTGAATACCTCCTATACATTTTAATAAATGTAATTTATTCAAAAATACTATTTTGTAGAATTGCAGAATAATAAAGAGACTTTAAAAACTAAAGACCAGCAAGACATGTTTAGTGGTTATGGATGACTAAAAGAGTCACTGTGGGTAAACAAGTCCAGGCAAGAGGCATAGAGGTATCACGGAAACCTATCAGTCATCAATCTGGTCATAGGTTTAATGAGTTTGAATTTGAATTAAAACGAACGATGATTTCTAGTTTAAGGACACTTTAGGATGTAATTTTACTTAAATGTAAGTAAAATATATGCTGGTCAATTCTAAATATGCTACCAGACTCGCAAGGCAATTAGGTAGAGCCTGTGAGAGAGGAACCTGGCAATAAAAACTCTCGGCCACTGATCAGGACCAAGAAAATGCTTTAATACCAACTTCATTCCTCTTAAGAAATGTTTGAGGCGAATATCCAATAACTAAATGTCATTTAGCAATGCTTATGCTCTCGTTAAAATCTGCAAGAATTCTTGCCTCATTTACCTCGAAGCAGCGTTTCCCCGCTGTTTGCTAAGCTCAGTATGGATAAAATACTGCTCCACTTCGTTCATTTTTAGTCGTATAATATTTAAACGACGCGACGTTTGCATAAAACGGCATTATAATATCGAAGTGGTTTGAGTAAGGTTTCATACATAAGTAACGTTTAGTGTAGGAAAATACAATATTAGTTACCTACTAGCGGACTGTAGCGACTTCATCCGCGTGGTAGCGTAGTAGTTCAAATCGGTTCAGTAGTTTCAGAGCTAGGAGACACCAAAATAGTCCAAAATTTCATTCGAATGAACCGTATTGCCGTGCTTGTGTTAAAAAAGTAACCAGCCGTCTGTTCCTTAGAAGTGTCGATCTAAAGTAGTGATATATAGGTATTCCAATATGTATGTACAGAAATGACGTTATTCAATGCAACATTATCATAAATTATGTAACGAAAGTGTTAACATCTCAAGATAACTAACTCAATTAACTGAGGACTACATAACAGATTCTGATAAGTGTGTTTGGCATCACAAAGAAGTCTTTACATGTAGAATGATTAGATGTTCAGTTCCGTGGTGAAGGGAAAAGCCACGAGCCATTAAACAAGGGAAAATATGACCGGATACCTCGACAAAGGGAAGAGGTTACAAGAAATATGTGTGAGACCAAAAACGTTTTAATAAAACCTACGAAAATAGTTTGTCTGTATTGGTGATCGAAGATTTTGTAAAGGAGATGTTGGTATGACCCCTTATCACCCTTAACGTTACTGATTAAGTAACTATAAACCATCAACTTTATTACAAAGCACATGATACATGGACATGACAATAATAGACGCTACAAAACAAACTATAAGGTCTACGCTATAAATTCCTGGATCTACACTTTAATTACTAACTTTTGAATTTTGCATTATCTACGAGTATAACTTTTTGACAACAATTAACACGAATCATGACGTAGTATAAACACATTTATTTTTTTAGTTTAGATTAGGTTTGCACCGGCCACTGTCACAATGGCAATGGCGTGCTCAGGAGGCTTACTCCATCCATACTGTTTTTTTTAAATCGAATTCGCATCAGAGACGAATTCGAATCAAAAACAAAATCAAGATCGAATCAATTTTGGAAGCAAGCCTCCAGTTTTCGAGTCCATGATGAACATTTATTTACTTCTAACCTCACTACTTTAAGTACCTACCTACGTGTCATTTTGGGATAGGTTTGTGAAATTACGGGTTTTTCACTAATATCTGAACTTTTAGGAAACTTAATATTTTGATTCCGTATTGCCTAGGTACTCTATTATTGGACAGGTCAGTAAAGGATAAAAATCTCTAAAAAGAAAAGCCACGTAATACGATTAACCTTTAGCTGGTGTCGTAGTTTTCATTTTACGTAAGCTTTGACGTGGGGGCTTCAAAGGCCCGTACTTAAAAATATGTTTTTTATGAATCTAGATGTTTTGTTTAATCCTGATATTTAATAATTACATTAAATAAGTATATTCTATTAAAACAAACAAATTATTTAAAAAAATTAATTAAAATAAGACTTCTTTTTAACAATTAAACTACAGTTAACAATTCTTTGGTAGAAATTACTTGAGATCAGAATTCACCTTAAATTATATAATTTTTTTTTACAAAACAAACAAATTAACCTTGATTATAAAAGTTCAATAATGTCTCTAATAAACATTCGTAGTACTATAGAGAAAATAAAAAACTGCAAGGCACCAAATCTCACAATTGACGCACACTCAGGCAAACTTCCTTCGCGCATTGAAGACAAACATGCTTTTTACATACGTAACAGGTATGTGTAGACTTCCCCTGAAGCTTCAGTGGACACGTGTGGCAAATGCTTTTTTTCATAAGATTTATACCAGAGAATTTTAATGCGTACATTGGGTAAGTACAAGAAAGAAGAACTTAAATATACCTTCAAGATAAAACTAAGCAACTCTATTTCGTTACAGAGTTGTATAACTACTGTTATTATGACCAAGTTATTTGATATAGTAATGGTTTACCCTACTGTATTTTCTTTTCTTGTATCAATGCTGCGTTACTGTCAATGTTAAATTGAGCAAAACTTGGACCTAGTCCAAATAAAACAGGACGAAAACATTGTCATGTTACTATCAGGAAGTCACTACAGAGTGATATAACCAGACCAAATAATTGTGTCATCTTGTTAGGAATTAACCTACTCCAATTACTTACATCCTACTAATATTATAAATGCGAAAGTTTGTGAGTATGTATGTATGGATCGATGGATGTTTGTTACTCTTTCACGTAAAAACTACTAAATGGATTTTAATGAAACTTTACAATAATATAGCTTATACATAAGAATAACACATAGGCTACAATTTATATAGATATTGTGTGAATTGTTCAAAATATGACGCGGCGCGACGGGAACGGGAAAAAATCCAAATTACCACGCGGACGAAGTCGCGGGCGACCACTAGTCATTCATAATTGTTTAATGAAAGTACAATACGTACTTACTACAATGATGAATATAAAACTCTTTATTGTACATAAAAATAATTAAAAATAAAAATAATATTACACTTATCTTGAACAAAATAAACAATAGACAGCCTTATTAACAAATAGTACCTAATAGTTTTTAGTTTGCGGCCCATTGGTACAGCCGCCTCTACGCGCTCGGAAGTATTCCATGTGGTGTCGACGGTGTTCGATGCCCTAGGATTTACATTTCTAGATAACTCAATGTTTCAATTCTTTGATAAATGATTCAGCTGACTTTAATAAACTTTTCGTGACCGTGAAGTGTTTCATTAAGCCACAAGTCTCGTAGAACCACTCGAATAATTGCTTGTGAATTTGTACAAAACTTTACTAAGCTTCATCACCTTGACTAATAATAGAGGATGTTCAGGACCTGCATGAAGTTTGAACCCATAATGTTTGCGCTGACAGCATCTACATGGGGCACACTAAAAGTTTTGCACTTCTAGCTAATCGGAACTATTTGAATTTCGAATGTTATATTTTTTTTTAAACGTTTCAACCTGCTTAGTAATAAAAAAAAACAATTGGCGGGAAATCATTTGTCAATTGTTTTTTATCACACATCAAAGTTCTACGTATGCAACGAAAATGGAAATAAGTCGAAAAGATTTTAGAGCGATGATTTTTTATGAAAAGTTCTCTCTCTCCGCAAGACTGTGCCGCTCGTCTTCAAAATGCTTTTGGGCGAGAAACACCTTGTTTGAGCACCGTGAGGCGATGGTTTGCTGTGTTTGGGAGAGGTCGAGTTTCTTTACATGACGAATTACGTGTAGGGCGGCCTTCAACTGCCGTCAACGAAAATAATGTGGCTACTGTTAAGCGGTTAATTGAAGATCTTCAAAATGCTTTTGGGCGAGAAACACCTTGTTTGAGCACCGTGAGGCGATGGTTTGCTGTATTTGGGAGAGGTCGAGTTTCTTTACATGACGAATTTCGTGTAGGGCGGCCTTCAACTGCCGTCAACGAAAATAATGTGGCTACTGTTAAGCGGTTAATTGAAGAAAACCCGCGGATTACCTATGAGACAATTCGAGGACTATTGGGGATTGGTATGAGTCAAATCCAGAAAATTTTGCACGAAGAATTGAAAGTTCGGAAACTTTGTTGTCGTTGGATCCCTCATGAACTGACAGCGGAGCAGAAGCGGGCTCGCGTGGAATGTTGCTCACAGATGCTACTGAAGTACGGCCCCGACATTCTAATGCTGTTTATGACATTGTCACAGGAGACGAAACGTGGATTTATTGTTTTGAAACCGAAAAAAGACAGCAATCTTGGAATATGTGTTTGAAAATGAGAACAAGCCAACAAAAGTGAGGCAGGCGAGAAACATTGGTAAAAAAATGATCGCGTTTTTTTCTCAGCTACGGGTCCCATCTGTTCAATTCCACTTAAAGATCAAAAGAGTGTTAATGCCGAGTGGTATTCTACCATTAGTTTACCCAGGGTGTTAGAAAAAGTTCGCGAAAGACGACATTCTCCTACACCATGACAACGCTTCTTCACACACGGCTAACAAAACAGTCATTTTTAGCTTCCGAAAAAGTACAACTCGTCACCCATCCTGCGCATAACCCCAACCTAGCACCCTGTGAATTCAGTATTTTCCCCAAAATCAAAGATTTGATGAGAGGTTTCACTTTTACCAACTCCGAAGAGGCAGTGATAGCGTTCAATCAGCACGTAGAAAACATGCCTTCAGATCTGTGGTCCTCCTGTTTTAAAAAATGGTTCGATCGCATGAAAAAATGTTTAAAATATAAATATTTTGAAAAGCAATAAACATAATATTTTGGTTTTAACATGTTGTTTTTTTAAGTTACGCAAAACTTATAGTGTGACCTACGTATTAGCGTCTATTGTTGTTGATTTTTCTTATCTTCCAGCTCTGTGGCTGCATAATTTCTTTTTTTATCATTGAGCTTTTCAAATAAATTGTAAATATAAATATATTAAAGAAGAATTCAATTAATTTAGGAAAACGTGCGGCAGTCGGCGGATTGCCGGGCCGCGTGTCAATGACGTGTCAGTCTCGTCTGACGGGTGACAGCTGCTGTCGGCTGTCAGCTGACGGTTTGCCTGTGGTGATGCGGTGCGTTGCGTTCTGAACTACGCTGTCTTGTTTCCATCTATTGCTTTTGTTTATTTTATTTATTTGTTTTTATAGTTACAGAAAATATTTTTTTCTGTTTGGTTTGAATGTATGCTATGTTTAATTGGGTTTATTTATATATTTATTGTTTATAATATCCACATTTCATTGTTATCTGTTACTTGTTTCACTTGCGAGTTATGATGGGATGGGCACGCCATTTTCAGCACTGGTCAATTTCCACGCAGATGCGGCGTGCACTAGCATGCACCGACGACCTTCTTATACATGGTTTTTATTTTACTTTGTTGTAATGTGAATCTTGTTTACGTCGCCTCTGTGTTTGTGAAATAAACTTCTTTTTTTTCTTTCTTCTTTCTTTCTTTCTATAGTTGCAAACTACTTTGGTTATAAGTTCATCTTTCCTATGCAACATAACAGATGAATAGACGGAACGAACCGACGCTTACTTCGTTATAGTAAATTATTTGTAACAGCTGTGAACGTACTTTTGACCAAGCATTTTGTAATTTTTATTTCTTTCATAGGTATTGAACAAAATCATATAGGTATTAGGTACCTCCCTATGTTATTTTACACAGATTTACTTTTTTATTAAAACAGCTAAAGTGGCACAAGTTAATTTTTTGCATTTTTTTAAGTAGATAAAAAAGGACACAAAAATTTCAAACCATAAAACGAAACATTAATTCATATCCATACAGATAAATAAAATTGAAGTTTCTGTGTTTAATTTCAAATACCAGCTTTCATTAAATGCATTTCAAAGTAGGTACATATAGTTGTGGAATGTGTTTCCGCAGGAATCAAGAACCATTTTTTAACTTTTTTGCGCGAGCGAAGCCGCGTGTGTCGGCTAGTATAAAATATAGCTATTGGGCTGAAGCTTTTCCGGACTGTGAATGGATCACCCAATACAGAGTTTACTTTACAAAATATAACGTTTTTTGCTTTTCAATGTGCCCAGTAATTTTTCACTGTTCATTGTTACGAGATACAGCGGGTATTGTAAACTACGTAAATATTTATTGGCAGCCATTAAAACTGTGAATGAACAAAAGTGTTGTGTGATGCGTGTAATAAATATTGTAATATTTCACCCTCGCAACTTGGTTAGTTTTTCCTGCCTCATTTTCTATATTGTGTTAGAAAGATTTAGTTTTTATAATTTGTAACGTTCAGTCAAAATTTTAGCCAGCAAATTACCCAATAAAAAGGAGGAGGTTCTCAATTCGACTATTTTTAGGGTTTCGTAGTTCAAGTCTCGAAACCCTGTCTTCGGCTTTCCTCCTAAACGGCGAGTGCTAGAAACATGAAACTTTACGTGGATATCACCGGTGTATTTACTACGCTGACAAAATGCTGAAAAAAAAATTCAAGGAAAAATTTTTTTTGGGGCCCAGTCCTACACGTGAATAGAATTTGTATTTTTTTTTGCGTCTACTCCGGAGTGTGTTGTATATGTATAATATATAAGATAGGTCTTTTAAAATCATTGAGAGGTTTCCTAATACGATTTTTTGATTCAAGTATTCGTTTGATAGATATTCAACTTACAGCTCATTTTTTTTGGTAAAACAGAGTATCCCCCCCTCTAAAATCTAAACGGCTGGTTTGAAAAATCTGAAAATATTTATGATGGTAGACCACGTAATGAACTTTCAAGGAAAGCTAACGGATTAGACTAAGTACTTTGTTTGTTTAGGAGTTATAGATGCTTATATGGGTGACTACGGAACCCTATCCTATGCGCGGCCCGACATGCACTTGGCCGGTTTACCTCACTATCTTTCTGCTGGGTGATTTTTTTTTATTAGAAGCTACTGCTTCCCTTGTGTCCCCAATGTTCCATTCCGACACTTATTAGGTCCCATGCCGATTATTGGAAGTCTGTTTTTGTAACAAAAAATAATACTTTTATAAACTGCAACATTATTATGTACTTGCATTACTCTTTTATATATGTGTGTATTTTTTTTAGTATGTATGTATGTATGATATGTATATTTATATGTGTATAATTATATGTATGTCTTTTTGTAATTATGTTCCCATATATGTATGTATTTATAAGTTTATTGACCTACGCCTACTACTTTTCGTCCTTCAAATTCTATCCATCCAAAGGTTGCCTGGTAGAAATTGCTCATATATGTACCTAAGCTCTGTGTATGTAGATATATTAATAATGTATTGGCGTACAATAAAGCGTACCTTTATAAATAAATAAATATATAATTCTCTGATCTTTTCTCACTAGACCTTCTATTATGAAAATGTAATTTAAGTGAATCTAATAACAAAACACAAAATTACAAAATAATTTGATTTGATTTTACACCTTTGTTCCAAATAAATTAAGGTACTTACCTATTTTTTTCAAGAAATGTTACAATGTTATTCCAAGTTTGACAAGTCTAAATTCAGTTTGATAAATGAATACACTTTGAGCAAGATGTTGTGTTGTTGACTTCTCAAATTTGAATAATATTTGAAATCTTTTATTACTCGTATATTAGATCTTTTTGTATTTCTGTGAATTTTATGATTATACTAGCTGTCCCGACGAACTTTGTATCGCATTTTCAAACCTGCCCTGATCCTTCACGAATGTTTCAACATCAAAATCAGTTTCGTCAAGTTTTAGCGAGACAAACGAACGGCGATTCATTTTTATTTATATAGATATAAAAAATAACTATTTGGGTATGAGTTTTGATGAAATAAATAATTAAATAACTTTTTTGGACATTCTCACATAATGTCATCTAGCCCAAACTCACACAATCACACAAATATTTTTGATTCGACCCGAAATCGAACCTGGGACCTCAGGGATGGCAGTCGCATACTCATACTACTGTACCACCGAGGCAGTCATTTGGTTACTAGAAATCAGGTGGGGAATTAAATTGCCTAAAACAAGGTTATTACAACTAATACTTACTATTAAACATATCGTAAAAGTTGTATTACAACTCTTCACATTTTCAACCGACTTCCAAAAAAGGAAGTTCTCAATTCGACTGTATGTTTTTTTAATACGCTTTTATTATCTTCACCTGTATGTATGTTTGTTTGAAGCCGACTCTTTTGGGTGTGATTTTGCCCTACTTCACCAGAACGATCAGATTTAATTCAAACTTTGCACACCTGTCAAAGACCGATGACAATGCAATAATTCAAAAAAAAATAAAATAAAAACTAAATAATGAAAAATAAATAATAGTTTAAAAAAAGCTTTTATAGAGAATTCATCTAAAAAGTAGAAAATAAATTTTAATAACTTTGAATTAAGAATAGTGTTGTATGCGCTGGTTCTAGCGGTGCGGGTTTTAGTGGACTGTATTTGTGGGGATTATAAAACAATCGAAAATTGAGATTAAAAGAAAAGGAATTAGGGTCTAGGACTCACCTCCAGCTGTTTCAACGGGCGCGCGTATTTTCTGCGCTCCTGTTTCCTGTTCCTTCACTAATTATTTAATCTCAAATCTTGATGTAAGATGCGGGAGATTGTTTTAAAGCGGTGTATAAAAATGCGGTTTTAATTACGTAAAAATACGTTGCGGTTGTATGACTCTACGAAATTCAAAATTGCAAGTGAGTGACGTGATTTTCATCTGTCAACTCTTTTGTTCCTCTGAGAGCGGTAAATATATCCATCTCGTTCGCTTTTATAGGCTTCAGGTGAGTTGGAGTGAGATGAGGGATATGAGCATCATGTGGGAGGATTATAAGGACGATTACACACGTTACGTGTAAAGGCTGAGCATACATTGGCGCAAACATCCTCCCGGCCCTTGATGATACGTAGTATTATCAAAGATGGCGGTAAAAATAAAATAAAATTAAACTTTGTAAAGTAAAACAATGGTAAGTAAAAATTTTTTAAGAAAAAACTTTTTAGCATTAATTAATAGCATTAATTTTTCGCAGAATCAAAAGGACAACAAAACGTCGACAATTGTTTCGCCTCTAAACGAGGCATTATCAAGACTGTCTCAGAGAGAACAGCAAAATTCGTGGTTGGAACGTGTTTGCTTATAAGTAAACGCGTGCAAATTTCATTATCGCGATGTAGGATTCTTTACAATAACTAATGTGGGTAGAAACCTCAGATCATGCTAACTAAGTTCCAAAAATAGGTATTCACCAATACTTGACCTTATCTGTTTGATTTAATTACTGTCTCTTGATAAGTTGCATAGAAAACCCAAATAACACACACAAACCAACAACAATTAATGTGTCTGTCTGTACGCAAACAGATTAAGTAAGGGAGATGTGTGAAAATCTATTTGTTCGTTGAGTAAGGTGTCCGCATCTCTTCTATTTCTAGCCTTTCCCAAACACTTAACTTGAACCCTTTCTCACATAACCGTAAAACTTTAAAAGTGTTACTATTGTTCAAGGAATGACCAGTGTCAAGAAGATCAGGAAAGGTCTCACGCAGATCAGGTGTTTATTTGTTGAGTTGTGATGAATGTGGTTTGAAGTATGTGGGACAGACTGGCAGGTCCTTCGATATTAGAAATAAGGAACATAGAGCGGCGTCCCGCAATGGTTGTCCTGAAAGGTCCCTCTTCGCGAAGCATCTTCTTGACACTGGTCATTCCTTGAACAATAGTAACACTTTTAAAGTTTCACGGTTATGTGAGAAAGGGTTCAAGTTAAGTGTTTGGGAAAGGCTAGAAATAGTTAGAAGAGATGCGGACACCTTACTCAACGAACAAATAGATTTTCACACATCTCCCTTACTTAATCTGTTTGCGTACAGACAGACACATTAATTGTTGTTGGTTTGTGTGTGTTATTTGGGTTTTCTATGCAACTTATCAGGAGACAGTAATTAAATCAAACAGATAAGGTCAAGTATTGGTGAATACCTATTTTTGGAACTTAGTTAGCATGATCTGAGGTTTCTACCCACATTAGTTATTGTAAAGAATCCTACATCGCGATAATGAAATTTGCACGCGTTTACTTATAAGCAAACACGTTCCAACCACGAATTTTGCTGTTCTCTCTGAGACAGTCTTGATAATGCCTCGTTTAGAGGCGAAACAATTGTCGACGTTTTGTTGTCCTTTTGATTCTGCGAAAAATTAATGCTATTAATTAATGCTAAAAAGGTTTTCTTAAAAAATTTTTACTTACCATTGTTTTGTCATGGATTTTCGCCAAGTAACGCCAGTTTCTATCCAATATTTGTAAAGTATACATGAATTACTTAAAACTATCATAATCTACCCAGAAACTATTTATTTGTGTATCCCTTGTACTATGCCTCTTCCCGGGGGGAACCAACTATCTTCGTTAGAAACACACTGCACAAATAGTTCACAATAATGCGGTAATCACACACCTCTCTGAAGGGGTAGGCAGAGGTGCATTCACAATTTGCCAGTACTTTCAGTCCCACGCAATAGGGGGCAAGCCTATTGTCGTCACAGGGCACAATTATAATGGGATATGTCCAATATGGCCGAATGAATTTAATAAAGGGTAGCCGCTATATTGTAATTTGGAAAAAATTTGAAACCCGTTGCCTTGCGATGAATTGTTGATGAAAGGCAACAAATCTTACGTGCCAGCCGCTTTGGCACAGCCAATTAAAGTCCTGGGCGTCTCGGACTAGTATAATGCGGTTTTACTAGTACGGTTACGCGACGGTAACGGTAGTAAGTAGGTAGGTCCTTATGTTTTTACGACACAAAACACTATATCCCACGGGATTACGATAAAGTATCCTTGCCGTGGTGTACCAATATAGATATTTCGACTTTCGTACAATATAACGGTTGGTTTTATTTTAATGTGGTTACTTTGCAAAAAAGGTATAAAATTAAGAATTTTACAAAATGCGGTAGTATCTATGCACAAGTATGCCTACACAATGAATATAATAATGTTTTCAACACTATTAGCGGGTTTTAATGCGAATAACGAATATAAAATTCGGTTCGACAAGGACCAAAAGAATGTATGCGCTGGTTCTAGCGGTGCGGGTTTTAGTGGACTGTTTTTGCGGGGATTATAAAACAATCGAAAATTGAGATTAAAAGAAAAGGAATTATGGTCTAGGACTCACCTCCTGTTTCCTGTTCCTTCACTAATTATTGAATCTCAAATCTTTAGGCAAGATGCGGGAGATTATTTCAAAGCGGTGTTTAAAAATGCGGTTTTAATTACGTAAAAATACGTTGCGGTTGTATGACTCGACGAAATTCAAAATTGCAAGTGAGTGACGTGATTTGCATCTGTCAACTCTTTTGTTCCTCTGAGAGCGGTAAATATATCCATCTCACTCGCTTCTATGGGCTTCAGGTGAGTTGGAGTGAGATGAGGGATATGAGGATCAGGTGGGAGGATTATAAGGACGATTACACACGTTACGTGTAAAGGCTGAGAACACATTGGCGCAAACAAGTGTAAATAAGAAATAAATGTATATTATTGTAAAAAAAGCGTGAGGTGCATAGTGTCAATAGTAATAAATATTTTATTGACAGATATGAGTAGAAGAATTATCATTTTGAGTCTTGCTCGAGCCGCGGTTAGATACGGACGCGTGTGCTGACTAATACCTACTCGTATAGTGTAGCGCGTTTGAAGCGCGGCGTCAGCCGTTGCACGTATCGCGATGAGTTCGCAACTCGTCCCAAATGAGTTACTGGCGTTAATGCAGCTGGATGTGTTGGACGAGCTGTCGGCCATCCAGATATGTTCGTCGAGTTTCAGCCAGGAAGAGATAGCCGCCTCTAAGCGGCTACTGTACACCGTGCTCAATAAGAGCGACCAGATGGTGTCCCGCAGGCGTGACGGGACTAAGAAAAGCATACAAGACATCATCACGCTGCTTAAGGAAACCGATCCCGACGACGTGCCTACGTTTGTGGCACAGGACTTATCAAAGCTTCCTCCGGTCACACTCGACCACTTCGACGTTATCTGCCTTTCAAAGGAAATAAAGTCCTTAAAGGCGAGCTTGGCGGACGTCCAGACGAGGTTGGCTAAAACCGAGGATATCGTTGTGAGTTTTCGTAAGGAACTTGTTACTTTGCGCGAGACTACAGCGGTATCTAGGTCACCACCGAACGCCAACATAAACATGCGTCGTGAAGCTGACCTCAATGTGAGTTTCACGTCAGCAGTTTTGTCGCCGTCGCCGTCATCGAGTGCTGAGCGCGCCATGCCCCGCACTGCACCCGCCCTCGCGGCCCCTACCTGTAAGGCCGTGCGAACCCCTCACCCTGCTCCGCTGACCGTACCTACAGCCCCGATGAAACGACAAAGTTTCCTCACCAACAGCGCAACGACCGCTCCACCGAAGCCACTACCATAGAAGGTACCGGATGTGGCTACTGATGGTTTCGTGGCGGTGCAAAGGAAACGCCGATCACGAACCACTATGAACTGTTGCGTCACAGATGCAGCGCAGTCCAGCCCAGCGCTGCATGCCGCAGTACCGAGTACAGCGTTGTATGTCTCCCGCCTACACTACACTACTAAGGCGGATGACATCGGACAGTACGTGCGCAAGAAGGCCAACTTCACGCCGAGAGTGCAGCTGTTGTAGGCGAGCCTAACGTCAGTTTCCTGTCGTTCGTGGTGCGAGTACCCAATACCAGACTGAGCCTCGTCATGGAGGAGAACTTCTGGCCACAGGGCGTGGTGTTCCGTCGCTTCCGTGGATCGTTACCACCGGTACGCAAAAAGTCCTAAGTGCGATAGTGAAGTGTTTACTAACAATAGTCTTAAGATTCTATCACTAATATAATTTTTGTAATATCTATATGTATTCTTAGTTTTAGGGTATTTATCTATCCCTGGTGCCCTATTAATACAGATACTAAATAGTATCTAGTTTAGGCACCAGTCCCCAAGAATTTATTTATTATTTATCATTGATTGTATCTAGCCTTTTAAGTTATAATTTGTGTTAAGAACTTTTTATTTTTGGGGAAAATAAAGATTTTTATTACTTATTATTATTTTATTATTAATAATATCTTAAAATTCACCTCACGGTTTTTTTACAATAATATATATTTATTTCTATTCTTAATTCAAACTTATTAAAATTTATTTTCTACTTTTTAGTTGGATTCTCTATATTTATAATATAGAACAAAACTTGAATTATCACTCTAATTCTCCTCATTCTCATTAGATTAGGAATAACATAAAATAACATGAGGTAATCTAGCGTTATGAGTAGTTATGGACTAAACATTATGTAATTAAATTCCTTTAGACTAATAGCGTGAAGGATTGCGAGCAATTGTGCGAATCATGTTAAATTATTGAATTATCAATCAGTCGTGGCTGGAAGGAATATGTGCACTCAACTCTATTAGACGAGAACATTATCAATATACTATTAGTATAGTATTTGTGTATGGAACAACCTTATCTAACAAGAAAGATACGTAAGATACGTTATAAATAGTAATTAATGGTAGGGATCTGATTATTTTACAAGTTACGTAAGATACGTTATAAATTGTAATTAATGGTAAAGATCTGATTATTTTGCAAGTTGGTTGGATGGTTTATCCGTATTAACGGAAAACAATTATTTTAAACATTAAAAACTTCCAACAAAATAAAAGGTTTAAAATACTTCCCATCAAAGTAACAGTATTAACTATGCCCAAATAAATCAGACCTGTAGATTTTAGTGAGATCTCTGAATCACTTAGGCTGGTGATGTTTCAAATTTATAATTAAAAATCTCGAGCAGCGGCAAAATCCGTATCCAAATTTGTCCATCCCTTCAGGTGCTATGCCGTCACAAACGGATTATAATAACGCCTCTCATGTTCTATGGGAGGTTAACGACAAATATAATTTGCCAGCGTATTGACTTTACCCAGGGCTGCGGATTAAAAAAAAAAAGAAGCTTATTGACTTTGAAAGGGACCTAGTTCTGCTACGTACGTTGCGGTGGTGCAATACATAGGCGACTAATCAACTCTTTTTTTGTACAATACTTGCTTAACAGTCATTAATATTAATAAAATAAAAAAAAGACGTGTGGCACTCGGAGACTGCCGCGGTTAAGCTACTGCATAGTTGCAAAAGAAAAAAAAAAAAATAATAATAATAGTAAAAAAAAAAAAAAATAATAATAATAATTTGCTCGATACTCACTCCATTCTTTACAGTGGAGATATTGGACTTGTCGTGTTGCACGCGTTAAGTTCCCCGAAGTTAACCGTGCACCACGACCGGATGGTGTTCCCGTATGGAAGGCAAGAATCGAGCGACGTATCGGCACATTTAAGACTCTTATTGCAAAGCTTATCTGTTTCAGTCGGGGAAATAACCGTCCCCGGGTCATGCGTTTCGTGACTCAGGCATTTGCTGGACCTGGTATTGGCCCCCAGCAATACGTAGCCAATTTCACGGAACGTATTGACTTTCTGAAACAGAAAATGTATGCATGGGCGGGCCGTATCTGGCGTTACAGAAAGCGTGTGGACAGATACTGGCAGAATCGTTTCTTCCAAAGTGATCAAAGGAAGGTGTATCGAGAGTGGGAGGGAACTAGACAACGTTTGAGTGACGGGCAGATTCTCACACCATGAATAAATTTTGGCGTGACATATGGTCGGTACCCGTCGAACATTTGGAGGGCGATTGGATCCGTGTCGTCGAGCGTGAATGCAATACTATTGAACCCGTGGAGTCTATCACCATAGACTCCGAAGACGTTAGTTGTGCAATTCGTACGGCCCCGAATTGAAAAATTCCTGGGCCGGATGGATTGCACAACTTTTGGATAAAGTGGGTCCAGAGCTCGCATGAACGCTTGGCTACACAGTATCAAGAAGCCCCCGAGTCTGGTTCCTTACCCACTTTTATGACCACTGGCATCACCTTCCTGCTCCACAAATCAGGTAGTACCACGGAACCTAAAATCTATAGACCTATCACTTGCTTACCTACCATCTACAAGCTCCTTACATCTATTCTGAGAAGTAAATTAAATACACATTTAATATCGAACAACATTTTAGATAGCGCTCAGAATGGATGTAGGGCTGGGTCACGTGGTAAGGAGCTATTCCTTATTGACATGGCCATTAGCCAACAGGTCAAGCGTAGTAGGGGCGCCCTCTCTACTGCCTGGATTGACTACAAGAAGACCTATGATTCGGTGCCTCATTCATGGCTGAGGAGGATTTTAGAGTTGTATAAAATTAATCCGACTCTTAAATCCTTCTTAGTCTCGTGTATGGGGCAGTGGGCCACAGTCCTTCGTCAACCAGGTAGTGGTGAGTGCGCTTCTGGTCCGCATGACTTGATAAGGATTGAGCGTGGTATATTCCAGGGCGACAGTCTGAGTCCATTGTGGTTTTGTCTAGCACTGAATCCACTTAGCACATTGCTGAAGGATTCAGGGCTAGGCTATCGGTTTCGTAGAGGGGGTGAGGTTATTTCTCACCTGTTGTATATGGATGACCTCAAACTGTTCACACTAAAGCACCAAGATTTAGTGACATTATTAAAAACTACGGAAGTTTTTAGTAATGCCATTAAGATGGAGTTCGGTGTTGAAAAGTGTGCGGTTATGCATGTACACCGGGGTAAGGTTGTAAATTCACCGAATTTACAACTTTCTGAGATAATAACTCTCAGATCTCTCACCGAGACCGAAACATACAGATACCTAGTATGTCAGAGTCATTGGGTATAGCGGTAGAGCATATTAAGAAATCGGTGAAAGAACGTTTTTTTGGCCGCCTGACAAAAGTTCTTAACAGCTCTTTGTCCGGTGGTAACAAAATGCGGGCTTTCAACGGTTGGGTGATACCTTTATTGTTATACTCCTTTGGCATGCTTAGGTGGACTCAAACGGAACTAGACGCCCTGGCTGGATAGGCGAGTCCGTCAACAACTCACATTGCATCGAATGTTACAACCACGATCATCTGTCATGAGACTGTACATTCCGCGGAAGTGTGGGGGTCGAGGCTTTTTAAATGCCAAGAACGTCCACAACCGTGAAGTGTGCAGTCTGAGAGATTACTTTCTACAGAACGGGTGTGACATTCATTGCGATGTTGTGAAGGTTGACAAGGGCCTGACACCTCTTTCCTTGGCTAACGAGAACTGGCGTAAGCCAAAGGTGTTAAGTACTGAAGACCGTAAGGACGTATGGAAGAGCAAGGAGCTACACGGGCGGTTCTACCGAGTCTTAACAGGACTCGATGTAGACCTGCTCGCATCGGTGAACTAGCTGCGTTTTGGGGACCTCGTTGGGGAAACTGAAGGTTTTGCCTGTGCAATTGTAGATGAGGTTATCAAGACGAACAACTATCGGAAATATTTTATGAAGGACGGTACGGTCGACATTTGTCGAGCATGCCACCGTCCTGGTGAAACATTTCGCCATATTATTTCCGGTTGTTCGTATCTTGCTAACACCGAGTACTTGCATAGGCAGAATCAAGTAGCCAGGATCATCCACCAGCAACTTGCTCTTCAATATGGCCTTATTGAGTTTGAAGTACCGTACTATAAGTACACACCAGTGCCAGTTCTTGAGAATGGTCGTGCATTGCTCTACTGGAACCGATCAATCATCACGGACAAGACTATTGTTGCCAATAGGCCCGATATCGTGTTGGTTGATCGGACCCAGCGTCGGGCAGTGCTCGTCGATATCGCCGTCCCGCATGATGAAAATCTTGTGAAGGCAGAGAAGGACAAACTTAGTAAATACCTTGATCTGTCCTTCGAGATAACTGCCATGTGGGACGTAGACTCGACGATCATTGTCCCGGTGGTCGTTTCAGCAAACGGATTAATAGCGAAGAGTCTCGATCAACATCTCAAGAGACTCTCGTTAGATTGTTGGATCAAGAGTCAAATTCAGAAGGCTGTTATCCTCGACACGTGCCGTATTGTTAGGAGGTTTAAATGTATTTTTAATATATTACCGTATTTTTAAATGTATTTGTTTTTATAAATGTATTTAAAAATGTATAAAATAAGAGTATAAATGAATAAACGATATAATAATAGTAATAAATAATAATAATAATTACTATTCCGTTTATTCCTTTACATTCTTATTTTATACATTTTTAAATACATTTATAAAAAAACAAATACATTTAAAAATATAAAAAATAGTGACCCACCAGTAGCGGAGTAGGACCCAAACTACCGGCGGTGGAGGCTACAGACTAAGAAACCTCCTAACAATACGGCACGTGCCGAGGATAGCAGCCTTCTGAATCTGACTCTTGATCCAACAATCTAACGAGAGTCTCTTGAGATGTTGATCGAGACTCTTCGCTATTAATCCATTCTCAAGAACTGGCACTGGTGTGTACTTACTTATTATTACTATTATTATTTCATTTATTCAAATGCTTAATATATTTATTACATTTTTAAATAGATTTATAAAAAATTAAATACATTATTATTATTCTCTTTATTAAAATATTACACATATTGATTGCATTTTTAAATACATTTATAAAAAATACATTTAAAAATATAAAAAAACAGTAACCCACCGGTATCGAGTACAGGGACCAAGCTACCGGTGGTTAGGGTTCCAGAGATAGGAACTTCCGCACAATACGGGCCGTGTTCAACAGAACCGCCTTCTGCATTAAGCTCTTGACCCAGCTGCCTAACGCGAGCCTCTGTAGATGGAGGTCGAGACTCTTGGCTATTAGGCCATGTGCAGATACGACTATTGGAACAATAATCGCCGAATCCACATCCCACATGTCGACAATCTCGTGAGCAAGGTCCAAATATTTAATTTGTTTATCTTTTTCTGCTTTCACGAGATTCTCGTCATGTGGCACAGTGATATCGACAATTACTGCAAGGCGCTTTAATCGATCCATTATCACTATATCAGGTCTGTTAGCTATAACAGTCCTATCAGTGATAATAGATCGATCCCAATACAATGTAACATGACCGTTTTCAAGAACTGGGTCGGGCACATACTTGTAATAAGGTACCTCCACGTCGACAAGATTATACTTTAGAGCAAGTTGCTGGTGGATAATCCTGGCTACTTGGTTGTGTCTGTGCAAATACTCACCATTCGCAAGACAAGAACAACCAGAGATAATATGCCTTAAAGATTCTCCGGGACGATGACATGCCCGACAGATGTCAATCGTACCATCTTTTACAATATATCTCCGATAGTTATTCGTCATCACGACTTCGTCAGTAATTGCACAGATGAAACCCTCAGTTTCTCCGAAGAGATCACCAAATCGTAACCAGGATACAGATGCTGTGGAATCAACATCGGGCCCATTTAGAGCCCGATAAAATCGACCATGCAGTTCCTTACTCTTCCATATTTCCTTCCGATCTGATACACTTAATATTACAGGTTTGCGCCAGTTCTCTTTCGCAACGGAGAGCGGGGTCAGTCCGTTGTCTATTGCCACAACATCTCGATGCACATCCACGTCCACCTGCAGGAAGTACTCTCTAAGGTTGCATATCTCGCGGTTATGGAGAGTCTTGGCATTTAAAAATCCTCGACCCCCACATTTCCGTGGTATATACAACCTCATTACTGACGAGCGTGGGTGGTGCATTCGATATGAAGTCAATAGACAACGTACTTTCCTATCCAGAGCTTCTAATTCCGTCTGAGTCCATCTAAGTATGCCAAAAGAGTATAAGACTAAGACTGGCATGGCCCAGCCGTTGACAGCACGCACCTTGTTACCGCCTGACAAAAGACTTTTCAGTACTTTTTTCAGGCGGCCAAAGAAACGATCCTGCAACATCTGTTTCATGTCAGTCTCAGCAATACACAAAGCTTGGGACATACCTAGACATTTGTAGGTTTCGGTTGCGGAGAGCGACCCAAATCGTGTGAAATCTGAAAGACTGACTCCTTCAGATTCCACAATCCCACCCTTTTTGACATGCATGACCGCACACTTATCTACCCCGAACTCCATACTAATGGCCTTACTAAAAGTTTCAGTAACTTTTAGTAATGCCATCAAATCGGGGCCATTAGGGGCAAATAACCTTAGGTCATCCATGTAAAAAAGGTGGGTTCAAATTTGACCCCCTCTCCGCATCCGATAGCCTAACCCTGAACCTTCAAGTAGCGTACTAAGAGGATTCAGTGCTAGACAAAACCACAACGGACTCAGACTATCGCCCTGGAATATTCCTATCTCGATCCCTATTGGTACACCACCTCCTAGAAACTGACGACACCCTGTATAAACTAGAACTGTATTCCATTGTCTCATACATGACCTCAAAAAGATGCACAGAGTTGCATCAATTAAAACTAACAAACTCCAGCACCCTTAGAAGCCATGTATGAGGCACAGAATCATACGCTTTTTTGTAGTCAATCCAGCATGTCGCAAGGTTCTTTTGGTTGCGGCGTACCTGCTGACAAACAGCCATGTTAAGAATAAGGAGCTCTTTAGTACCACGTGCCCCACTTTTACATCCATTCTGAGAGATTGACAATATATTGTTGTTTTCTAAATGTGAATAAATTTTGGCTCTCAGAATAGATGTAAAAAGTTTGTACATAGTTGGTAGACAGGTAATCGATCTGTAGTGTTTGGGGTCTGTGGTACTACCAGACTTATAAAGGAGGTGAGTAACTCCGGTAGTCATAAAAGTTGGAAGCGAGGCTAACTCAAGGGATGACTGGAAGCAAGATGCCAAACAGGCGTGTGAGCTACGGAACCATTTTAACCAAAAGTTGTGCAGTCCGTCCGGTCCAGCTGATTTCCAATTTGGTAACGAACGAACTGCACAACCAATATCTTCTTCAGATATGGTTATAGGTTCCATAGCTTGTATTGGTTCACACGCCCGTTCTACATCTTCAATCCACGCACCCTGCATATGACTGACGGGCGTCGACCATATGCTTTTCCAGAAGGTAACTGTAGCATCAGCATCTGGTAGACTCCCATCAGTCACATCTGAGTCAGGTCGCTCCCATCTTCTATATACCCACCTCTCGTCTTTTTGGAACAAGCGATTTTGTGTATATCTGTCCACTCTCTTTTTATATCGTCTTATACGGTTTGCCCACGCATAGATTTTCTGCTTCAAGAAATCAATGCGCTCCGTGACCCGTACAGAGTATTCACGGCGACACACGTTAGTTCCCGCGAATGCCCGGGTCACGAAGCGCATGATTCTCGGGCGTGTATTGCCCGTCCTGAAGCAGTGTAGCTTGCCAATGAGCACCCTAGTCTCGGTAATGCGGCGTTCAATCCTGCATTGCCAAGCTGGTACAGTAGGTCTTGGTCGAGCAGCCGTTTCTTGTTTATTAAATTTAACACCAGCTACTCGACATACTGTAACAGCCGCACAATACAGGATTGAACGCGCATCAGTGAGATCATTACAATTGAAAAAATAAGATGTCAGAATCGAGTCTAGGGCACACACTAGCCCTACATTTTTTCTATGCGTAGGCAAACGTGGAAGCCGTGGTCTACACTGGATAGGGACAGATCTAAACTCACCAATCGCTTGTTCTAAAACGCTCCTTAATTCATCATTGCACATTATTATTATTATTTAATTATTATTATTATAAAATTTGCACCAAAAAAAATTAATTACAATATAAAACGATATGAAAGACTTCAGCCTGTCAGCCGTGTTTTTTTTGTGTTAGGTTATTTTTTCGTTACGGAATTTCTTGATTCGGTCTCCACGCTCAAGGCCCGCGATAGAAGCTATGCAATAGCTTAAAAATAAGGAATAAAATAAAAACTAAGCAAAGGTTCTGTAGTTTTGTTAGTCCCACGTAATAGAGAATAAGCCAATTGTCATTCACTACCACTATACCTACAATAGAAAACCAATCACCATTCTGGAATGTGAATCTAAATTCCAATGACCAGAACCAATGTTCAATACAGACCTAGAAGCTCTGCAATATACCGGTTCTGAGTATCAAATACGACAAAGTACTAAGATATTACTATGAGTCCCCTCTGTTCGTAACGATTTCACCTTGGACCACTGCATAAAGCTGTGAAACGGCTGTGAAAGGCATATGAAGAAAGTTGGTCAAATTCCAAACTTGACTGGGGATAGTTGTCGGTCGGCCATTCTTCATGGCCAGTTAGACTTAGAAAATGGCAAATTCTGACCTCTACATTTTCTAGATGCCCTAGTTTGGGTATCGTTACATTGTTAGTGTACTTTTGATTAAGGTAATATAAATACAATCCAGTTTCCATGCTGACATACATCACGCCTATATTCCCAAAGAGGTCGGCAGAGGTGCATTATAAACCTACATATTGCCAGTAATTTTGTCGGTACCACGTAATAGGGCCTATATATTTAGCCTATATATTTTCAAAACTACTCTTGTAATTCAAACCACAATTCCTACAGCCAGGACAAATTTTACATACCACTAAAAAATATCTACAGAGGAAAGTCCCAGTTTCCACAACATTAAAGATTATTGCTATCAATTCATGTAGGTAATGGAACTGAAAGTTCTAAAATAATCTTTTGTTATTTTCTTTTATACTTACTAAACTTTATAACTTACTAGATAGGTAATTATAATCACATCAATAATAACACATAAGGGACAGACGTGCATTCACAAACACATCGTGCCATCTTGTCAAAAAAAAACACTTATGAATGAAAGAAAAATCGTAACTAAACTTTATGATGATTTTCAGTTGGTAGTAGGTACATGCTCGAAGCTCTTGTAAGTCTTTAAAAGTCAAAGTGTACGTGACGCAGCTAAATTGAACTTATCGCGGCGGAATCTAGGCGACACTTCATATGCTAACGCTCTGCAGTTAGTTAAAAATCTACCAGGTTAGGATATAACAAAAAAAAAATACCAAACATTAAACTCTAAATAGTACCGACCATATTCAACGTTAACGGATATGAAAATACCTTTGCAAATAATTCATACTTTATCACTACATATAGACAATCATGATATTACCAGAGTACTCCGGCAACTCCATAAATTGCAGGCGTTAGCCAGAGTTGACAAATTCAGTGCTCTAGTAGAACGCATCGAAACCCGCTACGTGCACTGACATAAATTCATTTCGATGACACAGTGTCGTCGCGCAGACGGAACAAAATATGGTTGAGGGGAACCTCCTTTGATTTTATAGCTAGCAAGATACAGTGATATTACCGTTATAGAAAAATGTCAATGTTTGTACATTCCCTAAATGTAAACTGGTTTGAAGCATGTAGTCTGACATGTGAGTGACATCCACTCACATTTGAAGCTCATTGGAAGCTCAGTACCATACAAATCTTAACAGCTTTTGAAAAAAAAATCTCTATCAAAATTGGTGCTCGTCTCCTTTCGTCGTCTTTCAACGTGGCAACACAGTCAGCACTCTAGTAACCTTTCAAGATAGCATTGAGGTGTAGGATTTTATACACGATCATTTGTAAATAAAAGAAGTTGATATTTTTACTAAATGGTATAAAACTTGGACTTGAGCTAGGTGTGGAAGAAAAGGCGACCGAAAGGGAGAGGGAGCGTACCCTCCCCGCCGAGTTCCGTAGTCAGCGGCGAGGGCGCCGCAGACTCATCTACGCCCAAGACCATCGACTTCCATGATCGGGGCCTGAGGACGGCGGGATCGCCACCCGTCGTCCTTACAGAAGCAGGCTAGAAGGGTTGCGTGCTGTGGGGCCTTTGCCCCATAGCACGCAACCAGATTCACTCACTGACGCGGGATAAAACCCAACCCGAACGACGCGGGATTCTCATCCTGACCAAACCCCCGCAGAGACCACAGAGGTGGTCAAGGTCCGCCAGGCGCCACTGGAAATACGTTGTGCCTGTAACCAGAGACGCCAGGTAACGGACGTTAGAGCGGCTGCGGCCTTCGGCCGCGGAACTAAAAAGGTTTGGAAGAAACCCTCGTTCTCATGTTTTCTGGTAACGGTAGACATTGTTATTTAATGAGTATCTTCACTGCAAATTTCTTCCACTGTACTTACAACCCTTATATTTTACCACGGAGGAGAAAATAGCTATACGGTTCGATCTCCAAAATATTTAGATTGTGTTTCGTCCCAAACCTTTACAGTGTGTGTCTGTCATCGATTTTAGTGCGCAAATAGGTGACAAAACTCTTAATGTTATAAAGGTGCAAAGATAAAGTCTATAGCTGAAGTAAGGGTAGCGGTTAATAGAATTTTAAATGTTGGAGTATCTCTCTAGGGCACGCACGTTAATATTAACTTTCACCGTACAACTCTGAACAAACTGATACTTGTTCGATGAGAAATGAGGATGAATATCTAAGTATTTTTATTAAGTGCCACGCCTAATAATATCCTGTGATTATAAGGGGAAACAAACTGATAACTAAATCATGAGTTTCCCAAAATCAGGAGAGTAAATATGGAGTATCCTCTTGACGTACAACAAATAAAATACAACAATAAATAATAAATGTATTAAACCAGTTAGTCTGCCAGTTATCTATCAACATTGGCGTGTACGTGTACGCCGGCGAATAAACGATAGATTGGATACATTCGCCGAGGCGGCCATGTTTTATTGATAAGGAAGCGCTCTTAAGAGATTTATTGGCGTTAGAAGTGAGCAAGAGATAGTATAGGTACACAGCCCCGCAATACTCATAGGTACCGGAAATTCTATACTATTGGACACTAAGTTAGTAAATACTGCGATTATGGAAATAAAATGATGGTCATTTTAGTTTCATGCATGGTTTAGTTATCTAGCATTCAACCTACTCAAATATGCCTAAAATTCCAAAAAACTGTAATGAGACTATTAACCTCATATTAAAAGAGTTTGCAATCCACTCGGTAAATAATATAGACAGAACTCCACAAGAACAGATATATTTCAATCCTTTCAATATAATATACATTTCGTTTCGTAAAACTCTGCCGTTCGTGTCGTCGCCATAGCCAGAATGAATCTTTTTCCATTCAAATCCGACCCCGTCGTACTTATTCTAATAAGAAGTGTATTATGGTTTTTATATTGATACCGTAAATCATTAATATTTATTTCTTTAATTTATCATCATTTTAAATATGATAATGGGTAATATTTTCATTTACATTTCTATTAAAAAATGTAACTTCAAATCTAGACTTCCGTTCTAGATACGTGATCAAAATAAAGACTTATTATGGTTTTTATATTGATAGCTTTAGTCAATATCATTTCCTTTTCTAATTTATGATTTGATCGTATATGTATAATGGCGAATGTTTACATTGAAATTATTAAAATCTAACATATGCAATCCCCTTCCTCAAACAGCTCTTATTACTTGAGATTATACAGCTACTGTTATAAATAATACAACTCGTATTATAACAGTGGCTTGATAAGGATAGGTATAAAGATCACCTCTTCTCGTCTCGTCCAAATGAAAAAGGCTAAAAAACACCAGCCTGAGGAGACTTCGACTTATTTATGTTTTTAAAAATATAAAAAATATAATATACTTAAACTAGTTATGCAATGCATGCTGCTAATTGCAAATGTTCAGCGGAGCAAATGTTTTTGTTACGTACTAGTGGTCGCCCGCGACTTCGTCCGCGTGGTAATTTGGATTTTTTCCCGTTCCCGTCGCGCCGCGTCACATTTTGAACATTTCGCACAATATCTTTATGATGTATAAGCTATATTATTGTAATGTTGCATTAAAATCCATTCAGTCGTTTTTAGGTGAAAGAGTAACAAACATCCATCCTGGATGGATGTTTGTTATGATACTTACATACTGATACTTACATACGAGTAGATAAATATCAAAATTCTATATGTCCTTGAAAGATGAAACGGAGAAATCATAGTTTTTCCGTATACTCCTATTGGCGATATTTTTAGATTAATATTATTGTATGTTTTAGTTTACTTAACTAACACCCAACTCTGGCAACACAAATATTAAACTAAGCTGATATAAAAAACACAAAAAACCTCAATCCTAGTTTGGACATATTAGATTATGAAAATAATCAGTGGATATATTTGAGTTTGAAAGAAAAATAGTTTTGGATATATCTGGTTTTAATTTAAATATAAGTGACGTCATCGTTACAGGAGCGCGTAGGGTTGACACGTACTTCTTTATGTCATCGAGATAATGAAAAGAAAAATACCGCTAGATAATTATTTATTCTGAAATAATATCACAATAATCAATTAAATATTATAATCATAGACCAGTAATTTGCAAAAATCTTTGCTAGTTAACGATCCACATGTCGAACTTTTGGAGGTATGTTGGCAGAAAGGCTTTTTAGGCAGTCCCGTTGCTGAATACCTGAAAATAATTATTTATTCGAATTACTAAGTAGGCATTCATAGCAGTAGCGGCTCGCATCAAAACGAACTTGCTGAAACGTCGCGCAAAAGACAAGCTGGGGCGTCCGATCAAAGCACCATTCAGTCATTTTTCCAAATTATCTCTATTTTTCTGCCTAGTTCGCTCATGAATATGATGAATTAGTTATTATACTAAGTAAGCAGATACTTAATTATTTGAAAGTCTCCGGGACTTACTCGCGATTAGTAAACTTACATGTACCAACGTTTTGGAAGTATTGCAGTGACCACTGGAGCTGCAATGTGTAAGTGTAATCGCGAGTAAGTCCCGAAAACTTCTAAATAATTATGAATAAAAACCGTGAAACTCTTAAAATAACATTAGGTAGATACTTGTACGAACATTACAACACCTATTACCAAAACAGTGGAAAATATTTACATGCAAAATAAATACTAAAAATATAATTATAATAAATTGGAGAACGCTTAAAAAGTTAAAGAAGATTAAAATTAAATTAGTTCATATTAAATCATTCCAAATTTGAATCATGAACCGACTGACTATGAAAGCGGTGGCAACCCTATAATTATCAACTCGGTGAAAGTAGTTAGTAAAAGTTTTACTTACAATTTTCGCTTCTTCTCTGCTTCTTCTGCTTCTATCCTTTTCCTGGCCTTATCAGGTTCAACTATATTAATATTTGAGTCCATTCTATTTAGTATAACTTATTTAAAATGAATTTAAAAGCGGAGCTGTAACACAATTTCGATCGTAACGTAAACTTTAATGGCCGCCATCTTGAGCGATCGCTCCATTTCATTGGTCGGTTGGGACGTATAGGGTTTTAATTCAAATAGCTATGATATGACTTACGAGATTCTGATAAAAAAAGGGTATTTAGACACGATTTTTAAACTAATAACGTGGACATACTAGAAATTGAAAAACGTCGAAATGTTCAGTATTTTACGTACTTTAATTTGACATCCAAAAGTCATTTTTTGACCATAGTGGACTTATTGAGGTTTGATATTCATCTACTCATACTTACATACTCACAAACATTCGCGTTTATAATATTAATTAGGATCAGAATCAGAACCGAACACTTAAATTAATTATAATCGAATGACAAAAAAAAAACTATTTTCATTGTTGACGCACTCGTTTCCATGGCAACCATTTATTCATCTGGTTTTTCCAGAGATTTGGGATGGCGCTCGCTACGCTCCCTTAATAGATCAACAAAGCGTGGAAGAGAAATCCGGAGAAGTCATCATCATTCGAACATTGCCTATGAGTAATAAAGATAGACGATGACGTACTTTTATCTAAGTGTGTCAGTGTCAGTGCCAAAAAAAATCCGTGGTTTTCCAAATAACAAAAAGAGCATTTGTCTTGTAAACTGGCGAATATTAGATTTCTAAAATATAAGCGAATCCTTGTGCTATTTACAATAAAACTATTTAAGAGCCACGGTATCTTGTTGTTTAAGTAATTGTAATGTGACTAAAGCGGACCATCCAAATAATTACCTACACGTTTCGCAGGTAAATACAAAATTTTCCAGCAATTCTTAAATAACAAATATTTGTGTAGGTATGTCTTGTGTTTATAAAATAAGTAAAAAGTTCTAATCATAGTACTAGTACATTGACTACCCTTGCAGTGTGCAGTAATATTTCCTATTCACAATGAATAATTAATCTTACATAACGTAAAATAGAAGAAAGTCTTTTTACGATAGGGCTTGATCACCTGATGACGTCATGATTATCGCTGTATCGATAAACCATGGCAAAATGAAGTATAATGTTTTACTTATTTTTTTCTGTTGCATTATGTAGAGAATATAACGACTGTTCCAAGGCTATTTGGTCTAAGCGACATTTTTTGCGATATTGAGTTATATACATATTTGGAATCAGCGAATTTTTTTGAACTGAGTTTCACCTTTTTATGAGCAAGTTTTTGGCGCTTGAAACCTACAGTAACTCTGCTCTCATTTTGGACGTCTTTGTTCCAACCGACACAAAATTTTAGCAATATTTGTAGTTGGTAATTTCGACTATATGAGCTTTACTAAAATCTTTGTTGTTTGTTGGTTGAATCATTTTTCCTACGACCATTTTAAATATCTAATGCGTGTTAAGACATTTGACCTTTTGTTTAAATACGTGGATTTGTCGCTTGACACATTTTGCATTGAAGCATAACGATAGGCTATGTCGCTTGAAACATTTTTGCAGTCCATCAAAATAAGAGGCCTAGTCGCTTGACCCATTTTAACTAGGCTCATTTTTATACGTAATGACGTCTGAAACATTTCTCTTAAATTAATATTGGTGTGAAATGTTACATAAACCTTTTCAAAGAATCAATCAAAGAATCAATTTCATTTATTCAGTTTAGGCACATAAAGAGCACATATGAATGTCAAAATTTTACAATTTTGTCAAGTAATATTATAAAAATACTAAATTAAGTAAGTACATAAATAACCATTAGAAAATGATTCTTTCGCTGGTTCGGTAATTTGGTTCTCCTGAGAAGAGACCAGCAAGAAACTCAGGTAGATTATCCATTTTCTTTTTTAATATTGTTTTGTTTACATTGTTACAATTAGTTTCTATTGTATTATACGAGTGGCCAACAACAGAAGATTAGGGTGACCATGCATTTTTATCATTAAGATATTCGTCTACATTATAGTAGCCTTTCATCATCAAACATTTTTTAACTACTATTTTAAACTTATTAAGAGGCATGTCAACCAAATCCTGAGGAATTTTATTATAAATTTTTATACATTTGCCAACAAACGAATTACCAACTTTATGAAGTCTAATTTTTGTCATTGCCAATTTATTTTTATTTCTTGTATTAAAATTATGGTTATCGGATTTTTTTTTGAATAGATCTATGTTCTTCCGTACATATAAGATGTTGTCGTAAACATATTGAGAAGCAACTGTTAAAATATTAATTTCTTTAAATAATTCTTTCAGCGAGTCACGGGGTCCGAGTCTATAGATTGCTCGTATAGCTCGTTTCTGTAATATGAATATTGTCTCAATATCGGCAGCTGAGCCCCACAGCAGCAGACCATATGACATAACGCTATGAAAGTAGCTAAAATAAACTAATCGTGCCGTTTTTTCGTCAGTCAGAGACCTTATCTTTCTAACCGCATAGGCAGCTGAGCTAAGTCTTCCTGCCAAGGCTGTGATATGAAGACCCCATTGTAGTTTACTATCTAGAGTTATCCCAAGAAAAACTGTGGTATTGACTATTTGAACTAATTCATTATTCATAGTAATATGAGTATCCACCTGTCTAACATTGGGCATAGTAAATTTTACACATTTTGTTTTCTTCGCATTGAGCAGCAAGTTGTTACTTGTGAACCAATGCAATATTTCCGAAAGGGTATTATTTACATCGTCAAGTGCTACTTTTTGTCTATCACTTTTAAAAATTAATGATGTGTCATCAGCAAATAATACTATCTCACAAAGATTTTTAGTGAAATAAGGAAGATCGTTTACGTATATTAAGAATAAAAGGGGTCCTAATATAGAGCCCTGGGGTACTCCCATGACTAATGAGGCGCCAGAAGAGTCGGTGCCATTAATGTTTACTTTTTGTACTCTACCAGTGAGGTAAGACTCGAGTAAGCCAAGTGAGCTGTTCGAAACACCATAATAACCTAATTTTAGTAGCAAAGTCCCATGATCAACACAATCAAAAGCTTTTGATAGATCACAAAATATACCAATAGCATCCTGCTTTTCCTCCCAAGCATCAAATATATGTTTCACAAGTGCAACTCCTGCATCCGTTGTGTTCCTGCCTTTAGTGAAACCAAACTGTTTGTTATGAAGTAACTTATTGTCTGTAAAATGTGAAAGCAATTGATTAAATATTATTTTTTCAAAAATTTTACTGAGGGATGGGAGTATGGAAATAGGTCGAAAATTTGAAGGATCACTTTTGTCTCCTGCTTTAAATAAAGGATTGATTTTACTGTACTTCATAAGATGAGGAAACTGATTTTCATCTATACATTTATTGAATATGAATGCAAGGTGAGGTGCTATAGCGGGCACTATTGATTTTATTATATTAGTTGAAATGCCCCAAAGATCCTCGGTATTTTTTATATTTAGTTGTTTAAAAGTTTTAAGTATAGTGACAGAGTCAATATACTGAAAATCAAAGTTAATTCTACATTTATCAACACTAGATTTAAGAAGAGAATTGGCTACGTTTTTTGACGAATTTAACTTATTTGTAGTGGTGATTGGAACATTTGTGAAGAAAGATTCAAATGCATTGGCCACTTCAGAATCAGTTTTAATATGTTTATCATCTATTTTTAACTCGAAGGATCGATCACGTGACTTTGCTTTACAAGTTTCTTTGTTAATAACATTCCATATTGCCTTCATAAAATATGATAGCGAAGATGCTATCTGTCTCCTAAAATATCTATTCAAATAGAATTTATCTTCCGTCAATAACAATTTATTTTCTAAATACATGTTAATGTCAATCAGATGGAATTTATTTGGATTATGAAATGTCAATGTATGTATTGTTTGATTTAGCTTATATCTAAGATTGTTTTCGGCCTGTGACAAGCCACGGCTATAAGGAAGTGTGAATAAAATAATGTTTTTAACATCTAATAAGCTCAGTAATTCTAAACAGTTTACAATTGCATTTCTGTCTGCATTTCCCCTATCTCCCACCAAAATTAAAAGTGTACAGTTGCTGTTTAAATTACAATTTTTAATTTTTTTTATAATGTTACAGTAAGTTAATCCCGGCATACAATAGTTAGTAACATTTTGTTCTAAATATGAACTAAGTAACTGGCCCATTGATTTCCCTAATTCATCACAAAACATCACTATTTCAGATTTAATCATATTTCGTTTGGTGAAGGAACTACTGGGTTTCTTGTTTGACTCAAGTGAAGGGCTTATGTTTGAAGTCAGCGAGGACTTACAGACCGGCTCAGGACTAATTAAATGGTTGTTTGATGTCAATGTGGAATTTGGACTCATAAGCTTCTTCATGGCCAGAATGTATTCCTGATACTCACTTTTAACATTACAATACCTGTCAGTCATTATGTCTAGTGAATTTTTTAAATTATTAATTTCTGATTCTAACTTTAAAATATTGTTATTATGATCAGAGATATTATTTTCAATTAATAATGAATACATGTCAAGTTCATCGCCTAGTTGCCTTCTCTCATTAATATACTTGACTTTTTTGTACATACTTTTTTGTCTTTTAATAAGTTTTTGTGTTTTTCTTATGTATTTATTAATTTTCACATATTTCTTAATTTTGTTTCTACTGCACTCAACTATGCCCATCTTGTGATTGGAACAATGAGCTGTTAAGGTATCATCCTTTGTTAAATCTATAGTAATAGTGGGTTCTAAGCTGGGTTCAGTAGCAACAAGGCTGGGCACACTACCAACTAACTCCTCAAACAAGTTATGGGTATGGGATACTATGGTGTCACGTTTCTCAGCCTCAAGGTGGGAAATGAGGTGGTGGGCTTCGTGCAGTTCCTGTTCCAAGACTGACATGCGCTTGAGACCCTGTTCATACTCGTCACTACACTCTCTGAACCCAGTCACAATATTTTGTAATCTGTCCCGCTCATCTAACACTAACCTATTCTCTGTGTGCATCTCAGCCATCTGCTTTTTTATGAAGTCGTATTTATTTAGGCTATCTAATAGTTCCTTTTCATTTTCATCTCTTTCCCTATGCAACTGTTTAATCAACGTTTTGGATACCTCTAATTCCTTCAATGTCAGGTCAAGTTTTCTCAAGATATCTTCTTGTTTAGCCTCATCACGGCGAGCAGAATACATGCTACGTGTGACTGGCATTACGATATTATAAATTTATACTGACTTAGATAGTAAAAAGCTACCTGATAATACACTAAATACACAAATAAATACGTAAGTAATGTCAAAAAGAATCTGATTGAATATACTACAACTTCAAAAACTAACAGGTACGATAATAAGTAGTTATTTATTAGTACGATTACCTGTATAAAAATCACTCAAATCACATTAAATCCGAGTTGATAAAGTTTCACTTTTAAAATTTTCAAACAGTCATTGACTTTTAGCCGGTAAAACAAAATACGCAAATATCACTAATTTCTTATTTATTTTACACTGGGTTTTACCTAGATACACTTTGATAATGGGTAAGATTGTGTTTTGTGATGAATTTTAGCCCTAATTCCTAATTTTGTAATACATTCAAACTTTTATTGCTTAGTTTGTTAAGTCTCAGTTTGAGCTATGGCTCACTGAGCTCGACTTCGTCTTCGCTGCGTGCCGTCCTCGCCCTGTCCTGCTCCTGGGAGACTTCAACGCTTGGAGTGTGGCGTAGGGCTCCTGGGAAACCAGGGACAAGGGGTGGCTTCTTGAGGACTGGACCAGAACGCGTGGTCTGGTAGTCCTCAACCGGGGGAATGTCGCCACCTTTTGGCAGCAGGGGAGGCAGTCGATCGTGGACGTATCTTTTGCGACCCCTGCCCTCGCCGACTTCAGGCTGGCGCGTGGAGGAGGGTGTGGAGACGCACTCGGCCCACCGGTTCATTCGGTTCGATGTCGCGCCCCCACCTGGCCTCCCCCAGCCAGTCGAAAATCCCCCGGATACGCGTTGGGCGCTTCAACGTCTAGACCGGGAGGCTCTCGTGCAGGCGTGGATTCCGTCGCCGGACAGGCCTGCCGATGTGGATGCCGAGGCGGAGTGGTTCAGGAGAGCCATGTCGCAAATCTGCGATGCGAAGCAGGTGTACTGGTGGTCATCGGGGATTGCACAGCTGCGCGCAACATGCGTCTCCGTCCACCGCCAGTACACCAGGTTTCGCCAGAGGCATCGCCGCCCAGAAGCCGCAGCTGCTCGAGAGGCGGAGCTGTACCAGTCATACAGAGAGGCGAAGGGTTTTCTCCAGAAGGCTAAACAGCGGGTCAAGATTTCGGCACGCGAGGAGCTCCTGGAGATTTTGAACGAGAAACCATGGGGTCCGTCTTACAGCGAGATGTGTAGTGCGGGGTTCTGCAGAGGTCGGTACTGGGACCGCTTCTGTGGAACATCGACTACGACTGGGTGCTGCGGGGTGCGTTGCCTGAGGGCGTCGGCGTGACCTGCTACGCCGACGATACCCTCGTTACGGCACGGGGTGCAACGCTTCAGGACGCAGCACTCAAGGTCACGACGGGTGTTGCTCAAGTCGTGGGTCGGCTACGGCTGCTGGGACTTTAGGTGGTACTGCACAAGTCCGAGGTTCTTTGTTTCCACGGACCTCGGTACGGTCCACCTGAAGGTTCTAGCATAACTGTAGGAGGCGTTAGTATCGGCATCAAGCCCTCGATGAAGTACTTAGGGGTCGTACTTGATAGCCCATGGAACTTCGGACCACATTTCCAAAGTTTGGTCCGTAAAGTGACCGTCAGTCACGCTTTCGCGACTCATGCCCAACATAAAGGGACCCAACGCCTCCTGCAGGAGACTATACCAGGGGATCGTGCGGAGTGTGGCCCTATATGGGGCTTCCGTCTGGGCGGATAGATTGGCGGTCAAGAGGAACATGACTCTTCTAAATCGCCCACTGAGGTCCTTGGCCATCAAAACCATACCGGGGTACCGCACGATCTCCGGAGAGGCTTCATGTCTCTTAGCTGGGACCCCTCCATGGGACCTCGAAGCGAGAGCCCTTGCGTCATTGTTCCAATGGTTCAAGGAGGCGCTGGACCGGGACCGCAGGCCTGCGTCTCGAGAAATCGAGGACCAGCTGTCCCAACTCCGCCAGGATCTCATGGAGACTTGGAGGGTGCGACTTGAGCAACCAAAGTGGGGAAACACCGTAATCGCGGCGGTGAGACCGATCATGGACGAGTGGTTACAGAGGCGGCATGGTGACCTCACGTATCGTACGACGCAGATCGTTACCGGGCATGGATGCTTCGGTAGCTATCTGTTTCGCATCCATTGTGAGATCACACCCCGGTGTCAACACTGCGAGGTTTCCGATGACGACACTGCACTCCACACGTTGGTGGAGTGCTCAGCCTGGGCGAGTCAGCGCCTGGACCTCGTAGAATAGAATAGAATAGAATATGCTTTATTGTACACCGATACAATACAATAAATATACCGAAACTTGTTATCAATTTAGTATGTACAAATGGCGGCCTTATCACCAAGAGTGATCTCTTACAGGCAACCTTAGGATGGACTTAAGTAGACAGAAGTGAAATAAAAAGTGGATAGTTATTGGCGTATGATTAAAGAAAGATACAGAGAGTTATGAAAGGAAAAGTACAGAAATGAAATGAACTGAGTATGGAGAAATATAGAGATATACCTACATAAATAAAATAAACATAAATACTATTGAACAAACAGAGATAAATACATATCATTATTATAGGAATAAAAGTATGTATAAGACATCTAAAGGGAAAAGAAAAACATTAAATAGATGAAAGAGTTTAGGAGCCGAGGTAATGAGTTTTTATCATTCGCTTGAAGGTAGCCAATGTTGGGGCACGTCTGATGGTCACCGGCAGATCATTCCACAGTCGCACAGCTTGGACGGAGAAAGATTTGCCATAAAAGGTAGTTGAGTGCTCTGGCACTGCTAACACCAGGGATTCCGACGACCTCAAGGATCTCACATGTGTGTCATTAAGGAACGTGAACCGTTCTTTTAAATAAGTAGGAGTGCAGGGATTGAACAAAACATTGTACAGGATAGAAAGAATATGAGTATTCCGTCGAAGGCGAATAGGGAGCCACTTGAGCAAATTGCGGTATTCGGACACATGATCATATTTGCGTAAGCCAAATATAAATCTGATACATAAATTTTGGAGGCGCTCAAGCTTATTAAGATGCTCCTCAGTGACATCGAGATAGCTGACGTCTGCATAGTCCAGGATAGGAAGAAGGATGGATTGAGCAAGCGCAACCTTGGTGGCCGTGGGCAGAAAGTTCCGCAGTCTGCGCAAAGAACCCACTGATGCGTACAATTTCCGACTTACTTCCACGATTTGCGCATTCCACGATAAGGTACTGTCAATCAAAATGCCAAGATTCTTTACCTTTGTAACAACAGTCTATATCTGCCAATTTTCTTTGACTGCCAATCACACATACCTGGGTTTTGGAGGGATTTACATCAAGTCCGTATTGCATGCCCCATGTACAAATCTGAACTAAGTCCAAATGTTTTAAATCATGTTGTCATTCTTTCTCTAATGTGTAGCTACATTGTCCATGAGTCAATCAAAGATGGAACTGGAACACTTTCAGTGGGAATTGGGAAGAAGAAACGGTTGGTGCTGTGGAAATCTGGTATATAAGCTGAACTGTTTCATGATTATGAATGTCATATAATATTCCAAATGAACTATGCTGAACTAACTTAAAGAAACATAGTTTTGTCATGACCGTTCGTCCGTCTGTTTCATTCTCGGCTTTCCTCCTAAACGATAACTAACGATAACTTTGCATATTTATAACGGTGACCAAGGGCTACAATAAAATAATGAAATTTGTTATTCAATAAAATAAAAATAAAATAAAATAACGTTTATTATCTTTGAAATTTTCAGAAAATTATTTAGATTCGTCAGAAGTTGGTGTGACTCTACCGAGGGTTCCAAAATGCAACGAGACTGAGAAGAGCCCTCAAGAAACTCAGCTCGGCTTTTTTCAAAATATTACATTAAATCTAATACAGAGTTATTTAGAAAGGAGCAATTCGTTACGTTGTTACAACCAGGCCGCCTTGTCATCTAAGAAATCATTAATACTATAATAAGCTTTATGGCACAATTTACTTTTTATTAGTTTTTTAAATTTATTGACAGATAAATTTGCTATTTCGGTTGGCAATGTATTGTACATTCGAATAAAGTTCCCCGCAAAAGAATTACTCACTTTATGAAGCCTAAATTTAGGAACAGCCAGTTTATCCTTATTTCTTAAGTTTAGATTATGATTATCACTATTTTTCACAAATTTACTTTTGTTCTTGTGGGTATACAATAAAATTTCATAAATATACTGTGAATACACTGTAAGGATGTTAATATGCTTAAACTTATCTCTTAATGACTCCCGAGACCCCAATCCATAGATAGTCCGGATAGCCCTCTTCTGCAACACAAAGATGCATTCAATATCGGCAGCGTTACCCCACAGTAGTATGCCATATGTCATGATACTGTGGAAGTAGCTGAAGTAGACAAGACGCGCCGTTTTAATGTCTGTAAGTTGTCGGATCTTTTTGACAGCATAGGCTGCTGAACTAAGCCTGGCCGAAATTTTCCCGATATGAGGCCCCCATTGCAATTTGGAGTCTAACGTTATGCCCAGAAAGACAGTGTCATCGACCAATTCTATTATATCATCCCTAACCTTAACACTGGTTTTAACAAGTCTTACATTAGGTAAGGTGAATCTTACACATTTAGTTTTATTTTCATTTAATAATAAATTATTAGCACAAAACCAGTGGACTATCCTAGAGAGGGCAATGTTACATCGTCAAGTTCGCGCTGTCCACGTTTAACTTTAAATATTAAAGAAGTGTCATCAGCAAACAAAACCACCTCGTGGTCGTCTCTTATGAGGTGAGGGAGATCATTAATATATACTAGAAAAAGAAAAGGTCCCAAAATTGAACCCTGCGGTACCCCCATTGCTACAGGAGAACCAGGTGACTGTTTACCATTGATCACTACTTTCTGGACCCTATCACTTAAGTAAGAATTGACGAAATTCAAGGCCGTCCCCCGGATTCCGTAATGATCAAGTTTCTTAATTAAAGTCTGGTGCTGAACGCAATCGAAGGCCTTAGATAAGTCGCAGAATACACCATAAGCATCATATGACTCATCCCAGGCCCTTTATATACACTCTAATAATTTAATTCCGGCATCAGTGGTGGACCGACCACGAGTGAAACCGAATTGTTTTGTATGTAATAGTTTATTAACGTTAAAGTGATTTTGCATTTGATTAAGCATAATTTTTTCAAAAATTTTACTAAATGTAGGTAGTACAGAAATGGGACGGAAATTGGACGGATCTGAAGTACTACCCGATTTAAACAGGGGAATTAATTTACTAGATTTCATTAAATCAGGGAACACACCACTATCAACACAGTTATTAAATATTAATACTAGTTCAGGAGCAACCATTTCAATAAAAGAATTTACTAAATACACAGAGATGCCCCAGAGGTCAGCTGTTTTCTTGATATTTAAAGATTTAAAAGTTTTTAAGATAGTGTTTATGTTAACTTTACTGAATTTAAATATAACGTTACAACAAGGAACGTTTGCTTTTAACAAAGATTCTGCAATGGGGGTTGAAGAGCCTAGGGTTTTTGTCAAATCTACAGGAATTCGGGCGAAAAAATTTTCAAATTCGTTAGCGACCTCGAAGTCTGATGTAGTTATTTTACCATTTATATTAAGTTTAAAATGATTATCATTTAATTTTTGTTGACCTCTTTCCGCGTTTATAATTTTCCAAGTAGATTTAACTTTGTCTGCACTATTGAGAATTTTATCACTTATATATTTTGATTTAGCTGCTAAACAATCTGCTTTAAACTTTTTTGAATAAGTTTTAACATAATCTAGAAATTCAACTGATCTATTAAGCTGTCTTTCTGAGTATAGTTCATAAAGTTTTTGTCTACTTTTGTGTATACCCTCAGTGGCCCATTCACTGAAAGTAGGACTATCACTAATCATGACCTCCTTAGACTTGAATATGGAGTTGAACTCGTTGTAAAAAGAATCAATAAATAATTTATACATTACATTTGGATCTAAGCCAGTGTCTAAGAATGGAATTTTATTGCAAAGTTCAACCCTCATTCGTTCCAAGCGGTCACCAGTTATTGGTCTACATAATATTTTACGTTTTATAACTTTTTCTTTAGTGATTTTAAAAGATGCTATTTGCCCACAATGGTCTGAATCTAGCTTTTTTATAATACTTTTACTTTCTGGCAACATATCGCTGTATATATTATCCAGGCAAGTGGCTATTGTATTACAATATCTAGTAGGCTCCAAAAGTAAGTTTGTAAGATTGTGTGATTTAAATAAATTTAAAATATTATAACTCATAGGCGTATTAACAAGTAAATCGACATTAAAATCACCACATACTATTAGGTACTTATTAGTTTTTCCAAGTTTACATAGAACTTTGTCAATAAGTTCCTCAAATTCGCAAAAGGGTGAGGTTCCAGGTTTATACACGCATACTACTATGAATTGCTCCATTTCCACGCACGACAGTTCGACTTTACACTCTAGAGAAAGAGACACAATATCTTTCCGTTCTTTAAATTTAAGTTGTTTATTTAATAAAATCAAAGATCCCCCCGTACTGTGGTCACCCTGCAGAATGCACTACCAACCCGGTGATTACTGAAATTGAACATGAGCTCATACGACTTACGCATATGTTCTGTAATACAAAAAATATCAATATTGTCTGAATTCATTAACAGTTCCAACTCTAACTCTTTGCCATGTGTTAAACAACCAATATTTTGATGCCCTATGTTGATATAATTTACATTTTTTGATTTGGTTTGATTTGGAGGGCATTTTTTAACATAATTAATATTTGTAACTAAATTTAATTCAATTAATTGACTATGTCTGCTAAAGGGTAATATTGCCTCTGTTGTCGTAGAACTTAATTTAAATTACTTGGAACAGATTCCAAAGTCTTAACACTAAATCTACATTGCTCAATAAAAGCAGTTTTGTCAGCCAAGTTCTTGGCTGAAGTGTAAAAATAATTGAATAGCAAACTTGCTATTTGTCTCTTATAATGCTTTGGTAGAAAATACCTACCTTTGTTTACATAAACAATATGTTTGTTATTCTTAAACTTACTGTCAGAAGTTGACAAATTGTATTTATATACAGTTCTCTTAAAAACAGAATTAAAGTCAATTACATGGAATTTATTATTATATTGGCTAGTTAAATTGAGTTGTAAATTTATCTTATATCTAAGAGAATTTTCCACGTCTGGCACACCTTTTATGTATGGTAATGTAAACATTACTACATGTTCAACATTTAAGTTTTGCATTTTGTCAAAGTATAGGGATAGTTCATTTTTGTTAATTTTACCCCTGTATGAGCAGAAAATAATTATTTTACTGTTTGGGTCAAAATTATATTCTAATATCTTTTGCATAATTTCATTTAAAGATGCACCTGGATAACAGTTATTAATAATTGAATAACAATTTGAATTAAATTGTTGTATCAGAAAAGAACTAAAATCAGTTCCAATATCATCACTAAATAAAACTAGTTTAGTATATCCAGTATGACTATTACTTTTTACACTGTCACACAATTCATACACTAATGAAGTAGAAGGTGAGCAAGTTGTAAGGGAAGCCTGGTTCTCCAATGATTGAGAAGGACTTGTGCAATTGATATTGCATGAGTGGTTATTTATGAAGGTATTAAGGCGCTCAGTATTATAATTAGATGTTTTGAGTACCTTATCTATACTTGATGAACACTTATTAAAGTCTTTTAGAGACCATTCATATTTCTTAGTTACATACTCTAATTCAAATTGCAAATTTTTTATTTGTGACTCTAAGCGTTGTGTGTCAGTGTAATATTTTAAATGACTTTGTTTAAGTTCTAACATAGATAATTTAGCTTGTTCTCTTAATTTTAAACTAGAGTTAACATTTTTACACTTTTTGATTAAGATTCTATGATATTTTAATTGTTTCTTTGATTTTAAAATGAATTTCTTTATTTTTAGGTATTTTTTTAATTTATTCCTGCTGCAAAAATAAACTGGCTTGTCCAGTTGGTATGAACTGTCATTGGTAAGATCTATAGTAGACAAGTCCAGGTTTGGAACTGTTGCAGAAGGAACAAACTGCGGAGTACCACTCATTAGCTCGTTATAAAGGTTATCCGTTTGTTGGACTACGACTTGCTTGGCAGCTGACTCCAAGTGTAAGATGTGCCCCTGGGCATCCCGTAGCTCCTGTTCCAGCAAGGTAGTCCTCCTCAAGGTCCCCTCATACTCGTCACTGCACTCTTGAAACCTATCTACTATTGATTGAAGGTGGTTCCGCTGCATTACAATTTCATCATAACTAATATGAAGCCTAGCTAGTTCAGATTTTAGTTTTTTACTATCGTCTAAAGCACCTATCAACAAGTTTTCATTTTCTTCTCTTTCTTTTTCTAATTGTAAACAGAGCTCTGTTTTAGATTTAAGTTCCTGCAACACCAGCTGAAGTTTGGGCTCCTCCTGCTGGCGGGATAAGGCTCTACGGCTACGGGTATTCATATTCTCGACAAATAAGTGCAATTAAACGCAATTTAGAAAATACAAGTAGGTAGTTCGAGGTTATGTTAGGTACCGGTAAATTAAAATCAAAACTTTTCTGTACTTACGAAAATAGATCGCCTGTTTTCAATGTTGAGTATATGAATAAACACGTATAATAAAATAATTTTACCTATTATAGGAGAAACATTATGTATTTACGTGAAATAACATTGAACAATACGGTCAGCTGATTCGTCACTTTTTAGCTTATTTTTACACTAATATACACAAAATTCTTTGAAATGATTATTTTTGCACTACAATTGTGATGATATTGGAGTTATCTGATGTAATTTGTATTTATTTCACTAATAAATTTATAGGAGCTAAAATTTTACGACTGTTCAATAGTGTTGCCAGATGCAGAAAAAACCTTTCAAGGTCAATTCTTTAGTTGCCTCCCTTACTCGAAGTGAAAATGTTTTTTTTTCTACCGTCAACCCTCATCATTCACCGAGCCTTTTCCCAACTTAGTTGGGGTCCGCTATCCAGTCTAACTGTGATTCGGCTGAACTTCGATATTTTCCGTGAAGCGACTGCCGTCTGACCTTCACAACCCATGGGCGATATCGAAGTTCTGTAGTTAGACCGTTAGGATTTTTAAGGGCTCCATCTACCCCTAACGACTGCCATAGATGTTCGTATGACAACCGGGACCGACGGCTTAACGTGCTCTTCGAGGCACGGAGGGGTCTTAGTGTCCTAAGAAATGGTCACCCATCCTAAGACTGGCCTGACTAGATGTTGCTTAACCTTTGCAATGTATTAATATTGTCGGTTACCACTAGACCACGAGCCCCTCTACCGTCAACCCTATCGTGTATAAATAGATAAGTCTTTTAAAAATATTCAGAAGTTGCAAAGACAAATTTTTGGTTTAAGAATCCGTTTTCGAGACATTCAACTTTAAAGCCCATATTTTCGTTAAAAAAAGCTCCCTTAAGCAAAGTTTAATCTAAAAGCTAAACGGCTGGCTCATGTAGTTAAACTTTCAAGAAAAACTATAACAGATCAGAGAAATTTTGTTAGTTCAGGAGTTATAGGCTAGGTACACAACACTAGTACACCCACACATTTGCATTTTGTTTTTGGGATCGCCTCTGAAATGTCATTGTGTATCTGGTTTTTCGGTGATGTCCAGAACATTTTCGGTGATTATTACTGTGTGGTCACCTCAGTTCATGATTTCAGAGATATGCACTCCCGGGTATGATGTCGACCAGCATGCCAAATTTGGTCAAAATCGGTAGAGCCGTTTCGGAGGAGTTGGCACACAAACGATTTACATTTGTCGCCTAAGATTGAGCTTCGCTTCGCTCCGCTTCGCTCCGCTCAATAATCTTTCATTAATATCGTAGATATTATGGTTTACCTCAATATATGAAACACTTACTATATGAAACAGGTTACCAGATGCGGGATTAATCTGTTATCAGTACTGTACATAGATTTTGGTATTATTATTGGTGATTGAATAGGATTTGCGGCCGACCGAGTGGGTAATCTACTATCAATATTGTATTATTGAATAGTCGCAGATTTACTATTTTTATAATTGGCTAGCTGCTGCCCACAACTTGGAGAACGTGAAATAGGTTTCTAGTTCCCCAATTACCACGGAAACAGATTCTGAAGATGAAAAGTAGCTTCACTTACTCTTCATTACATCAGCGATCTACCAGTGAATGCCCTTCCAAATCGAGATAGTCTGCGCGTAGCGAATATCAATATTTACTATGATAGGTATGTTAGGGAATGGGGAACATGTAAGAAAAAGAGGATGGATAATGATGTTGTGCAAGTGTTTAGTTTGTCCTGAAATTTAAGCACTTCAAACACTTGCCTGGATAATGTCTCTTGGAATAACCTTACAAATAAATTACACAGAAAACACAAAATGAAATACCGATGTCAAATACACTGCTTGACAACTCCCACTCGAATGTTTTATTGGATCCATTTTTTATTATAATCAACAGTATGAAACAGGACAGGCATTCTGACCCAGATACAGATTTATTACTGCAGCTCCACTGGTTTTGATTTATGCTCATCATCAAAGGTTCCGTGTAGATCGACTTTCAGAATTTGATTTTGTGTTTATATTAAGGTTTTTTTGGCTTAAATTGTAGTTGTGATGACGAATAGCCTTTTGGGCATAAAGTCGTGATTAGTGTGTGTGTGAGTGTAAAACCTAATATTTTTTTGTTATTCGTTTATTTGTGTGCTGTCCGTTGGTGGAATAAACTCAAAATCTATTGTACGGAAATTCATAACACTGAGAGGCATTCAGAAAGGTTTCATACGTACATACAACCATATAATCACACCTATGTCTCCGAAAGGATATGCAGAAAAATGTTGTGCACCCACGTTTCACCAGTAACTACTAATCCCACCTAGTAGACGCGAGCCTATTGCCGCAGTTAGGCACTTTTATGTTTGTCAGAGCTTATGCAGAAGAGGATGACTTGGACCTCAAGATGTAGGTTATACAGAAAAATGTTATTGCAGCTACTTTTTATTAAATTCATTCGGCCATTTTGGACATAACCCATTATAAATGTGCCCGGTGACGGCAATAGGCTTGCCTCCTATTACGTGAAACTAAAAATACTGGCAAATTGTGGGTGTGTAATGCACCTCTGCCTCCCCTTGTGGATATAGGCGTGATATGTGTGTGTATGTGTGTGTGTATAACCTACTGTATATTGCCAAGTGAAACCGAATTGATGTGAGGTTGGGTTGGTATGTAACAGTTACATTATATTAAGTAAACTTAAAGGTTGTCATGACAAGCCTTTTACAAGGAATTCTCGAGCATAATCCGCCAACCTACATAGTTGTATAAAGTGCGAGACCGCCGGAGCTCGGGGCTACAATTTCAGGTATTTCTTTAGCTTCATAAGCAAGTTGTAGGTGCCTACGTCTACAAGGGTTTATGTTACGTAGTGGGTTTGGAAAAATATTATAACGTTATTTTTAATTTTTTTATTAAATAATTATGCATATTCGAGTTCCAATGGAGACAGAAATATAAAGGTAGAATACCAAGATTGCAAGAAATAAGCAGATAGACCTTAATGTTTGGTTTTCATACAAAATGTTCTTGTCCTCTATTAATCGCCTCCTTTGTTTTTTCTTGTTCTCTTGTAGGTTGGAGCAATGATCGGTTTCACTTCGATCAAGTAGGAAAGTACTATAGTCCATTGAAATGTTACATTTGGGTGTGCAAAAGTCAGAGGACGCTATTTTATTTTTTAGATATCTAAGGGGGAGTAGTGTAAAGCTAAATCCAAGTTTGTGGGGTCCCAACCCTTATGGGTTTTCCGCCATCTTAAAAAGGGTTGCAAATAGTTATCGCGCTCTATCGGGCAAACTATTTTGCGCACAAAAAAATTGCGACCACTATTTTGTCGCAAATTAAATTCTCTACAACGTTGTCCTACAACATTTTGTCGTAGAATTAAACATTACGGGTGGAAAACCCATAAGGGTTGGGACCCCACAAACTTGGATTTAGCTTTTCACTACCCCCCTCTTGATATCTAAAACATAAAATAGCGTCCTCTGACTTTGGCACACTTAGCCCCGAAAAATGTAACATTTCAATGGACTACTACTAAATTAGAACATCAAATCACACAAATAATATTATCATCAGACAAACATCAGAAAGCAGTCTGTGTAAAAAGTAAAGCTAGTGGACGTAATGACTGTGTGTTTGTTCAATATTCATAAACCGTGTTTAAACTGTGATAAAGTTCATATTAATTAACATAACAGCTCACATTTCACTACCTCAGCTTGTTCGTGCTACAAAATAGCTTAGCTAACTACTAAATCGTGCCTTGTAATCGAATATTACCTTAGCTCATTTCTCCCTAAACGATGCTCCACTCCATTCTGTGGATGAAATTAATTCCGATCTCGATAAACGTGTACCTAATTGTTTGCTTTTAACTTAAATGCTAAGGGTATCATTTCTACTTAGATTTTATTACTTGTACACAGTGAAGGTTTGGTTTGATGCTATAAACGGGAAAGTATTGATTGTCTTTAAAAAGTATTACAAATGTATGAATGGTAAGAAACATTCTTGCACCTAATTCTGAAATTTAGTTCTCAACTAATGGTAATTTTAATTAAAAAATGCCTACTGTGATTTAGTTACCACCTTATCTTAATTATTTTAGTAAATGATGAAATAGTGTACATAGTTTAATATGTTTTATTTTCTCTCTCTTCTCAATTTTAGAACCTCGCACTTGTCGGTGGAGTAAAGCCACCTTACCGCTCTCTTCTTTCCACCAAACCTTTCACCTACTGATACGACCCAATGCATTTTTTTTCTTTTACGTTTTCCTTTAACTTTCTTTTCTATGCTGTTGTTACAAACAATAGAAACAAAGGCCGATCATCCTACCTCTCCGGTTCTCTGTAACTCCCATTATTAATCTTATCCGTTTTTCGATCCGTTCCAGCACCTCCTCGTTTGTAACCATCTCAGTCTGTCCAGCATACACTCTATATACGCACCCATCTTGAACGCCTCCAGTATGTCTGTTGTTTTCACATCCATAGAGTGCAATGCTCCAAATATGTTATGATTTAATAAACTTCTTTCTAGTAAGTATTAATTGATATTTTTTTTTACTTTTAAATAAGTATTTTTTTCAATAAGTTACGACAATTTCCTATAACGAACACTGTTGGTATTTAATGATATTTTTATGAGCAACGCTGAGATAACGCTCTACGAAGCCGAAAATAGCCGTTTGTCTCTTTCCAAAGGTCGATGTGCAATATTTATCGCCGGGTACTGTACCAAGTATTTGTTATAAACTTAAGACTAACGGGTCTTTTACGCGATTATTGAGATATATACATACCTCTTTATTACCCGACGTTTCGGCCCTGTTACAAGAGCCGTGGTCACGGGTGGACTGGCTTCAGCTCATCGTCGTCTTCGTGAAGTGCGGGTTTGTTCAACTACACTCACTTCGTCGTCACTAACTAGGAGAGCCACTACGGCACACCACACTGATAGTATCAGCAAGCGGGCGTTCGGTGAGGTGGCGAGTACATTTGCTGATCACCGGATTCCACGACGTAGATAGTCGATATCCATCTTCCCGGTTAAAGTTGGGATACTTTTTTATTTCGACGGCTAAACAAGTATTTGCTGATAAACGCGAACTCAATTTATGATGACTTTAGAAACAACTTTAGAACAAATCACTAAACTTGAAACGAAGTCATTTGTTACAATAAAGTGCGTTGGAAATGTTCAGCATTTTCGAAGCAAGTTTCAAACTCTGCATTGTTTCAACTAAGACCAATTTCAACTGTGACTAATTGATTGGTCTAGTCGCAAGAAATGTGTTCTGAATTTATACTAAAGAACATTATTAATTCAAATACACTTCAGTGTCGAGATTACCAGATTATTATTTATAAGTGAGAACATTTCAGCAAGTTCAATATTAAAATAAAATACGAGGTACGTTTAGTTTAGGACACAAAATAGAACTTTATCGCTCGTGCAAACCTAGTATCACTATAGCACAGCACTATCATCATAACTACATATGATAAAACAAAGTCACTTCCGTCCGTATGTATGCTTAGATCTTTAAAACAACGCAACGGATTTTGATGCGGTTTTTACCAATGGATGGATGGTTCTCGACGTCTCGAGGGGTCGTGGTCTAGTGGTAACCGACAATGTTAACACATTGCAAAGGTTAAGCAACATCGAGTCAGGCTGGTCTTAGGATGGGTGACCATTTCTTAAGACACTGAGACCCCTACGTGCCTCGGAGAGCACGTTAAGCCGTCGGTCCCGGTTGTCATACAAACATCTATGGCAGTCGTTAGGGGTTAGCCCTAAATCAAAAATCCGACCGGTCTAACTGCAGAACTTTGATGTCGGCCATGGGTTGTGGAGGTCAGATGGCAGTCGCTTCACGGAAAATATCGATGTTCAGTCGAATCGCAGTTAGACTGGAAAGCCGACCCCAACTTTAGTTGGGAAAAGGCTCGGTGAATGATGAGAGTGGTTCTCGAGGAAGGTTTTTGTGTATCTATATAATTTGTAAAACGGGCATCCGCTAGTTAAACTATAAAATAGATCCAAATTATTCCTATTCAATGACCTTCTAAGTACTCTTATTTTTTTGTAGTCATTTCAATGTCTCAGTCTTTTATGAATATCCAGCTGTGCCCTTTATGCCTCAGTGTTCGTTCAAATTGGTCAATATTTTCGACACGATTTTCCCTCAGTATCTCTTGGATTCCACACTTCGATCAACCCGAGTAATGAAATCAGACAATGAAAAGCAATTTTGATTTTTTCATAATTTTTCTGTCAAAATTTAAAATGAACAACGGTTCGATTTCGCATTTTTGGTGTCCAGAAGACATAGTACACATTTGAAGCAAAAAATTAACAAAAGAGTGACCAATAAGCACCAGTCATAACAGTAGAATTTGGGTAGAATGAGTGTAATAAAATAATTTCGTTATTACTATTATCAACTCAGTTAGGGTTGTCATAAAAGGGAATAGAACAAAAAGGGTTGGCTCGTTCTATATTGAACAGTCCGAATAACTTTCAACTGACCTAGTTCAATGCTATAAACTTAAATATACGTCACTATTCATCCACGGGGATTGTACGGAGACAATCCCTTTTATTATTCGTAAGAGATATTTCCAACAGCCGTACTATTTTCAATTCGAGCGGCAATACGAGGATGTGACGAAACGCAGGATTTATTTGACATATTATTACAAAACGTGTTTGGTTACAATATTATATTATTGTAGAAAAAAACTACGGACCCATTCTATATGTACCTATTTATTGAAGAAGTGGTTAAATAAAGGTGTAGAGGGGTTCAAACAAGATCCTATTAGGGTTTTACAAGTCTTGACGACGACGATGCTATGACAAACGATAATGATCTCAGTTAGCGACATTATACATTATTATTATTATTAGACTGGCACCTTATTACGTGGGACCAATTTTGTAGCTCGCGCAATATGGGATTAAAATAATATGTGTCTCTGCCTACCCTTTTGAAGTAGAGCCGTGATTCTATGTATGTATTTGTTTAAATAAATTTCTTACTTTGTAACCGGTATTTGTGGTAAGTATTTTAATATTCTATGCTTTTCTGTTTAATTCGCAAGTATGTCATCATGTCATCTATCTGTCATCTTGTATTAAAATTTACTGAGATTTATTCAGTAGTTTAGGCATGATATCATGACAAATAGACAGAATTACATAGGTACATACACATTAGTAATGTTATTCACTGCATACAGCATCCCCATTAAAACTATTGAAAAGTATACTTCATGCCTTTGCGCACTAGACAGGGATATTATTAGATTTAAAGTGGTTTCTTTATTGGCCGTCTGCACTGGATGACCGAGTAACTAATTGAAACCGCGTCGAGCACCGTTCTGCTTCGCTGGACGTGTTACTCAAAGGTTGTATGGTACAGGTCACAGGCATACCTTGTTTGTTTATTTTCATTTATTGTCGTTTTAGCTTCAAGAAACCAAGGAGATGATTTGTGGCCAAAAAACGTTACGTGTGTGGTAAAAAACTTTAATTGTTAATGGTTTTGTTGTAGCTATCCTTTTAATATTTACTTACTTAACTGCTTTGATGACGTATACAGTATAGTCAGTACAGCTCTCGTCTGCGACATCTCGGGTTCGTTCTCCGCTATTTATAATTTAAAGTTAGTCAAAAAAACGATCCTATTTTCAGAAATAATTGTAATCACCAATCATATTCTTAAAAAATGAATATAATAATAACAGAACAGAAATTTTAAAATGATTGTTCACATTGTCGCTAGATCTTTACAGCATGATGCTACAACATTGCCGGCAAAGATGAATACATTTCAGCCTGTTAGTTACTAGTTTGCCGCAAAAATATGCAGTTGAGCAAACCTATTTTGGACACAGTTAAATATTGGACAGTTGCAATATTCAGAACGCATATTTGACATCGTACCGATAACCCTAGCGATCCATCACCACAATGAAGGATCATTGCAATTGGTTACATCGTGTGAATATTAAGTGACTCGATGTTATTCTCGAACGTGGCCATGAGACTACATTCGATCTAACTGATCCGTAATGAACAGATAACGTAGGTGCTGGATAGTTATTTGACTGAAGACCTCTTTGAACGGTGTTGGAATTTCATCGATAAGGGTTCTGCTTTCGTTATCCCGGGTTATAGGGATTAATATTTTATAATCATTCACTGTGTTGTTCTTTATCTTCTGTTTATAATAGGGTTATTACATCTTATCGCACACAAACACAAACAAATTAAGTCACGTATTTGTACCTGAAGACGTAGGCTGTGCTATTGGGGTGAGCCTATTGCCGTGTTCGGGCCCTTTGAGTAATTTGCCAGGGTCTAGTCTGTTTGCCGGGAAGTGAATCGTACAAATAGGATGACAGGGACCTGTAGATGTTGTTAGGGCTTCCATATTATATCTTAAACTAGCTGATCGCCGTAGCTCAGTCCGTGTAATATAGTTTTCTCGTTCCCAGTTCCCGTGGGAACACGTTACCGGGATAAAAAGTAGCCTATATTACTCAGGGATAACGTAGCTACATATCAGAGAGTTTTTGAAATCGGATCAAAAGTCACGGAGCCTATTCGTTTCAAACAAACAAATAACTAAATCTTTCCTCTTTATAATATTAGTATAGGTATGTAATCGTAATCTTATATAATATCCATAACTTTTTTTTTAAATCAAGGTTTTATCATCATAATATTACATTGTCATGCGACTTAAATACGCGTGCTCAATTTCAGCTCAATCGGAAACCGGGAAGTGTGTTAAATTTAACTTGATTTGATTACACACGGATATCGGGACAGGTGAAAGTACTTAAATAATAAAAGCTTGTAAAAATAATCTTTTTGATCTCTCGTACTCTGAAAGTGGGTCATTATTTACCTGATATGCGGGTTGAAAGTGACACATTTCGGCCCTAGCGCGAATAAGTAAAAAAAAATCAGCGCATCTTGAGGTGATTGCAAAAACATAAACAACCACAGTTCGATTTAATCAATACAACAATCCAGATTGTTTTTAATTACTGAGTATTTTAAGGTAGGTATAAAAAAAGTTTATATGTTATATGAGATTCAAACCTGACTAAACCGCTCGCAGCAACACGTAAGTCACAAAAAAGTACTCCATGGCGCTTCAAAAAAATATGCACATATTTTTTTGAAGAGCGATGGTATAAAAAAAATAACTGAAGAAATTTAAAAACTGAAGATCATGTACGGAAAAATATAACTAATGACAAGGCTGTATGATTAAAATACTATAAGCCTGCCCTAAAAAATACGAACGAAGAACAAACATTTAAAAAAATAGGCGTAAAGTACAATACTTGATACGTGATCAATCTCATCTCTATTGTTATTATTTTTTTATCTAACTATTTATTTGCTTTTCTCGTATTCGAAATGAAAAGTAGAGTGTTAAAACACCCATTTCTGCCATCTCGTCAGAAATAGGTTGCTTTCATCCCTTGGTTAACAATCTACTATTGTCGTTGAAGTTCAGACAAACCGTCGTTTATCTTCTTTAACATTTGTGTTAACAACTGATAATGGCGTTGAATGATGTGTGAATGATATTTACGAGAATACTTTGTAATTTTCCGTCACCGTCGTATTTTTGCGTAACGTCACATTTTCACATTAACGGAACCCATTTCGCGTACATAATGTCTCAACCACAAACGATGACGTATCTAAATAAGTTCCCACACAACGCTGTATCAAGACAAATAACAATTTCATTCGCCGATATTTCACTGACTTTGTCAACGGCTATGAATATTTACGGTAAATTTTCTGCGTATACGTCTTTGTGCTTGATACGCATAGTCAAACTTTTACTCATTCAAATAAGGTTACCGGGCACTTAAGAAAATCCTGAATTCAAACCAAAACTTACTTACATAATTAAAAGTAGAGTTTGTTAAACAGTGTTTCAATTTATACCTTATAAGTATAGGTAGGTATTTCTAAGGATTGGTAGGTATTTCCTAAATTTTTAATGAGATTATGTTATTATTTCCTACTTTAATTACGTGCCAATAATTGGATGGCATATACGAGTACTAAAAATATTAACATTACAAAATATCGTTTAAAAATCCTCCGCGTCATTGCCGACTGGGAAGGTTCCCAGAATGCTAGCTGTGTTGCCACGTGGAATGGCGATACTTATTCTTTGGGCCAGAAAATAGCAGAAAATAGCCTTCTGTCGGTCCAGAGAAGCATCGATTAAGCGTTTAGCAAGGTCTCTACAAAGGCGGCGAGCACTTGGACCCTATGACCCCAGTGTCTTAACCCCAAACGGCTCAAATATGTAATCACCTGCTAGGTTAGCATATTTATGCCGTTTGAGGCCTTCAGCCGATACAGCAGCAGCGCCGGCACATCCTGATGTCCTTGGGAGGTGTTAAGGTGTCAACGCATTTAGCGTCCCACACCAAAGGCCTTCCCATCTTCCACGGTAGCAACATTGGACGACTATATTGGGAATTTCTATGCCAATAATAGGATTTCGTTAAAGTTTTGGATTTATATACAAAATATTTATTTAATACTATTCAATCACATACAAACTATTATAAAAACAAATTTTAAGTAATAATAGACTAAAAATATTTACATTACAAAATATCGTTTAAAAAATCCTCCGCGTCACTGCCGACTGGGAAGGTTCCCAGAATGCTGGCTGTGTTGCCACGTTGTATGGCAATACTTATTCTTTGGGCCAGAAAATAGCCAGCCTTCTGGTTCTGAGAAGCATCGATTAGGCGTTTAGCAATGTCTCTATAAAGGCGGCGAGCACTCGGACCCCATGACCCCAGTGTCTCAACCCCAAACGGCTCAAATATGTAATCACCTGCTAGGTTAGCATATTTACGCCGTTTAAAGCCTTCAGCCGATGCAGCAGCAGCGCCGGCACATCCGGATGTGCTTGGAAGGTGTGAAGTTGCTAAGGTGTCAACGCAGGTAGCGTCCCACACCAAAGGCCTTCCCATCTTCCACGGTAGCAACGACATACCGTCCGGTCTCTTTCCATCGCTTCGTGCTAAACCATTTGGTTCGCGTACGGCCGGAAGACCTGCGGTGGAAAGAGCCCTACGAATTATGTCGTTTAGAATAGCGTGCCGAGGTATACGACCTGCACTTCTGCTACAAGAAAGGCCATGGTGTCCCAGATTATCGACGGCTACTCCACAGGTGCAATGATGCGGGGATACACAAGGTGTACCCAGCCGAAGGCAAGTGGCAATGCGGAAGGTAGTGTCGTCCAACATTGTACCGGTGTTGGACGATGGGAGCGCCTGGCTCCATAACCCTGACTCCCATTCTCCAACAGCTAGTTGGCGTGCACGCTCTGAAATATTGACAGAAGTGTCAATTAGTGTATTAATTCTCAATTTACAGAGCGGTGAATCCCACAGTCGCTGTGAGCCTAGGCGTGAGGACAGGTCAGTGTCGGGGCAAGACATCCTCTAAGCATTTATGGCATCGGTCTTGCATCGCACCTCGGAATCAATCAGTGTATTTGACAAAATTTTCCTGACTAATTCTTCGGTGCTATGGACCGACGACAGAAATGCTGGCAGACTGACATCTGTGACTCTGCGAATACCTAGCCCGCCCAAGCGAACTGGAAGAGACGCTTGGACCCAGGCCCGGTCATTAATATTGAATGAATACTGATATTACATAGACTATCAATAACTTGATCAAAATTTTTAATTTTTTCATTGATAAAAGTGGAAAAGCCATCTTCTAAAATCGGGGACCCTAGGAGGCGTAAAGAAGTTTTGTCCAAAACTTTTATGTTGGAGGCCAGCCAGAATTTGGAGATTGTTGTTAATTTATCTGTGTTTTCAGATATAAAAATCTCACATTTATTCGGGTTCAGTTCTAAGCCAATTGACTGAAACTCGTTCTTTATTAGGGCTAAATCTTGTAAAACTGTCTCTACTTTTCCCCCTAAAGTCCCGTCGTCTAGATACCAAATGTTAAATTTGGATTTTATTTTTTGAATTATTGGGTTAATGGCCAAGCTGAAGATGACTGGTCCCAACGGATCACCTTGCTGACATCCAACGGCTGAATTCAAAAGCATTGCCAAAGAAAATTAAATATTTTGGGGGTTTCTAATTTGGCCTGTGTCAGCAAGGTGTCCCTGTTTACAGAGTTGAAGGCGTTTTTCAGGTCAACTTTCAAGATGACCTCTCCATCTTCGCTACTGTCAAGGTATGTTGCAAGCGCATGGATTGCGGCCTCACAACCTCCTTTTGAACCAAAACCTAATTGAAAAGGCTGAAATTTGGTAGTAAGCTCCGTACTATAAAAACGACAACAAATTTTGGCTGCCAAACGCCGCAAAGTGCTACCTACGGCAATGGGACGAATGCCACCATCCTTCTTGTTAAGGGCACATAAATTGGCCCCATACAAAATATCTGTGATGCCACTGTCCACATTGCCTGAGAGCATGAGGTTGACTAGAGCTGTTAGCTCCCTCAGAAGTGCATCACCAGCTTCCCCAGCGCTCGGACACAACAGATCCTTAAGGTGCTGTGGTGTCAGACCGTAAAGTCCACCAGCTGATCCAAAACGAAAGGAGTCAACAGCTGTGCGCACATCCTTGGCAGTAGTCTCAAGATTTTCTGTATCGTTGTTCGGAGGATCAGGGAAAGAGAGGTCAGCTGCGGATGGTGGGTGCTTACTCTGCAAGCCCGTCAAAGTTTCTACAGAATAAGGAGCCAGCACGTCGCTACTAAAAAGTAGCCTTGCCACCCCACTGATGTCGCCTTCCCTTACTTTATTCTCTACAAGTTTTAATTTCTTGGCCTGAGAATAATCAGGGGCCGAAATGTGGATTGAATTTGAATTTAAACTGTTAAAATTGTTTGCACAATTTTCTTTGATTTGGACCGTCAACGGCCTTTTCTTTACGTGTAGGATTCTATAAGGGAAGGTTAACATTTGTTCCCAAGCGCTAAAGGTATTTTCCCGGACTACTTGACCAATGCAGGAGGCTAAACATTGAGCCACAGAGGGTCTCGCACCTCGGGGGATTCTTTTTAAAACCGGAATAGAATTTTTCATGGTACTTAATTTCGATATTATCAGAATTTTCTTGTTGATTTAGAAAAAATTGGGATATCGAATTAATAATTAAGTAATTACATTAGTTCTCTCACATTAGTATACAAAAGTCTACTAGCTTATAAATTAAATTTTATTTTTATTTTTATTTATTCAGGACACAAACAGGTATATAGGTACAGTTAAATACATAAAAACAGAATTGCCCTGTGTCGCCATCGCCAGCGGAGTATAGACAGGTATGCATGAATTTTTTCTCTAATATATTTTTGTATTTCAAAGCAATGAGTTTCCTTAAACTAGTATTAAAATATTAAGATAGACATTATAAACAGATCACAAAAAATTATATCATCGGCAGGACTCGAAACCACGGCCTTTCTCTTACAGAGGGAATGCTCTGACCACTGGCGCTACGAGTCATCGTAACTCAGAGCTCTAATAATATACTCAATTATTAATTTATTTTTCAATAAACCACTGCATTACCTCTCCCCATCTTATTTAATTACGTACATTAGGTTAACACGTATTATGCCCGAGGGTACAGATTACCACGTTCGGTGAACATTGCTTGCTATATACGGCTTTGTATAATATGCAATATTATGATCACCTCGATGCACGTACACCATTGTGTGCTATCAATAAAATTTCATATTCATAAGTTGCTATCACCGAATATTAAAAGGAATTTTACTTACTTCTCGGTACTAGTCCGAGACGCCTAGGACTTTAATTGACTGTGCCATAGCGGAACGTAAGATTTTATTGCCTTTCATCAACATTTCATCGCAAGACAATGCGTTTAATTTTTTTTTTTTAATTACAGTAGCAGCTACTTTTTATTAAATTCATTCGGCCATTTTGGACATAACCCGTTATAAATGAGCCCGGTGATGGCAATAGGCTTGCCCCATATTACGTGGGACTAAAAATACTTGAAATTTCATTATAATTTTATTCAAATACCATACCTATATTGTAGTTTGACTTGTGGCTTAGTGTACATTAATGGTTTAGTTTCCCATTCCTGATTCCCACAGGTAAAATCCTTAAGGTAAAACTATTCATCCTACTTTGATCCAAAATCACCTTCGGACTGCAGAGATTCTGTTCAATGGTATGTCCTGGCTGTTAGAATTTTGGTTTAAATTACGGAGTGATTACGGATTTTCTATACCTAGTGTCTACCCAGCAATGATGCAGGGGCTTGTACATGAATGTCCGCTTTCTTCCCAAAGTTGTCAACCGGGAAGCTAAAAGAATAATAATAATTCCGTTTTAAACCCACAAGGATTGTAGCTATATACTTATTCAAAATTTAGGTGGGATTAGGATGCAACGGCAGCAAAAAAAAATATTTGTATCGTTACTTGTTAAAATGTTTTATTTTAATACTTAAAATTTTCAATTACGTTATTACAGACAAGTAGAGTATTATAATAGTGAATTGACTATTTATGTGACTGCTTCAGTGGCGTGGTCGGTAGTGTATCTGCTTTTAACGACGGAGTCTCGGGTTCGATTCCCGGTCGAGACAAACTTTGTGTGAAGACAGATACAATATAATATAAATCGATAAAATATAAATCGATAAATCTGGATGTTTCCTATGTATAATATGTATGTATTTACAAAAAATAAATGTATTTAAGTATTTATCATCAGTTTATCTAGTACTCACGTCTCTAGTACTCTGCTTAGTGTGAGACTAGGTGGCGTTGTGTGAATTGTCCTAACATATTTATTATATTTATTTATTTTATTAATGTAAACAAAAAAGCGGTATAACATTATGTAAATAACAATACTTAAAATACGTAAAGAATCAAAGATTGTTTTTAACAAAGTATTGTAAAAAGTAAATCATACATTCGTTGACAATAACTACAAAAATCACCATATTCATGTTGTTTTAATTCAAAAATTAATCAGACTAGTAGTAACTAGTCTGAACACTGGACACTGCTTGGTACGCCAAGCAGTCTCAAAATATCAGTGTTCAAAATATCAAAAATCCAGTGTTAAAAATATTTGTTCATGATATGAAGCCACAGCAAGATGGCGCTTTTGCACCACGCCAAATAACTGATGTGTCCTTATTTTAAAGCCTTTTGTAGTATTCTCTGCCACCGCACACTAAAATTTGTTTATTTCTTTTCGATTGCGTTAAATAAAATTCTGTGTCACTGGATTCAACTTTTTCACTTGTACTTGGCCCTGGATTTTGCATTTTACTAATTTGATAATTTCCTCAATGCCCACTCTTATCTTGAACTGATCGGTTACTAACTGATAAAACACACACAATAGTCATTAAAACTATAATCCTTTCAAATATAGCTGTCTCTTTCACTCCCGCCTTATATCAATGAGATATACAGAGAAAGTTATATGGATGTTATTGGTCACTATAAGTTTCTCTGTATATCTCATCGAAACCAGATATAAGTTATCAACAGAGACCCAAAACACGATTTTAACTAATTTTGTTTCCAATATACCCTTTAAGAACAATATAAATATTATTCGTTAACCTTGTTTTTTGTCTGTCTGTACCAAGTAAGTGTTAAATTACAGCGGGAAGAAAAAGGTACACTTTTCGGGTAGAATAGGGAATAAAATATTATTTTTATTATCGTGGGTAGAAAACGGAACAACTTTCGGGAATAAACGAAATAATTTTTTTGTGGGTTGAAAACGGACATAGCCGTTTTAAACAGTGTATTTTTCCTGTCTCAGCCAGAGATGCAGTAAACCTTAACAGTAACTGGAAAAGATTAAATCACTTGAAGATATTTCTCTCGCATGAGCACACATACCTCGTAGTCGGTACTCTTAAAATCTTAATTCCAGTTCTAAAACTCCTAAAAATATTTTAGAACAAAGTCTGAAACATACAGCGTATTTTTTCAAATCTTTAAAAAGATTTTTAACGTTTGCTGCACCGATGGGCGTGAATCATAAAATGCATATCGTACAAGTGAAACTCGATGAAACGAGAAATTCTTTGAGATTTTATTTGCGAACTATAAAGCAGAGCAGACGAGTTCGCATATTTATGAGCCCTGATGTTTGCAGTAAGGAGATTATGCGGAAGATCCATACAGTCACTTGCCGTCAAGTATTCAGCCCATGCACTGTTCAGTGACGGGAATATAAATACGATGTATGAATCTGTTGAATGTCTAAGGTATAATAATCACATATCTAACTGTGATTTTTATCTACAAACTAAGCGGGATTTTAAGTCACTGTAGTCGACCCTTACTAGCTTGTCCATTCACACGTCTTGCTTTGTAATATACATTATTTGCTTTGTCCAACTCCTGTCATCTGTCCTCTCAACATTTTTGAACCGTCTAACCATCTCTTGATTACTAAATCTTCTGTTTTCACCACCTTCACAATTCGTAAGCCTTCATTTATTGCCGTACAAATTAGTAATTCTATTGAAGCACACTCTTTGCACATTACCACTAAGCAGATGGACGAAGTTTATCTCACGAAATAAGTAAATACATAAGATTTTAGTAACAAACTTATAGCAGCAAACAATACAATGAAATTAAGACGAGCCAAAGTTTATGTGGAACAAATTCAGGTCGCCGCGATGCAGAAGTTTTATCTCGTGTAAACTAGCGAGATTAAGTTTGTGGCTTGAATGAAAATATATGAGATCAGCCCATTTTATGTTCACCGAACACACGTTGCGAAAATTGCTTGTGAATTTTTTAACAATATTTGGTAAAAAAATTAAGAGATTACCGCGTATTTGAATATCTCAGTCGATATCATTCTATCTCGGTCAATTATTATCATCAAATTCTCATTCAAAAAATTCATTACCTACGATGTTTTATACACAGAAGCATAAAGGTTTACTTAAGTATTTCATTAAAGCTTAGAGAAATATTCAATTGACAGTACTTAGTCCTAGCTACACTAGGTCGCTGCAGTCGCGAAACGTACCGTTACGCTGCAGCATATATTTGAGCGATTCCTGGGTAATTCTGTAAGCTTTCGAAAGAGTGCAAGAAAATCCGAAATCGGCCGAGTATTCGCCGAGAAACAATTTAACATAAATCGTAACAAAAATAATTTGAGTCACCCGTTGAGAGCTCCGCTCGCCTCCGGCTCGCTTCGCTCAAAATAATTATTATAACATTGAATTTATATATACCGTACCATAGATGTATGTACCGACAAATTTTTAATTTTCTCATCTTATCCACGGTCTTGTAGGTATCTCTATTTTCATCGCAGGTCTGTTAATTTTATATTTTTGGTACGAAATAAGTACGTGTTTTATCTTTCAATCTATATTATTTTTTAGTCCTCTTGAAACAGTAAACTTAAACCGTGTTTTAGTAACTCAACTAATAATAAAACTAATGTTTGCTTTCGAATATTAGGCAAACCGGAATATGTTGGTACCTGACAGAGAAGTAAGGTTTTTTTTGTAAATTTCCTGTGATGTTGATGTTGTTTCATTTATTTATTGTTTTATCACGCTAATAACATGTTATGTTCATATACTGGAATGTAATTGGTAATACCTACACTCATAGGTGTCTAAAGGCAAACTTAGTTAGATACCTACTACGTATGCGAACTGGCATTCAGTGCATTCACAATATAATTAACTAGCTGATCGCCGCAGCTCCGCCCGCGTGATTTAGTTTACTCGTTCCCGTTTCGTGGGAACACATAACCGGGATAAAATGAAGCCTATGTTACCCAGAGTGAATGTAGCAATGGTGAAAGAATTTTTGAAATCGGCACAGTAGTTTTTGAGTTTATTCATTACAAACATAAGCACAAAAATACAAATCTTTCCTCTTTATAACAGTAGTATAGATAATCAAGATGGTTTGACTCAATCGTTACAAGTAAATGAATTTTCTAACTAAACATAATGAAGGAGTGGCGTTGGAGGGTTACGTCATTGACTGACTCGTTTAGGATATTAACAAGGAGTTTGAATTATTATAAAGTTAAGTAAAAGTGAATTGAAATACTAACGTATTTTAATTTAGTTTTTAATTTAACAGTTAAAAACTTACATTGCTTATTGTAAAATATCTAAAAACATGTGCGTCTTTATTCTCGTTTCAATAGTAACAGTTGGTACCAGGCAACGCAGTAACTGTAACCTATTGCCGGTTCAGGGTATTTTGGGTATTTTACAATAGACTCGTCCATTTGTCAACAGGTGAAGTTGTGGAGGACTAGGACCCTAAGATTCCATCCATAAGGCCAATGGGTTATTATAGGTATTTACTTTACTTTACTTTATACAACATTTGTAGCAATCACGATTTTCTCTTATAAATTTATTTCACAAAGAGTAGGTGGTATCTTTATCCCCGAAGTTGTCCATAGACGGGCTTGTTATTAAATACAATTGAATTCAATTAACTAATTTTTATAATGTTTTTATAGTTTAGTTGTACTAAGGTTTAATAATTTTATTAGCTGTGAAAGTACTTATCTATTTCAAACTAGTTGTCCCGCGAACTTTTTACCGCCTGAAATTTTACTTTTAAGCCTTCCCTGAACTTTTATGAAAATTTCAAGACTGAAATTAGACAAATCGGTCCAGTCATTCCAGAGTTTCAGACCAACAACCGGCGATTCATTTTTATTTATATAGATTAGGGCATAATATAAAAAATTGTTGAAAAATTCTCCAGACCTTTTTGTGTAGCATTGAACGTACTTGTGAAGCATTTAATGTGGGTAAAAAAAAATAAAGAAAATACGGATAATTAGTTAGTCATAATTATGTTTCTAGAGGGCCACCTGTTTGTTGGTTTTTGGAATAAAAGACAGGAGCTCGTAATAATACGTGTCGTGTATTTCAGTCGGCCATGTTACAAAGTGAGTGAAGGAAAAAGGAAGTGAACATAGACAAGACAATATTGATATAATCTAAGCATAGACTAAACTAGGCTATGGCTTACAAGCTAATATAATATTATGACATCTTCCCTTTAAGTAACTTATATTTTAAATTCTTATATAAAAATAACAAAACGCATTTTAGTGTTTTGACACGAGACAATTTGACGTTTTATAAGATTCTGACAGTTGACATAATTTGACGTTGTCAATTTGACGATTGTTTCTAAATGTAAACAAACAATGGTTTACAACATTTTAGTTTACTAATTAATTACTTATAACTAAGTACATGACAATGAATACAAAACAATGTTTATAAGACTGTGTCTATAAGACGTTGTGGTTGCCTTATCTCTCTTCCTGAACTAGAATATTTCTTAATTGGTTGACTGCTAGTACGTTGAGGAGATTGACTATGAGAAATTTTAGAGTGATCATTTGTATAACAAGGAGTATAACTGATATAAGTTAGATTGGAACTGACTGGTTGAGTGTGAAAATTATTAGTCTGTGTGTTATGTGAATGAAAAGAATATTGAGACTTTGGTCTAAGTGTTATGTATTGTCTATTGCGACGATATGTACCAAATTTACTTTTTATGATATACGACCTAGGTTCCGGACTAACTTGTTGTATAATACCTGGAAACCAAGACGATTGTGGATGTTTTTGAAACATAACATGACTATTTACCTCCAAGGGTTTAAGATCTTTGGAATTTTTGTTGTAATACTCTTTCATCTTATATAAATTTTGATTATTGACTTGTTTAAGATGTCTATAGTTACACAATTTTGGTTTTAAAAGTTTTTCTACTATAGGTAGCTTTGTACGAAGTCTACGTGACATGGAAAGTTGTGCTGGTGAACATAAATTGTTTTTGGGAGTATTGCGATATTGCAGTAATGCTAAATATGGATCAGTAAGTAAACATTTTCTAAGCATATTTTTAATTATGCCTACTGTCCGTTCTACCATACCATTTGAACGGCTGTGATAGGGACTGGAAGTGACATGGTGAATATTCCAATCTTGTGTGAAATCATGAAAAGATTTGGAATTCATCGGTGGACCATTATTTGACATTAATGTATGGGGAATACCATGACGAGCAAATATTGATTTTAACTTGATTATGACTTGGTCTGCACTGTAACCATTACTTAAAATTGCTATCTCAACATATTTTGAGAAATAATCGACTACAATTAAGTATGTATGCTTGTTGAACTCAAAGAAATCTATACCAACCTTATGCCAAGGAATGTATTTGTAATCATGTGGTAATAGACTTTCTTTTGTGTTACTCTTTCTTAAAGTGAGACAAATTTCACAATTACTGATGTAATTATCTATATCTTGACTAATATTAGGCCAGTAAATTGTATGTCTTGCCAAATTTCTACAACTATTCATGCCTTGATGACCTTCATGTAATAGTTTTAAGAAATCTTTTCTTAAAGAAATAGGTATAATAACTCTATCTGACAAAAATAAAAGGTTATTAGCATAATGAATATCATCTTTAACAGGAAAGAAAGGTTTAATACAATCTTCTACTTTATGCTTTGAATTTGGAAATCCATTTTTACAGTAATTAATAAGAGTTTGAAGAGTTTGGTCAGACCTGGTAGCTTGTTCAATTTGTTGTAATTTGAAAGGACTAAGTGACAAATTAGCAGTGAGTAAATTAACATGAAGTTTAATATCTTCATCCAATTCTACTAATGCATTTTCTGGTAATGCAGCACGGGACAATGTGTCTGCGACATATAAGTATTTACCTGGTTTATAAGTAACGATAAGATCATAGGGTTGCAAACGAAGCATTATTCGTTGCAATCTTGGTGGAATATTAAATAAAGGTTTACTAAATAAAGATACAATAGGTTTGTGATCTGTTTCCACTAGGACTTTGTTACCAAAAATGTATTGATGGAACTTAGTACAACCAAATAAAATTGCTAGGAGTTCCTTTTCAATCTGAGAGTAATTTTGTTGAGACTTTGTCAAAGAAGCTGAGCCATATGCTATAGGACTAATATTATGTAAGATGACAGCACCTAAAGCATCTTTTGAAGCATCTACTGACAAAGTAAGTGGTTTTTGAGGATCAAAGTAAGTTAAGACTGGTGAAGAACTAATTAGAGACTTTAATTTATTGAATTCTTTCTCATGACTGTCATTCCATGACCATATTGTGTTTTTATTAAGTAACTGTCTTATGTTTGATGTTTCTTTTGATAAATTTTTTATGAATGAGCCAAGAAAATTAATCATGCCCAGGAATCTCTGGACATCTGTGACATTCTTAGGCTGTGGCATGTTGCAAATTGAATTTACTTTAGATGGATCTACAGACACTCCATTTCTATTGAATATAAAACCTAAATACTTGACTTCACTTTGACAAATGTTACATTTATTACTATTAAATGTTAGACCTATATCTTTTGCACGACAAAGAACTTTTTCTAGGATTTGATCATGTTCTTGAATGGTTTTAGCATGTATAAGAAAGTCGTCCATCATTATTTTAATGCCTTGTATGTCACCAAACCGGGAAATCATTTCTTTATGAAAGATTTCTGGAGATGCATTGACACCAAACGGTAGCCTTAAAAAACGAAATCTGCCATAGGGGCTTATAAAAGTACATAGTTTGGATGATTCTTCATCTAAGACAAGATTCCAAAAGCCTGACTTAGCGTCTAAATTTGAAAAATAACATGAACCATTTAGTTCTGCTTTAATTTCATCAATATGTGGAAATGGGTAATGTGAACGTTTAATAGCTTTATTTAACTTACGTGGATCTAAACATAATCTAATGCTTTCATCCTTTTTAGAGACAATTACCATAGAGTTGACCCAATCAGTTGGTTCATCAACTCGAGCAATAATACCAGTGACTTCTAACTTATTAAGTTCTGCCTTGACTTTATCCTGTAATTTAAAAGGAATTTTTCTACTTGCGTCTACCGACGGCTTGACATTTTCGTTGAGAGTTAAATGACATTTATAGTTTTTAAGAGCTCCTATTCCATTAAAAACCTTACTATATTTCTTTAGTATTGACAGACTGTTTGACTCTGTAGGGACTTTGTGACACATTGACTGTGATATGACTTGACTTTGACTGTTAGACTGACTTGACATTGACTGTAAATTGTTGTTCTGGCTATGCTGACTAAGTGTGTAGTTTGGACTGTGTTTAGATATGTTTTCATCAAAGGTTACTGAATGTATTCTTTTTATGACTTTTAACTGTTGACATGACTGTCTACCCAGAATATTTTTGCAATCTAACTGTGTAATATGGAAACACAAGTTGTATGATTTGTCATTATACTTACATGGTAATGTACAATAACCGATTGTAGGTATACTTTGACCTGTAAATGTTGTCAAGTTAAATGGTGTTTGTATAAGATTTATCTCTTGCAACGCTAGTTTTTCAAATGCTTTCTTAGACATCAAATTCACATCTGCACCTGAATCAATAAGTAAGCAAACAGATTGACTACAGATACTTAGGGTTATTGACCATTGGTTACTATCTTTTACAGAATTACATTGATAAACAGCACCTAGAAAAGCTTGATCATCATTAGAAAAATCTTCTTGCACATAATTAACATATTTTTGCTTGGACTTACACATCTTTGAATAATGATTAAGTTTTTGACAGAAATTACATTTTGCACCAAGAGCAGGACATTTAAAACGATGTGTTTGACCACACTTTGGACACATTGAGTTATTCATAGACTGATTGTTACCTTTATAACCATTGGGACTGCTATAACTCGATGAATGGGATGTATTGTATGACTGGGTAGGATTGTACCTTGACTGTTGACTGTGACTCTGACTTCTTGATTGACGATCCTGTGACTGCGGATTATACCTTGACTGTTGACTGTGACTCTGAATTCTTGATTGACGGTCCTGTGACTGCGGATTATACCTTGATTGTTGACTACGACCATGATTTCTTGACTGATTTCTTGACTGACGATGTTGTGAATGACTTCTACTGGACTGTTGACTACTTTTGTTATGTATACTATCTATACTAGCTACAGATGAATTGGGATTTGTGCCTGATAATATTTGAACTTCTTTCCGTGACGATTCTAGTGACTTAGCAATATTTATAGTGGCATCTAAAGTGGTAGGTAATTCTTGCAAAATTTTCTCTTTAATGTATTGATTCTGATCATTTAGATTCCAACTAAATATATCTTTTAGTAAATCGTCTTGCAATTCACCAAAATTACACTGATGGGCTATATTTTTGAGATCTGTTATATAACTGTCCAGCTGTTCATTTTGCAGTTGCTTTCTGTTAAAAAGTTTATGCCTTATCATGGTTATATTGACTTTTGGGCTGAAATAACCTGCAAATCTGTCGATCAACACTTGTAGCTTGACTGTTTCGACATCTAGGTTGAAAGAATAAAATATGTGAAGGCAATCTGGTCCTATATAATGTAATGAAAGTGCAACTTGCCTTTCTTCGCTTTCTTGATCATATTTAAATGCTTTGAGATATATTTTGAATTTGGTGATCCAATTTTTCCACGTGAGCGGCATGTTGGATGCATGAACGTCCATGTGCTTGAGGCGACCCGACGACGTTGAAGATTCGTCCATTTTTTCTCTTTTGGTTGATCCAGTTCTTCCTAAGACACGCCAGTTTACCCCACACCTGATGTTTGTTGGTTTTTGGAATAAAAGACAGGAGCTCGTAATAATACGTGTCGTGTATTTCAGTCGGCCATGTTACAAAGTGAGTGAAGGAAAAAGGAAGTGAACATAGACAAGACAATATTGATATAATCTAAGCATAGACTAAACTAGGCTATGGCTTACAAGCTAATATAATATTATGACTTAATGTCTATAAATAAATACCTACTTTGACGCAACCATCTAGGTCGCGTAATCTTTTACTTAAAAAGTAATATTTCTACAAGAAGAGTAGACCTTATTTTACTTAAAAGTTGTAAAGTTGAACCAGTCTATACCAATATTATAAAGTTTGTTTGTTTGTTGTTAATCTTGGTAACTACTGGAATTTAAATATATCCTTAAACAAAATGCTTGTAAAGGCTCTCTTTTTATAAAGGCTTAGATAAAATATTAGCAAGATTTTCCCTCTTCAGTTAAATATTAATGAACTCTCAATTCATAAGTCTCAACCCGCCAATCCATTAGTCCGGTCATGCAGATACGATTTAATTGCACTCCAACAACCTCAAAATTAAATTAATAAATTCACAGAAGAATCATTTATTTACATAATCAAATCTTAATCTTGTTAATTACCAAAAGTGTGTGTCTGAGACGTAGATAAGGTATTAAGGCCCTTTACTTATTAACTTGAGCATGGAATCATATAAATGTTTAATATTGTATGTTCGAGGTAAATGTGGGGATTATCTCAGAGTTAGTAATATTTTTCGTTGTTTATTTTAAGCACGTGTTGTAGATATTGAGTTTTGTTTCAGCTGGGTTTGTTGGTGCGTGAAAAAACAGTTCAAACATTCGAATTTATTTTTGAGTTAATATTACATTACACAATGAATTACCATCAAGTGTACCTACAAGATGATTCAAAACGGCATTAATATGTACCTATTATTATTAAAATTATTAATTACTAGTTGTCCCAGCGAAATATGTACCGCCTCAAATGCACTTCTTAAACATGCAATGAGTTTGTAGAAATAATTTTAAGACCAATATTAGCCAAATTGGTATAGCAGTTTTTGAGTTTTAGCTAGACAAACGAACTTCAATTCATTTTATTTACAAGAGAAGAAGAAGAAGATTCGGTTGGTATCTATGCACCCTAGTTACTATGACCAAACCATTATTGAACGTGATACTATGATTAATAGCAATAACAAATAGCGGTAGCGGTTTACTAGAAAACGGAAATCAACCACATCGATTATCGGTAGCATCGATACTCGTAATCTGATGAAAGGAAATCAAAAAATTTGCGACATTACGCCCAGCACGCGAGACCCGAATGATTTTATCTGTAACGAGTTTCGCTTCACTTAGTCGCAAAATTGGTCTTGGCACGCCCTTTAGGTTTTACTTTATTATTTACCATCGAACGAGCAATGGAAGCCAAGTTAATCGAAGTTAAGCGTAAACACCATTTTGGCTGAAGAATGATCCTAGTTAGTGCTTTAGATAGAATCTGCTTGTAGTAGACTAGTTATCTATATAATATATTTATAAGAAATGTTTTGCCAAAGACGAGATTTGACCTATTATAATATTACCCACGTTGTTTAAAAAACAACTACCAGTCACCAAACTGAAAGGCGACTGAGTATAGCATAGTTTATAATAGCACACAGTAGTATCGAAAGTGGCCCTCAAGTTGGCGGCAGAATGTTGTGTTTATTCTTTAAAGGTTTCTATGATTATGTACCCAATTTAAAGAAACTTCTAGATTATGAGTTAATACAATTCATCTGATATTGCAAATTGTACAAGCAGACGAGTTGTCCCTTTTTGCCTGTGGGGCCATCGCTCGCTGTCACTTACAAAGTTGTCGCTTGCACGAATTTCACTTGCAAATTCAGTTTTAGACCGCAGGCTAACATTCCACTAACGCTTTAACTTAGCTCGTCATGCGTTCTTCTACTTGTTTAGAAGTTAAGCAATAGTTGGTCCTTCAATTAATGTCTGACAAAGTATGTTAAAACAAAAATAAATAATAATCAGTACATATAACAATCCTCCTCTATAAGTAGAATAAAGAATCAAAATGTTTATAGACCACAAAAGACACTTTTGCAAGTCATTCAGAGTGATTCTGCATATACAATATACATTTTATTATGGAAGAATCTGGCAAGAAATCTCAAGGCCGCTCTTTTTCAATTGTTAGTTATGAAGTTCATCTCTCTTCATGTATAATTCTGTATGTTGCAACCGCTGCTATACTACCCACTCTTCGGATCAGCGCTGTACTTAACAGGTGGTCAGGTTACACCACCCTGGTAGATTGACCACATCCGGGGTATAACCTGGTCGAAACATCAGGATATCTACGCTATGTTCGTTTTAATTCCTGTAATAGAGTAGCCATATAGATAATGAAACGAGAAAGTTTATAGGCTTGTAATACAAATACATAATAATATATCTACACCCAAGCTTAGAACAAAAGTATTGGCAAATTTTACAATTAATATTAACTACTAAACTACCCACGTCTCAGAGGTTACAAATAGGTTGGTAGATTAGTAAATAAGACCAGATTTGAATATGCACAAATGGCGGCCTTGTTTCTAACAGTCAACCTTGGATAGGCAAGTAGCAAGAATATAATTTATGAAAGAGAAAGAAAAGACAAAACAAATTCATCAAGGAACCAAATAACAGTCTTCTGACACGATGTTATGTATTATAGCATTATATGTAGGTTTATATACCTACGTTTATGTATATTTAAAGTATAAACCATTTAAGTAGTTATTAGAATTTAAATTTACGACTTTCATTTTTTTTGTGTGTATTACTTTTACACCAATTTCTTATTTTTTCAACACTACTGCTAAACACCTACTACTAGATCTATCCGCATCACCCTAAGGTTGACTGGAAGATAATGCCTGGGGCATTATGTCCGCCACTGTGCAAAAAGTTTAAAATAAATAAAAATAAATGTGAGTTCTTGGGCTTGAGTCACACGTGGGCATATAAAGTTTTCCTGCTTACTCCTTTGGGGCAACATTCATGTTTACTTATTTATTATATTTGAGTGATTGTTAGAGATACTTTCAGTAATTATTATTGGTATACCTTTCGTTAACATAATATATGTAATCCTAAAATGTTTTGGCACAATGAATTTGGCATACTTTTTTTGGCATAATTATACTTGGTCATAACTGATTTTTAGCAGCATATGTACTGTCGAATAATTATATTTAGGTCTAACATATTTATGCATAGTTATAATTTGCACAATGTTTTTAGGCATAGTGTACAGTCGCCTAAAAGTATATATTACTAAAATTGATTAGGTATAAATTAATGAAATGAATGAAAAATAAAAAAGTTACTTTAACCAGTATTTCCTATATTATATAGTGTCAAAGTAGGTTTAGGTGCAGCGGGGGTGGACCTTGGGCCACCCCTAAGCCGCCTTTTAATTATTTTACATAGTTACTTATTCTGCGTAAGATGATTATGACTATATTCATTATTGTTTGATACGTTTATGCCTTTATAGAGCTATGCTTATAAATTTTATGCTTAAATATGATTATGCTAATTTTATTTATGATTAAGACAAATATGCTAAATTTGTTATGGATAAAAAAAATATGCATAAATATCATTAGTCTAAATTACCATATGCCAAAATATTTTATGGTTATTTTTTTTATGCAAATGGATAGTGAACCATTATTATTAGTAGCAAACAGCATAAAGTCATAAACTACCAATTATTCTTACTCCTTTTCCATTACAAATCGTATTCGCAGTGTCTGAGTGGTTTAAATAAAGCTATATTCACAACGGTTACAGGTGTGCTCAGTTATACCAGCCAGGGTAATCCCTCAGGTAGATTAGTTGGGCAGCTACAATTATCAGTCTACACGTGAACACTACGTCTGAGTCCTTGATGATTTATTATGATTTAAAGTTCTTCCACTAACTTCAATTTATCAACTGCAATGTGAACAGAAATAAACTTCATGATAAAGATTATATCCTTTCATACAGAGAGTGACATTCTACTTACACTACTGTGGTAATCATTGATCATCATTATGGCGTAATATACCTCATTATGGGATAACCAGCTTATTTTAAATGCCTACTATCTGTTACAACAATAAAATCTGTAACAATAATACTGTGTTCGTCAATCCAATTACTCTAATTAATTCCCATTAGCGCTTTGACGTGAAATGCAGGTAAATCTCTAGTATTGCTGGTTTCACCTTACCTGCGTCTGCAATTATAGTTGCATTACAAACTGTTTAAACTTTGAGGTGATACGGAAGGATAATTTGTCAAATATAACCACATTCCCAAAATTAGCAACTGTCACACCTCTTGTTACGTGAACCAAAAATATGAAGTGGTGAAATGTGGGTGTATAACATTTAAGTGTAATATCTACTACTACTTTAATTCACGTCCAGACCCACTTCGAGGTCCCGGCGCTGACTCGCCTACGCTGAGCACTCCACCAACGTGTGGAGTGCGGTGTCGTCGTCGGAAACCTCGCAGTGTTGACACCGGAGTGTGACCTCACGATGGATGCGAAACAGATTGCTACCGAAGCATCCATGCCCGGTAACGATCTGCGTCGCACGACACGTGAGGTCACCATGCCGCCTCTGCAGCCACTCGTCCATGGTCTCACCGCCGCGATTACGGTGGTTCCCCACTTTGGTTGCTCAAGTCGCACCCTCCAAGTCTCCATGAGATCCTGGCGGAGTTGGGACCGCTGGTCCTCGATTTCTCGAGACGCAGGCCGGTGGTCCCTCTCCAGTGCCTCCTTAAGCCATTCAAACTACTTCTTCTGCTAATGTAAAATACACACATTGAAAACAATAGTGGCTATCCCAAAAATACAAATATTGGTCTATAACACGCGTTGCGGTGAGTAAAACAGTGGCATTTTATGTTTATTGCCGTTTTAAATGTAATTTTCGTTAAGAATCTATTCCAATAGTAAGTAATAAAATGACTTTTTCAATATAGTGCCATTTATTTAGTTACAATATTATTGAAACCGCTTTTGGTAAATAAAAAAGTGACGACTTGCGTTTAGTGTCTTTTTTAACATAATTTACTGTAAAAACCTTTTCAACTCGTAAATACATAAATGGCGCTGTATGCATAGTGCCATTTCATTAGTTATACGAGTAGTAAAATAATTTTTATACTTACCTACTGATGAGTTCTGTGGTGACAGTATTTGTTTAGTGCTAGTTTTGTTAGTAGAAAATTTAGTAAATTATTGATAACTTATGTTATTCTAAAAATGTCATAATAAGTTAAATACTACTACTTATGCTATGAAAATCAAATGATATTATATGTTTTATAAGGTTAATTAAATGACTTATTAGTAAAGCTAAATAATACACAACATTGCGCAATACCAATTGTACGAGGAAATAAACCAAGGTTTTGTTTTGTCATGTTGCCTTTAATGGTGTCTTTTTGTTAATAGTGGTGGTGGGTGTTATGGTTTAATCAGGTTATCTTTGCAGGTTACCGATATGGATTCCTCAAAAAGTAGATGCAGAAGGATACTATTGGCTACTCAAGAAAACAATTTAACTAATAAAAATGGACGTTGTGATGAATTGCCGACATTCTAAGAATTACCGACAACCAGTAAGTCCAGTAAATATTCAAATTTGAACAAAGAAAATGTTTTACGTGATGATGATGGGGATTTTTCACCCGCTTCCGACGATGATACTAGTTATTCACTCTCAAAGAAAATACGCCGTCTGTCAAGTACAAGCTTGTCTTCGTCATCTAGCTCATCTTCAAGCACATCGTCATCGTCTTCAAGTACAGATTTAACTAACCATAATGACAATATGGATATATCAATAAACACTACAATTGATGTGTCTCCTGAGCATAATACACCAGTTTTGTCATTGGTTTCTAATTTGATTACACAAATAACTGGGACTGATGATATTACGGTGCCTGTAGATATTCCACAAGCTGTTGTTCAAGCAAAATCAAGAGGAATCAAAGACTCTGGAAAAGAATATATTTCAAGTTCAAAAAAAAAAGTATTTCCCGCTAAGCTTCTGAACAAAACCTGTGAAGTTTACTCACAGGTTTTGTTCGAGAGTGTGTCGACTAAAATGCTCTGAAAGAGTCACTGAAGAAAATAGAAAACAACTATTCGACGATTACTATGGCTTCTTTTGTGCGTCAACGAGAATATTTTAGTTCAATGTATGGAAGAGATTAAACCTAAGTATCAATATAAAAGACTTGATTCAAACAGGAAGTTCAAAAATGCCTTCTATTTTGATATCAATAGAACTAGAACTGGAGTATGTAAGACTTTATTTAAAAATAAGCTAGATATAACGGACAGGTGTTTAAGAACAGTCATAGAGAAGAAAATTAATTCAACCGGTATATTAAAAGGAGAAAACAGAGACAAACACGGTAAACATAGATAAGTAGCAGATGATTTAATTGAGGGAGTTAAATCTCATATTCAAAAAATTCCACGAATTGAGAGCCATTACTTACGGCAGCAAACAAGTAAGGAATACATAGATGGAGGTAAAACCTTAACAGTTATTTATTCTGATTATAAGGAAGAGCGTTTAAAACAAGGCTTACCCTACGTTATGGTACATACCTATCGTAAAATATTTAATAATAATTTAAACATTAGTTTCTTTGTCCCAAAAAGGATCAATGTGAGCAATGCGCTATATTCAAACTCGCTGGAGGTCTTGAACAAGCTACTCTGAAAGATGAATACGATCGACACCTGGCTGAGAAAGTAAAAAGTCGTGAGGAGAAGTCCATAGACAAAAAAAGGGTCTAATAATTTCGTCCTTGCCTGCTATGACCTGCAAGCCGCAATGACAGTCCCAAATGGTGAAATTTCTACATCCTACTAATATTATAAACGCGAAAGTTTGTGAGTATGTAAGTATGTAAGTATGTATGTATGTATGGATGGATGGATGTTTGTTACTCTTTCACGTAAAAACTACTGAATGGATTTTAATGAAACTTTACAATTATATTATACATCAGAACAACACATAGGCTACAATTTATAAAGATATTGTGTGAATTGTTCAAAATATGACGCGGCGCGACGGGAACGGGAAAAAATCTAAATTACCACGCGGACGAAGTCCACTAGTTTTATTATAAGTCTAAAATAAATTGTTTAAATTTCACAATATCTGAACTTAAAAATGATATTACTGAATGTTTCTTTTGGGATGAGTCTCAAGGAAATCGAGGTGCGAATGAAACAGGTAGTTGTGTATTAAATTACAAGAAAGTCTTCATGTGCTGACGACTTGACGTGGTTTTTTATTCAGACAATTGCTGTAGCCAGCAAAAAAAAACAGTTTATTATAGGTAGGTATGAATATTTACGCTGTCTTAAATTTAAAAATTCGGTCCATCACTCATAAGTTCTTGATACGTACACAAAAAGAAGGGGATGCTGTCCATTCCCTGACTGAGAAACAAGTTAAAAGATGTCTTAAATCTGGGCTCATTTATGTACCTTCGCAATATGTTTCTTGTATTCGAAGCGCTAGAAAGCGTGGGGCAACTTTTATCGTGGATGAAATGAGCTTTCGGGATTTTATAGATATTAAACTGAGAGTATTACCAGTTCCCAGACTTAACAAAAGTGTAGATGGCCATGTGGTAAAGCTGTCGGTCATAAAAGTAATTAAAATTGAGAAAAATGCACTCAATGAAATTAAAATACAATATAAAATATCGTATTTTGACGACTACAAAGAGCTTGATTTAACTAAAAGATCAAACAGAAATGCTAGTATTGCTGAACTAAAGCCACCTTACCAGCGTAAATCAGACCGCTGTTTGCCCGTGGTCCACCTACATAGTTCACCTGGTTGTACCACGGGTAAATTTTTTTCCCCGTGGTCCACCTCAGTTTCACTGGGTGTACCATGGGTATTAAAGTTTTCCCGTAGTCCACCTAAGCTGTTATGAAGTATATTTTTAAAATTTATATTGCCCGTGGTCCACCTATATCGGAAAAACAAAAGACAGTCGTAAAATATTTATTTTTAGGATTTTTTTAAGGTTGAAAATCGCGTGCATTTCCAAAGTGAAATAAATTGTCATAAATATGTAGTGGTAGTTGGGAGATACGAGTATATTGAAACGCTTAAAGTAACAGTATGTGAATTAATGAATATTTATTATTGAAATGCATTCGCTTTTTTTTCCCACTAGTTCTACTATGTTTGATGTAATAAAAAAGTGGAACATAATATACAACTTACCCGATTGAATGTTTGAACTCATTATTCTGAAAAAGTACCAGGCGATCATAACAGAATAACAACATGCTAACTGGACAATTTCTCATTTTACCCGAATTCGTGATAAAGTACAGGCGCATACGACAGACATACACACCAAAAACTAAAAGAACAGTATTGCATCTACTTCCCATGTACCAACAGACACCGCTCGTTTACAATTTTATAATACCTACATATTATGGATTCAAAAAGAGAGAGATGGCGTTAGAGGGAAAACGAGAGAGTGTGTAAGTAAAGTGGTCTTTTTGTGTGTGTGGTGTCTTTTTTGGTGGTGGTGATTTTTTGATTTAAGTATTCGTTTGCGAGATATTCAACTTTATAGCAATTTTTTTCGGCAAAACAGAGTGCCCCACTAAAATCTAAACGGATGGCTCTAAAAAGCTGAAAATATTTATGATGGTAGTCCATGTAATGAACTTTCAACGAAAACTATAACGGATTAGACAACTTCTACTTCTTCATTTGGCCGGTTTATTTTAGTTAGTTCCACACCTACGTGCATTGCCTCTGGTTAGCACTATATTGCATTGTAATGGTGTATTTGGATCTCCTTTTTCTAAAGCAGGTGAAATAAATATATATTTTATGATTTATTTGTTAATAAAAGCTTATTTATTTTTCATATAAAGGCAAGTAAGTATGTATCCAGAAGAAGTTAGAGCAGGCCCATTAGTTGCTCACATAAATTCTAATTGCAAAGAAGTCATCCTATTATATTAAAAGATGGATACAAATATGTAGAGCTTAGGAACAATAAAGATATAACTTAAATGTGGCATTGCTCGAAAAATTCGTCTTGTCAAGGTATGATCAAATAAAATTTCAACAACACCACTAAAGGTACTAAAAGCAACTGATCATTATCATGACATTGGCGTGGCGAAAAACGAGATTCTTATCGATTCCTTTAGAATCTTAATCTCTTTAGATTTTCACTATAATCACCTGATTATTCATGTGTCTTTTGATCGACATAAATGATTACACGTGAACAATCATGATATTTTAGCACAATCGCAAGTACAATATTCAATCTCAGCCAAATACCTTTGTAGCGAGTAGGCAAGCTGACTAAACAAAGCACCACCTCTGACATCACATCATACGAGAAGGCAGTTCTAGTCCCTTCTAGAAGCTTCTACCAGTTTCTACCTGCGCATACGCCATAAGCCACACCTCCTTATAATAATAATTGAACTCTCCAATTAGGTGCAAGCGAGGAATTATAAATACTACAAATGTATAGGTATATTATACTCGTCCTTTGTTTAGATTCATGCCCATTTAAACCTGTTTGTGTCAAGCCGAGGATGTACTTGTATGTTATAAATACGAATACACTTCGATACTAAAATCAATCACATATTGTTACTACGATCGTTTCAATACCTCCGAACTAACCTTAATATTAAAATTTCCCTTTTTTTTGTAATAAAACTACAGGTACAGTACTTAGGTAAGTACAAAATTATTTACAAATTTTTGTCGTATTGGTTTTACTTCTAAAGTCAAAATTGGGACACGTTTGGCCGAAATCATTAATTCTAAAGTCGATGGTTGAAACGATTCTCAACCTGACAAAAAAACCTATGTATGTTCAGTTGACGACAACTTAAAAGTGATTTATTTAAGTTTCGCTATCTGAACACACACAATAATCTTGGTGGGTCCAGATGACGAAAGAATGCGATGTTCTACAGTTGATTTTCGCCAACTGACCACACGTGTGTCGAGTTCTTCGTGTCCAGTTAGTGATCAACCCAATCCATTTGTTTTGTAATGTTCAATATATTTATTCGCTTTATACATAAACTATAGTAGATTGTCTGAGAAATTCAGGTCGCTTACTGTCAGTAGGTATGTTTTTGGCAAAACAGAGTGTGCCCCCTCCCCCACTAAGGGCTCTAAAAAGCAGAAAATGAACTTTCAACGAAAACTATAACGGATTAGACAACTTCTACTTCTTCATTTGGCCGGTTTATGTTAGTTAGTTCCACACCTACGTGCATTGCCTTTTTTTTTATATTGGGTTCGCCAAATTGACGCCGCCCGCCTGGTGGTAAGTCGTGACGACGTCTAGCGATTGTGGCCACTCTCACAGCGCACAATACTATATAGAGTGGCCCTCAACTTGACGACCTACTGATGTGCCTCTTCACGCTCCGCTTAAAGAACCCAGGATTATATTTGGGAGGAAACAAGTACACAGACAGGGCGTTCCAGGCCACTATCTTTCGGCAGAGAAACGAACGTTTTAAAACGTTCAGTTCTCGCGAACATGCTATCCACTGTGTGGGAGTGGCATCTCTGCCCGGCACGCGTTGTTCGGGATCGGAAGGAAGAGGGTGGGATCAGATTTAAGAGCTCTTCAGAACACTCGCCGTGGTAAATACGGTAGAATGCGGCCAAGGAAGCTATTGTTCGGCGCTGAGTTAGCGGCTCAATGCTTCCGTTACCTCCGGACAATCTGTAATACAGAAAGCCCGTCGCTGCATAGCGTCGAGAGCGTCCAGCAAATACTTCGCCTAGCCGTCCCAGAGGTGAGAGCAGTATTCGACGTAGGGTCTAATCTGCGTTTTGTACAGCAATACAACTCTGGTGAGGTGTAAAGAATCGCTTTACCTTATTCAGTATTCCTAGTTTCCGCGAAGCTAGCCCTATAATCTTTCGATGTAGTTTTTGTTATTGAGCTCTCGACGAACGTCTATGCCAAGGATGTCAAGGTTGTCCTTCATTGGTAATAATGCATTCTG